>BLSH010262861.1:375781-416443 GCA_018402905.1 Glandirana rugosa
AGGTGCTCTGTGAAATTGATCAGCGGAAGTTGGGCACCATATGAACAAACCGAGCAGTATAAGCCATCAGCTTCTGAAGATTAACAGTTCAATCTGTGCACATACATACTACTTCCTGAACTGTTTAGGCCTCATACACACGGCGTATGCAAAAAAAATATTCAACACGTCGGGTCCGACGTCAGGGAAAAATCTGCCTTTTTTTCAGCGTTTTGCATCGTTATGACCGTTAGTGAGTGTTACTACATTCGTGAGCGTTACTGAGCATCGACATCAATAGACGTTTTTTTTTTTTCTTTTAAAAAGTGCTCTGCTATTTTTTAACCTGGAATCGCCGGCGTCAAAAATGCTTATTAACATTAGTAAGGCATTAATGAGCATTTTGCCGGCTTAGCGTCAAAAACGCCAAAACGCTACAGCCTACAGCTGGTCCCATGTTCTATTTACAGCTCACTAACGCCGATGCCCTCTACAGCTCAAAAACGCCTGCGTTTTTATGGGACCATTGAATAGCATGGAGGGCTGCAAAAAATGCCAAAAACGGGGCGTCAAAAAATGTCCGTGTGTATGAGGGCTTAAAATAAATTTTGTAAAATACTTGCATAAGCTCTACAATTTTTTGTTTGGCCCTGAATTCTGAACTATCCATCTCATGTAATTCATACCTTTCAACTTTCTGAGAGGAGAAATGGGAACACCTTTAAGGATAAAACACCCCACGCCATATAGAATAATTACCCCAAAAATGATTGGTCAAGCTGACAAAGAACCTTCCACCATAATTTTTCCTTTTTACTAGATTTTTAAAATTACTTAAAAAAAAGTATATACAGTATTAACCCAATCTCTTAAATCTCTTTAATGACATGATCATCTAATTTAAAAAATATAAATTTGGTCTCTTTAAACCCACAGCTTTCAATAAAATAATACCCAGAAATGCTGCCATGAAGGTCCTTCATGTATATAGGGGAGGTGCAGCGTGGTGAGGCAGCAATAACACACACAGTGCAAGTGCGATGAAAGAACTTGCATCAAAATAATGCAAAGACCGTTCACAACAAACATGGTGGAAAGGCAACCCAATCGGGAACACTCACAGAACCAGCAGCATTAAGAGAGAAGGAATTCAGCCGAACTGACAGCGCCTATAGAAAAGGGCAGAATGCGGCCTGGCTGTCTCATGCCCAAGCAGGAAGATGCCCAGAGAAGTTGCGAGCCCTACGCATTCCCTCCTCGTCAGGAATCTTTCCCTGCCTATAGTACTGTCCCTACCAAATGGGGTACCAGTCCCTACTCTACCCACTCACAAAATGTGTACCAAGCCTGGGAGCCAGGGCCTGGCCAGGCAAGTTTAAAGAAGTATTTTTTGCTAGAAAATTACCCCAAAACATTATATCTTTTTTTTTTTTTTTTTTTAGCAGAGACCCTAGAGAATAAAATGGTGATCGTTGCAATATTTTATGTTACACTGTATTTGCATAGTGGTCTTTCAAACTAAAATTTTTTGGGAAAAAATACACTTTAATGAATTATAAAAAAAAAAAAAAAAACATTAAAGTTAGCCCAATTTTTTTTGTATAATGTGAAAGATGATGTTATATGGTGTAAATAGATACCTAACATGTCTAGTTTTAAAATTGAGCATGCTCTTGAAAGGTGAACTAAAAAAATCTCCATAGGTGATGCTTTAAAATGTTTTACTGGTTACAGAGGAGGTCTTGTGCTAGAATTATTGTTTTCACTCTAAGGATCGTGGCGATACCTCACATGTGCAAAGATAATACCGCGCTAATGCCAAAAATTTTATAAAAATGTACAGCTGCAACCCACAGGCGTAATCACATAAACACAAAAAGGCTGCACTAATGACTGAGTGTTAAATACTTGACTATAATAGCAAAGCTAAAATTAAATTTGTGAACGGCATAGATCACATGAGTGGAAAGGTAAAAATTGTAGACAAAAACGCCAATAATTATAAGTATGGAAATTCATCTAGGTGAAAGAGTTCATGAAGGAAAAAGTCTCTTTGAAATACAAAACACACCAAAATTTCTTGAAATATAAGTATAAAGTGCATCAACTATGAGAGTTCATATGGACGAGAGAGTTCCAGATGAGTAGAGCACACCAAGTGATTCTATGGATATGACAATTGTGAAAATCCTCCATCAAGTCATGTAGCAGCTTACCAAATGTTAGCGCGGAAAACGCTTTGGCTTATCAAGAAGCTTTTTTTATTGTCATTTCAACCATATATAGCTGATGCAGTACATAGTGTAAATGAAATAACGTTCCTCCAGAACCCAGGTGCTACATACAACATCCTAAACAACAGTCACAGAGACAGACAGAAACACAGAACCAGTAGAAAGGTCCTCACCACATAAAGTGCATGTGTGCAACTGGTGCAAACAGTGCAGAAAGACACACAAGACAGTGCAGGACAGCACAGGACAGTGTGGAACAATAGCCCGGGTGCCCGTTAGGGGTATATAGGACTCCTCGCCAGATGTCCCATGAAGGCAGCTTGGCTTTGTCCCAGGAACCAACCAATGTAGAAACGGTCACGGATGTATGGACAGGGGACACCACTGTTAATCGCTTGACCAGGACCCCACTACAGGGTACAGTCGGTTTCACCCAAACAGCTAGGAAGGGCAGACTCCGTCCCAGTGCACGTCATAAATGTAGAAAAAAAGCCGAAAGCAGTCTTGATCTGACAGTCAGAAGTCTCAGGGCTGGGCAGGGTAGGATAAGATACCTCACATGTGTGGTTTGAACACTGTTTATATATGCGCGACTTGTATGAGTACACTTCTGTGCATGAGCTCGGAGGGATGGGACGCTTTAAAAAATTATTTATAAATCTTATTTATGTTACTTTTTATTTTTTATTTTTACACTGTCCCCTTATTTATTTATTTTTTGATCATTTTTATTCCTATTACAAGGAATTTAAACAACCCTTGTAATAAAAATAAGCATCATCGGTCCTCTTTATTGAGAAATCTGGGGTCAAAAAGACCCCAGATCTCTCATTTACCTTTAAAAGCAAAAGAAAAAAAATTTTTTTGACACTTTGACTTTAAAAAAAAAAAATTGTTTAAGCCCGAGAACCGAAGTGACATCGGAGGTCGCTTCGGTCCTCCAAGGGCATAGAGACAAGTGGGGGCCACCTTACCCTCACTCGACTTGCCTATACATCTGCCAACTCGGATCGCTTCCGGGTTAACCGACAGCTCCGGTAAACCTGGAAATGACCAGAAAGCGGCGAGCGGGAGGGGGCACTTTACCTCGGTATATACACGTGATCCCGTGGCTATTCCCCCACCAGGATCACTTTTATCTGACGCCAAATCGCTCACAGAACAAGATGATACCGGGGTTATGGCTGCTAGCTGCTACCATAACCTTGGTATTAAACGTCAAAGTAATGACGTAAATGTACTGTGGGTGGTCAGCAAGTAGGCTCAGCCTGACCCAAGGTGGCTGCTAGAGTCACATGGGGCGGCAGCATCAATTTGGATTTGCAATGTGCGACAAAAAAATAAAAGCACATTCATTTCAATGGGTGCTGTCTTAATTGCTGTGACTCAAGTCGCAGCGACTAAGAAATAATAGTTCCTGTACTTTTCTGCGTTTTCCTTGCAAAATGAGTACCATAGTCCACAATGTTAAAATCACAAAAGTTGCAAGGAAGTAGTTTCTTTATCTTATCTTTGTAATTTCAGAGAGATTTGTAAGCTCAATAATATGTGTCACACTCTGTATTGTTATGATTTGCCAAAGTTGCAAAGCAGCAAGGTCACATCAAAGTCGCATTGAAGTTCCATTACTTTGGGGGTTGCAGCAGTGTGAAGCAAGCCTTACTCTGGAATTTCATCAAATGTATCTTTTTTGACCATAGATAAAAAATGTGCATTTCAGTAACAATCTATAACTATCCTTAAAATTATTACTGAACAGAGCAACATTCTGAAGAATTAGAAGATACGCCAAGTGTGAGCAGGCATGCTTGTTAGACATAAACACAGATGTTACGTAGGAGAGAAAACCCGGCTAAATAGCTGCAAACAAGAGGAAACCCCACTTACGTGTTCTTTGCTGGCGTCTGTCAAGAGTCAGAGAACATTTAAGACAATGTTAATTTTTCACAATGTTTAACCACTTCCCGACTGCCCATAGTACAGTAGTGGCTGGTGCTCAATATTTCGGGGGGTGGCAAACCAACGCCACCTCCCCTCTTTAGCGGAGACGGACATGAATGCGGGGGACAACAGGAACCTTAGGAGGCAGATGTCCTGCCCTGGATGACTCCGATATCCCCTCCTCCTCCCTCCCCTATCCAAGCTGGGGAGTGCTGGATGGCTGAGCCACTGCAGACGACCCATCCCTGGAGTCACAGTGGTGGCTAGGAGGTTGGTCAGTTAGTCAGGCTTTCCCTGCGTCTCCTCCAGCCACGTGTCTCCTCCCTTCTCCTCCTAGGCCAAAAGGATCGCTTCTCCTTTTGGCCAATTGGGAAATGGGTCTTACAACTGGTTGTGTCACACAACTGGGTGGGCTTGGGGCGCAGTGCTCTGTGCCCCGAGCCCACCCTTTTTTTAAGCCTATTAGAGACTCTGGCTCTAATCACCTGCTTCAAAAAAAAATCCTCCATTGGAATTCATGCTTCTGGCGCTTTGCATGTAGATCAAGGGGCCGGACACATGGACGGGAGGCGGTGTTTGTGCGCCCCTAATGTATTCTGGATGGGCCGCCACGGCCACAGTATATATACGTCATTACTTTGACATTACATACCAGTGTTATGGCAGCAGCCATAGGTCCTCTGCTCTCTACATGCTGTCAGAACTATGAGTATTCCCGACTGGACTGCCTTCCCACCAGGTCATTTGTGAACTGTCTCTGCCTTATTTTAATACAAGTTCTTTCATTGCACTGGGACAGATAAGCAAAAAAAAAATAGACCAAGGGCCCCATGACTGAGGGGACAGGGGAAACAAGAAAGGAGAGGGTTCATTTTGAATAAGACTGGATGGGTGGTCCCTCATTATTATCAGTTGGTGGTTGGAGTGTAAGTGGGGCTGCTGGGGGGTATACAGGGGGAGATCCAAAATGGTGGCAAATCCTTTGGGGCAACGGCTGAGAAGAAATCTCCCGTCCTGGATTGCCTTGGTTGAACGGCTGTTCATAAAGTCTTGGTTGGGGTCTTTGGAGGCTTTAACATTTGTTGAACAGTTCATAGTGTGACCCATGGTATGAAATCTTCTGTTGGATTCCAGTTAATGGTGGATTAACTGGGAAGTGGTAACAGTGAGGTATCTGTGGAGAAGTGTGTTTGTACCTGAGCCGGTGTTGCATGTCTGGGGATTGTTATCTAGTAGCGCAGATACATAACCTAATTTTTGATTTTTTTGTGCCTCCCAAAATCGGCAACCTTTTATGCTACGGGTATTGGATTATATATATTGTTTCTGTTTTAAGGAATGTTATATTTGTTTATTTGTTAATAAATGGACAACCTGGCCAAGTTTTCTCCAGCTTGGTGTCGGTCATCATTTGTTCTCAGTTATAAGTGGGGGAGGTATATGGGGGAACTATGTACAGGATTGGAGACATCTGGGGTACCCTAGTCATGACTGTATTATTGCTGCCGCACCGTGCTGCACCCCCACTTACATACTGCACTTTTGATTATCCCACTATGTACAGTGGACTGGAAATCTCCATGTGAACAAAAAACAATATTTCCAGAGTCTTGATTAGCAGGGTCCCCCATATCATTACAGGATACATTACAGAATGCTGATGTGAGACAGCTAGAAGAACCAGCAAGGGGGATCCAAGAGACTGACCCTCCCTGACATTTCGGTTATGCTGGAAATTTCTACTAAGAGAGACGGTGTTTGGTGGCAAAGACAGCCAGAAAGGTGAGTGTTTCCATTTTGCTTTTACAAGCATTGGTGTACGCAGCCCAATGCATTAGGGTGTGCACCCCAGAGCACAAACACACATGCATGTATAACAGCAGAGCAGTGGATGGTGTCAGTAGAGCCAAGATGGTGTCAGTAGTTTTTTGTTTTTATTATTTTTTACAATTTTATTTTTATTACTTTTTTTACAATTTTTTAGGAGCCCTGTTATGTTGGGCTTTGGTGAAATATAAGGGGGTCTAAATAGAAAAGCCCTGATGTCTCACTTTTGAAAGAAATGGAGGACAGAGATTCCCCAGTCCCATTCTCTGAAGCCTGCAGTAAACATAGTCACCTATGCTTCAGTTAAGAATGAAGACCGGAGCAATCAGTACTGATCACTCATTGCGTTTATTCAAAAAAGGAAGGGCCGGTTAACAAAATATTTTCCAGACCCTTCCCCACTCCTGAGAAGAGAGGAGAGAAGCTTTCAGTACTGCATGGGGGAGACAGGAAGCAGGAGGAATTGGCACGGCATGTGGGGATTAGGGTGTGCCCAAGCACACCCTGTGCGTATGCCTATGTTTACAGGTATGGATTTTCTGGCAAAGTATTGTATAGCAACAGGGTCACTTCACACCTTAAGTTTTAATAAACTCTACTGTGTGAGAGGATCCAAAATTCAGGATTTTTAGAGGAAGTGGCTCACATCTTTTCAAAGTCATAAAAATGGGGAATTAGGTTAATGACTACAAAGGAATAGATTAGCATGCAACATTATGAGGCCAGTTTAATGAAATGCAATATTTTAGTACAAAGCTGCAAAATAATAGAGACGGTTCCTGCGAACATTGTCATCCTGACCTATGTTGATTGAGGACTTAAGAGTTTGCTAAGCCTGTATTGGTGCGATAGGGTTTTATGTGCATTTAATCTGTTTAGGACAAACTAAAACACTGCCAGAGTTGCTTAACAATGTATAGCATAAATCACAGCACATTTTCCCAGCAGGAAGCCTACAGTTGCTGCATAAAGCCATCTATAGTAGTCAGTGGTTGTATGTGGCTTTATTGTGTCCAGTGTTGTACACTTATACATAGACAGTATGAAGTTCCATAAAGCCATTGACTTATATAGGTGGCTGTATGCAACAGCCGTGGGCACCTTGGTGGGAAAATCTGTCAGATTTTATGCTATATGGCTGTTCTGTTTCAAATGCTGCTTTATGCATTGACACACCTACACAGGCCCAGTCTATGTGGACAGTATGGTCACCTGCTAACTTGGCATAGCTCCCAACTGTCCCTGATTTCGAGGGACTGTCCCTGATTTGGAACAATGTCCCTCTGCCCTTCTTTGCTCTTCATTTGTCCCTCATTTTGATCTGATGCATATACCTATATATAAAATGCACTTTTTATCTATCAAAAAGTGTTTTACAATGCTAAACATTTCATCCAATTTCTAAATTGCTGCACTTAGATATTTAAAAAGCCAATATAAAGGAATAGTAGTGGTAAAAAAAGCACTTTTTTTGTGTTTAATTTTCCTTTAAAGGGGGCGTGGCAGGGGGTGTGTCCTATGCCTACATACTTTTGCTAATGAGTGTCCCCTCATTCACATCTCAGAAAGTTGGGAAGTATGACTTGGCACGATCCACAGACAGCTTAAGGCCTCATACACACGGGCATATGATAAAAAATAAGAAAAACGTCGTGCCCGAATCTGCGGTTTTTTTTGGCGTTTTGCATCGGCGTTAGTGAGCGTCAGCGTCAATGAGCGTTTTTAAGAAAAAAAACATTTCTCTGCTATTTTTTAACCTGAAAATGTCGGCGTCAAAAACGCCAGTTAACGAAAGTACGGAATTAGTGAGCGTTTTGCCGGTTGTGTATGAGGCCATACTCTTCAATAAGACACAGAGGTTGAATCCAATGCAATTTTACTTTTACTACTACTACAACTTTTACTATATGCAGTACAGAGGGTGTTTATCCAATCTTTTGAAATGTAGAAAGTAGACAGTGACTTTCCTAAGCCCTGTCTCTGCAAAGTACTCACACAGACTGAGGCTGCGATCACACTGTTGCAAGTCCGCAGTGAAAATGTGCTGCTCTTTGCAGACGTGCAAGGGTGCTATTTAGGTGATTGTAAAGTCTTGGTTTTTTTTAAAGAAAAATAGTAAATATGTTATACTTGCTTGCTCTGTACAGTGGATCTTCCTCTTATCAGGTTCCCCATCGGCGCTCCTGGTCCCTCTCTCCTGCCGGTTGCCCCTACAGCAAGCAGCTTGCCATGGGGGCACCCAAACAGGCATGCTCCCGACCATGTGTCCATTCACACATGGAGCTGTGGTTCGGCCCAGGCCCCTCCATCTCCCAATTGCCTCATTGGCTGTGATTGACATCAGCGGGAGAGGAAAGGCTCTTGTGGACATTTCTGGATTAAGAGGGGGATCAGGTAAGTATTAGGGGAGTATTAGGGGAGCAAAAATCCTTCAGCCTTTACAACCACTTTAATTCTTAATGGCACCTCCGCACATCAGAAAATGCAGTGCATTTTTGGGTGCATGAAACCACATGGTGCTGTTCCATGTGGCTGCGATTTAAAAAAAAGGGTCAGGGACTTTTTCCTTGCGGGAAATGCAAATACAGCAACTCAGTCAAATGAATAGGCTGCTGTTCCCAGGCAAAATGAATCGCACCATCTGCACAGGATGTGAACCTAGAGGGAACGTGGAAGAAACTAGGAAGGTCTAGCCAAGACTGAACTAATTAGCACTAAAGGGGGGGGGGGGGGGACACAGAAAGAGATACCAGTTTACATAGTAACCAAGTTAGGGTGGCGCAAAGCCGCCACTGGATATCAGCATACTAAAAAAACAATAGTAACCTAATGCAATTCAATACAATACAATGCAAAAAAAAAGAACAATGCCTTAATTCTATTAAAAATAAAAAAAATGCTGCATTTTTGTAAATATTACAATATGTTCCAACTCCTGTCACTGTTAGTTTTGCTGGACAACTTGATCTGCATTCAAATGTCAAGAAAGGGAGAGCATGCTGTGCATGTGCGGCCCTCAGGAAAAGGACAATGCTCCATTATGTAGTGTATTCTGGCTTGTGCTACCCTAGGCAAAACTAAAATCTGGCGCCCCCTCATCTAAATTTGTCCAATCCCAGTTACAATATACCGTTCTTGTCTCAGGGTCTGATGATGAAGCCGCAGCCATTCACAGTGAACAGCTGCGGCTTCCTCATCAGACCCTGAGATATGGTTCGTCCAAGTACCACATATGGGGCCAGTGGGGCAGAGGATGGGGCCAGCAGGACATAAATTGGGGTCAGCAGGGCAGAGGATGAGATGGCACTGGTGGACACTGATGAGGAGGCACTGAGGAAGCTGCACTGATATGCGGCACTGATGGGCACTGATGAGCAGCAATGATTGGCACTGATAGGTGGCATTGATGAGGAGGCATTGATTGGCAGCACTGATGGGCACTGATTGCCAGCACTCATGGGCACTGATAGGCAGCAATAATTGGCACTGATAGGCAGCACTGATGTGCCCTGTTGGGGCTGCACTGATAATCAGAACAGTGATGATCAGTGCCCTGCTTATCAGTGTAGATGTTCCCTACTACACTGGCCAGTCATCGGCTCTCTCCTCACAGCGTGAGGAAAGGAATGCCAATAAACAGCAAGTCTATTTACATGGTGATCAGCTGTGAGTGGACACAGCTAACCACACAGTAAAGAGCCACTGTGATTGGCTTTTTACCCCAATCTGTGATCAGCTGTGTCCAAAGGACACAGCGATCTCAGAGCGTGCCAGGTGCATGCCGCAGCCATTGCAGTTCTGGGAGGACATCAATAGATGCCATCCCAGAGCTGGATGACTGAGCTGTAGCCCTCATTTGGCTATAACACGGCACAGTCACCTGGGGCCCCCCGAAAAATGCCGCCCAAGGCAAGTGCCTTGTTTGCCTCGCGGTAGTTACGCCCCAAACAGATCTAGAGGGTGCTCATCGTAATGGCTGCTCCATCCTAGTAAGAAGATAGGGCAGATCCATGAAAATAATTAGAAGTTTTTCCAGCAGGCTTCTGTCATTGCCCAAATTGCTTACATGTATGTTAGCAGAGGAGAAGCATAGTTTTAAAATTTGATTAGCTTAGGGAGTTGCTATTGTGTATAGTGACTGCACAGAGGGGTTTTTTTAAGGTGAACTAAGAAGGTTTGTATTACATCTCTAGAGTCATTATGCATATGAGCACTAACAATTATGTAATAATATGCAATTAAAATAATATAACGCATTTCTTGCTAGCTAGGGTAGTAGGAGTCAGAGGGCTCACTGTCCTTGATTTATATATACTTTATCAATTGGCATCAATTGCACTGTTGTCCCAACTGACATTGCCAGAAGTGAGGTCTGTGAGGGCATCACAGTTTTGCTATGGGGCCCCATTATTGTAGTTACACCCCTGTATGTTACATCTAACAATATAGATGTGACCTGGGGCAGTATAGAGGTTTTGCTGTGTGACAGTTTTATTGTGCATTATAAACTGAGATATGATATCTGGCAGAAGGAAAGAGCTGAAGATTCCCAGTCATCTGACGTCACCTTCTCACCTGTCTAGAAAGTAAAAGTGGTATCAAAGTTCCCAGTGGATAGTTCCCGCTGTGCTGTCACTTGTATTCGGAACGATAGACAACTCATCTGAACATCATGAAAACGAAGAGCTTCTCTACAACTATGCAATATAAAAGAAGAAACATGGAGAGACTTCCAATCATACTGAGACCAGCTCAGAAGACAAAAGGAGAAGAAGAAACCGGTGAGTGATCCTCTATAGCTCTATAATTCCCAACCTCAGTCCTCAGATACTTCCAACAGTTCCTGTTCTCTGGATTTTGTTCTCACCTTGCACAGGTGCTTTGAACAGGCTAATGCCCCCTTTTAGACCATGTTACCCTTGTATTTAGGATGTAACAAGTAACTTGGTGCAAATCGCCACCCCCCCCCCCTTCTTTTTTTGACAGCGTGCAGAGTTCTCCCCAGCAACGGTTGTCACTTTTAAGCACTTTAGCTCTGGGCCTAGTCTGACTCTTCTCACATATATGTAAAAATCTGATTTGTTTTGCTAGAAAATTACTTAGAACCCCTAATCATTATATGTTTTTTTTAAGTAGAGACCTTAGAAAATAATATGGGGGGTATTGCAATTTTTATGTCTCGCGATATTTGCACAGCGTTTTTTCAAATACAATTTTTTGGGAAAAAATACACTTTTAGTGCATAAAAAGACCATATAATAGCCCATTATTTGATAAAATATAGATTATTGTTACACCGAGTAAATAGATACCAAACATGTTATGCTTTAAAATTGCGCAGACTCGTGGAATGGTGACAAACTGTGGTACATTAAATTATCCATGGGCGACACTTTAAAAGCCTTTACAGGTTAACACTTTCTATTTACAGAGGAGGTCTGGTGCTAGAATTATTGCTCTTGCTCTGGTAGTCACACCATGTGTGGTGTGATCGCTGTTTACATATGTGTGTAGCGACCGATGCATGCGTTCACCTTCGCTCACGAGCACGGGGAGTGGAAGAACTTTAATTTTTTTTAAATTATTTATTCTTTTTATATGTTTACTGTTATAAATGTATATATTTTTTATGTTTACATATGTGTGTGAGGGACCGACAAATGCGTTCACCTTTGCTTATGAGCACGGGGGAACAGGAGCACTTTTTAAAATTATTATTTATTTTATTTCATTTTTTTTATCAACTTTATTGCTATCACAGGGGTTGAACAACATCCCTTGTAATAGCATGAGCAGTGGCAGATACTCTTTACTGAGAGATTTGAGGTCTATTAGACCCCAGATCTTTCCTCGCCCCTTAAAGCATTAGATCAAACCAAAATCAGTTTGATCCGATGCATTCCGGTCCTTGGAAATCTGGTGGGACAGGAGAGCCTGGGAAGGTGGCAGGAGGGGTGGACCCCCTTCTGCTACCTGTAAAATCCAGAGGTTGATGAGTTGCTGGGATCACTTTTACAACAAAAGCAAAACAGAGGGGATCAGTTCCTCTACATGCCATCTCCACATATCACCGTCTGAAAAAAAACATACCGGGATGATGCCTGTAGCTGCAGGACTCATCCCGGTATAATCACTTCAACAACCCGCCTGAAGAGGTTAGAAATGTTTGTAGCTGTACGGGGATCTGTGAATAAATTAACTACAAGTCCTGTGTGCCACATCCTACTATAGACAGATTTGTAGTTGTAGTCTACACAAACACAATGATCACACACTTTTTTGCAGATTCTGCAAAAGCCTGGTATTGCACTCATGAGCCACTGTTTGTGGTTGCAATCCTTTGCAGATTCATTTGCAAAAAATGATAAAGGCACATTTTTTGATATAAATATAAGTGCATTGGTAATTTCTTTGTAAAATGTGGACGTAGCCTTAAAATCCATGATAATGGCTTGGTATGTATGACAGCTATTTTATCTAAAGTAAATTTCCCGTAACGTGGCCTGTTGGGGGTACTTGAGGACTGGGGTTGGGAACCACTGCTCTCTATGGAAAGATTTGTTCATATTTGGTTTTTGAAGTATGTGCAGCTGACAATTTTATTAATCGTATCATTTACTGTGAAGATTTTTCTGAGAACAACTATCTGTATAACAAAAAATACCCAGGTGTATTCAGTAAGGCTGTGCAAAGATTGATGATGATGGGGTAGTAACTCCTAATAACAACAGGGAGTCTTCTTTCAATTTTCTGACTCTATTGAATGGATCAGTCGCTATTAGTTATTGCCTTTTGCATTGCACATTGACATTTATCATTTTCAGTCTTTTGAACAAGAAGGGGTTGACATAATATCTGTATAATGTAATCATAAATACCAGATGAGGTTGTATGGTTGGATGAGAAAATGATCAATTTGATACAGCTGGATTCAAATTTTTTTTGTAATTTTATTCTTTAGAGAGTCCTAGAAAGGGCTATGACGTGAAAAGAGAAAGGGCTATGATAGAGAAATTACTTTCATGGGGTAGTCCGATTTTTTTTTTTTAGACATATTGCAAGTAAAGGAAAAAATGATTTATGAAAAGAAAAAAACAACGCAAGCAAGCATTTAAACTATTTGATTTTTCTGCGTTTTTCCTGCATTCTGATGACAAGGTCTCTTTAATGAATAAAACACACACAATGGGGTTAATTTACTAGAACTGGTGCACACAGAATCTGGTGCACTTTTGCATAGTAACCAATCCACTTCTAGGTGTTATTGTCAAAGCTTAATTGAACAAGCTGGTTTTTATGCAGAGCTGCACCAGATTTTACACTCTCCAGTTTTAGTTCATTTACCCCAATATCTGATCTTAACAATAACACTTAGAAATCTCATGCAAGAACATTTATATTGCATATGAAATGCTGTGCGGTGGAACGGTGAATCACCTATATAATATGGCACTGCATAAAGTATTCAGTGTGTTCCTAATGTTAACATTAAGAATGAACATTTGTCACAAAAACTTGAAAAGAAATTGATCCCATATATGACCACTAACTTAAACCATACATACAGGTTCTTGCAGACAAGCCAAAAATACAGAACTTAGCCCAACACTATCAATATGGACATCAGACTTCTGGCCTTGACCATTCTAATTGGGGTGGTGAGTGGACGTCCCCACGAGAAGCCATGTCCGCTGTCCCGCTACTTATCCTTGTCTTCTGCTGATATGACCGTTCTCAGACATCTACAACATGGCCATGTAAGTATTTAGACAGGACTATAAAGGAGCTAATTTCAAACTATTGTCTCATAATATCAATCATTTCAGGCTATAGAGCCACATTCAGAAGCTCACTGCCACATTCAGCTTAATTTGATAAAGCAGTGAAGAGCACAGCAACCAGTAACCAACATGATATTACCCTACTGCATTCATATCATTGGTTAATTCATGTAAGTATTGGTTACTGCACTTACATTTGCTAAACTTCAATTATTATTTCCAGTCATCAGCTTATTCCATTAATTATGCTGAGATTAGTTATTACATTTGTCAGAAAGCACTCTGTAAATCAAAAATGTACCTTTTGATAGATTTAAACGCTAGTCCACATGTTTCTTCCAGCCACTTATGCATTTGGAACTAACCAAACCCATTTTCCCATCAATATCAGATAAAATAGTAGATACAAAATCATAAGGGATTAAAATGCAAAAGGTTTTTGGTAACCTGTAAATAAAATAGGAATCACAACCAAATGTGTAGGAAGACTGGAAGCATTATTATTATTATTATTATTATACAGGTTTTATATAGCGCCAGCAGTTTGTGCAGCGCTTTACAAAAATGAAGGCAGACAGTACAGTTACATAACAATTTGGTACAAGAGGAATCAGAGGGCCCTGCTCGTTAGAGCTTACAATCTAAGAGGGAGGGTCAATTGATACAAAAGGTAAAAGCTGTGAGGGATGAGCTGATGTAGAAAGAAAGAGTATTAGGTAGAAGCAGGATAGGCTTCTTTAAAGAGAAAGGTTTTCAGGGATCGTCTAAAGATGGAAAGAAGACAGTTGGACTGATTGGGGTAGGGAGTTCCAAAGGATGGGAGAAGCTCTCGAGAAATCCTGGAGGCGAGCATGGGAGGAGGTCACAAGGGAGCTAGAGAGCAGGAGGTCTTTGGAGGACCGAAGAGGGCGGCTTGGTTGGTATTTTGAGACTAGGTTAGAGATGTAGCTGGGGGCAGAGTTGTGGATGGCTTTGTAAATTATTGTTAGTACTTTGAATTTTATACGTTGGGCGAGTGAAAGCCAGTGGAGAGATTGGCAGAGAGGGGTGGAGGACACTGAGTGGTTGGCAAGGTAGATAAGTCTTGCAGCAGCATTCATTATTGACTGAAGGGGGGATAATGTATGCAAAGGTAATCCAATGAGGAGAGAGTTGCAGTAGTCGAGGCTAAAGATAACCAGAGAGTGAATTAGAAGTTTGGTGGTGTCTTTGGTTAAAAAGGGGGCATATTCTAGTGATGTTGCGTAGGCTGAGGTTGCATGATTTGGACAGGGATTGGATGTGGTCTTGAAAGGACAGTTCAGAGTCTAGGGTTAATCCTAGCACCCTGGCATGTGAGGACGCACTAATAGTAGTAATAGTTGTGCCATTGATCTTAACAGAGAAGTCAGGGGAAGGGACACGTGGGGGAGGAAATATCATGAGCTCAGTTTTAGATGGATTCAGTTTGATGAAGTGCTGTGACATCCAGGCTGATATGTCTGTTAGTAAGGCAGTGATCTGTGAGGAGACTGATGGGTTGAGTTGAGGGGTAGAGAGATAGATTTGGGTGTCATTGGCATATAAATGATAGCGGAAGCCATGGGAGGTTATCAGCTGACCCAGGGAGGACGTGTAGATCAAAAATAGTAGGGGTCCAAGGACAGAACCTTGGGGGACCCTAATGGTGAGAGGAATTGTAGAGGAGGAAGTGGAATTGTAAGTGACATTGAAGGTGCGGTGAGATAGGTAAGATTCGAACCAACAGAGAGCACAGCCATGGAGACCAAGCAAATTTAGTTTTTTGAGGAGGAGGGGGTGATTAACTGTATCAAAGGCAGCGGAGGGGTCCAAGAGTAAGAGTATGGAATAATGACTGTTGGTTCTTGCTGTTAGTAAGTCGTTTGTGAGTTTTATGAGGGCAGTTTCTATGGAGTGGTGTGGACGAAATTCAGACTGAAGGGGATCAAGTAGGTTGTTTTCAGTGAGGTGGTCACTCGGTCGGTTGTAAACTAAACGTTCAAGGATTTTGGAGACAAAAGGGAGTAAGGAGATGGGTCTTAGGTTGTTAAGATTTGTGGGGTCCAGTGTGGCCTTTTTTTGTATGGGAGTGACTAGTGCATGTTTTAGAGGGTTGGGGAAGATGCCAGTAGAGAGGGAGAGGTTGAAGATATGAGTTAAAGAGTGTAGGATAGAGTCAGAGGGTGACTGTAGTAGTTGAGAAGGAATGGGGTCTAGGGGGCAGGAGGTTATGTGGGCGTTAGAGAGAAGTTTAGTGACTTCCTCTATGGTAGTTGGGTTAAACGAGAGTATTGATTGTGCAGGAGGACAAAGAGTGTGAGGGGAGTGAGAATCTGTAAAGAGGAGATCTCGAGATGAATTGTATCAATCTTATATTTAAAGTGATAAGCAATCTCCTGGGCAGTGAGCAAGTTGGTGGGTGGAGGTAATGGAGGACGAAGTAGAGCGTTAAAGGTAGAAAAGTGTTGACAGGGGCTCCGTGAGAAGTTGTTGATAAGAGTGATAAAGTAGGTCTGTTTGGCAGTGTGGAGGCAGGAATGGTATAGTTGGAGGGCAGATTTATATTGGCTAAAATCTTGCTGTGACTTAGTCTTACACCACAGACGCTCAAGAGCGCGGCTCTTTTTTTTGAGGCTTTTGGTATCGTCTGTCTGCCAGGGTTGTAGCGGTCGGGGCCTGATTCTGTGTGTAGTGAGGAGGGCCAAGGTATCTAGGGTGGATGACAGTGAGCTGTTGTATATAGAAGTGGCCAGGTTGGGGCAGGACAAGGATGATATTTTGTCGTAGAGACAATCTGTAGCAGAAAAAAGAAGAGAAGGGTTAAGATGGCAAAGGTTTCTACGGGTAATTATTTGGTAGCTGGAAGGCAAGGAGGAGGAAGACCAGGAGAGAGTGAAACTAATAAGGTGGTGATCATAGAGAGGAAAAGGAATGTTGGAGAGGTTGAACGGAGTGCATAGGTAGGAGAATATGAGGTCAAGGCAGTTGCCCTCAGTGTGATTAGAAATATGTTTCCTTTTTTTTTGGTCAAAAACTTTTTACATTCTCATTGAAAATGTGGAAAGTCCCACCTCTCTATGTACCATTTTTGTAGACCTGGCAGCTGCGCAATAGATTATAACACTATAACCATTTTTACTAGATAATTACATAGGTTGAAAAAAGGCACAAGTTCATCTAGTCCAACCAATTAAAAAAACAAAACAAAAAAACATACAATCCCATATACACAATCCTATACCCACAATTGATCCAGAAGAAGACAAAAAAAAAACAGGAAAAGCATGATCCAATTTGCTACAGCAGGGGAAAAAATTCCTTCCTTATCCCCCGAGAGGCAATTGGATATTCCCTGGATTGACTTTATCTATAAATGTATAATTACATAGAACTGTACTATGTGGGTCAGATGTATTTTGGGACCCCTTCCACTGTTTAGACCTGAATAGACAGTGAAGTTTTTATTTGACCAGTAGTTGAATGGAGGAAGAGTGCCCAAAATTGGTATTGGGCAGTTTTGTTATTACCCCATTTGGTCTGGTAGTGTGCTAGCAAGTAGGTTAGTGCCCCCCTTTCTGACCAAGAGGTCATCTTAACTAACTGGGGCTCCACAAACGGAAGGAAATGCCCACCTTACATTTCCTGCCAGTGACTCAGAGACCATTTGGGAATGACAGTGCTAATCACCATCTCTCACATCAGCAATTAACAACACTCACTTCCATGGTGCATTCCGCCCACAGGCTTGAATCTGAACTAGGCCTTACTGTACTGTGGTTTCAAGCCAGGTCCCTAGGATCAGCCCTGTGCCATGGCCTAGGACCATTATGATAGTAGCTCAACTGCCCAGTGGGGTGCGGCCTACCACCCAGACCACCCCACCATTGGGACTGTCCATCTCCTGACCACCACCACTCCAATCCTAAGCTGGTTGCTCTTCCTTCCTTCTCTCATCATCCTCACATTACTCTGTTACCCCCAAGTATTAGTATGTAGCACCCATACTCTTCTTCTCAGGAAATACAGACCAGGCCACATGTTGCAATGGAACACATTTACTTTGAATTCCAGCGACAGAACATCAGTCCAGATAATGTTGCATAACCTAATATATCAATGTCCTTCCATATGATAGCTGCAGTGCACATCCATGTCCATCATCTCTTTGAAGGGTCCCGCTTGGGGGTACATTGAATATCAATCCTCCACCAATTACAAGCTCTCATGTGTAGCTCCTAACTGAGACTGGATGACTCCAACCTTCTTTCTCCTGTATTTATAACCCCCACCCATACCAGACAGGAAGTCACACAGACAGAAGGAAATACATTGCATCAAAATTATTCACCTGTTTCACCTCCTACAAGTGTCTCTAGGTTTCAGCTAAAGTCAGTACAGATGAATGGTGTCACGATGACATTCTGAGGTTCCATTTTTCATATTTCCAACATTTCAAACGGTCAGCTTCTGAATGTGGGCCTGCCCTTTTATAATGACACTTGCACTGTGAATATGTTCATATACAGTATGGATCAGCAGAATCCCAATGAAATGTCATGTATTTTATAGGAAAAGGCCACATCCATTAAGGCAATGAGCTGTTACAGGAGAATGTTGAGACACAAGCCTTCTGCGTGTGACCTCACGGTGAGAACTTATTAACAATGATATATAAAATGTACTTGCTGCATATGCTTTCAGGGTTTTTTTTTTGTTTTTTGTTTTTTAATAAGCTAGTTCAAAGTGCAACCCATAAAATTCTAATTGTAATATGTTCTGCAAAAATGAATGCATACATAACTGAATGTTGAATGTAACATTGAGGCAGGAAAGAAAGAATATGTGAGAGAAATAGTGGGGATGAATGGAAGAAATTGTGTTGAAAAGTATTTTGCAGCAAAATTACCAATTACCCCTTTTCTAAGGAATAAAAATATCAAAATTAGCCTCAATTTTCACCTTGCAGACTGCTTAGTGGAAATTTACTTGGACAAAAAAAATCACATGACTGTTTTCTACCAAAGCCATGTGATTACCATGGCAGTGCTGACTACATGGTTTCTGTTGATAAACAAGGTTTTATTCTTTTTAGGTGCACTTGATGTACACCTTAAAAGAAATACTCAAAAAGAATAAAAAATGCAAACAAATAGAGGAGTTTCTGTAACCCTCAGGATCCATTTGAAGCTTGTTGAATAAGTAAAGTAATACTAAAGTCTTGTTTTTTTTTGTTTAAAAATAACAAACATGTAATACATACCTGCTCTGTGCAGTGGTTTTACACAGAGTAGCCCAGATCCTCCTCTTCTCAGGTCCCTTGCTGACGTACCTGGCCCCTCTCTTCTGACGAGTGCCCCCACAGCAAGCTGCTTACCATGGGAGCACCCGAGCCGCTGCTTTGTGTGTCCATTCAGACACAGAGCCACGGCTCGACCCCACCCCTAATCTCTCCTCGTTGGCTCACTGCCTTTGACAGCAGCAGGAGCCAATGGCACCCCACTGCTGTCTCAGCCAATGAGGAGGGAGAGTGCCGGACAGCTGAGGCTCTCGTGCAACATTTCTAGATCGAGATGGGGCTCAGATAATTATTAGGGGGGCTGAGGGTGGCTGCTGCACACAGAAGGTTTTTTTTATCTTAATGCATAGAATGCATTAAAAAGGAAGTAAACCCTGATAGGTTTTACTTCCTCTTTATTACCCTGCAATGTAAAAGCATAATGAGCTAGTATGCATCGTATATTAGCCCATTATGTGGCACTTACCTGCACTGGAAGCCCGCAATGTCCCATGCTGTCCCGGCAGTAGGAAGCGTCCATCTTCTGCCCCTCTTCCTTCCGGGGTTGCAATCTCTGGCTCTGTGACTGGCTGGAGTCACGTGACGTCACTCCCAGGCATGCGCGCAGGAGCCGCCAATCGTGGCACGATCTCAGTGAAGGAACGGCACGGAGGCCGCTTCTTCACTGCGCATGTGCCCGATGACGTGGGCACATCACTGTACACTGTATATCTCCTAAACCGTGCAGGTTTAGGAGATATGCAGGGGACCTACAGGTAAGCCTTATTATAGGCTTACCGGTGGGTTAAAGTGGTTGTCAAGGGTTGACAACCACTTTAAGATGAAAAACCTTCTGCCTTTAGAACCACTTTCAAAACCACCTTAGTTTTGCCTATCTGAATGTCTCCAATGCATTTCGCCAAGATGGTGAAATTGGACAAAATATCCAAATGTTTTCCAAAATTTTGATGAGATGAGATGCCTTTTTGCTTTGTAGCAAATTTTGATGAAGAGGAATGCTTTCTGTTCTGTAGCAAGGCTAATCTTGATTCTAAGTGCATTAGAACTTTTGGAAGTCTGCCCTTTTTGTCTAAAATATTAGGATCTAAAAAGATAACGATCTAAAAGGATCACAGACAAGACAAGGATTATAACCCTTGTTAAAGTGACACTAAACAATATCCTTACTCGCATCCACTACTTAAAGTAGAACTATAGGCAACACTTTTTTTTTTCATTTTGGAAAGAGTAAGGGAGGGTTATAACCCCTGTCAGATTTTTTTTTTGCCATCTGTGTCCCATTGCAGAGATTTTCTTTCACTTCCTGTCCCACAGCCACACAGGAAATGAGAGGAAATCTCTGCAAATGAATGCCAGGTAACCAGAACTACTATCCCCATTGGAAGATTTCCCCTCTGTTACTTTTTTTGGGGACAGCCCATAATTTGGGATTTTCTTTTACTTTCACTTTCAGTGATAATGGTAAACAGGGCAAATAGAGAGGGTGAATCTCCCTAACGGGGGCACAGACAGGAATAAAAACTGACAGAGGATCTAATCCCTTTCCACTCTATCCAACACTAAAAAAAGGTTTGCCTTTAATTATTATACTTTAAGGACCCTGTAATCTATTTTTCATTAAATTGTTTCTTACAGTGTTTTTCTACATCCTTGTAACGCCCTCTGCAAGCTCCTGAAGCTTTCCTATACTGCTCACTTCAGTTTTTTTGGAAAGAGTAGTGCACATTAGTTGCAGTTAGTGCACTGATCTATGCTCACTACAAATCCCATAGTCCATAGTTCAAAGTCCATCTCAGTAGTGAGCATGTTTCTACATACAGTGGAATCATGGCGAACGATGTAGCCACCTCCGTATCAGGAAGCAAGATCACCGTAACAAAAAAAAGGAATGTGGAGATTTGGAGGAGGCTGGGAGCAATTGAAGGGATATTTTTGAGTTAGAAATACATAGGTGAATATAATTTTTGTTTAAAACCTGAGTTTTACATTTTTTTTGCCCTGTCTCTCCTTGGGTAAAGGTATATTCTCTATATGTTTAAATAGATTTGTTTTATGTATATCAGAGTTTAGTGTCACTTTATACTAGAACTAAAGGCAATGCCTTCTTTTATGGATAGAGTAAGGGGGCAGTTTTTGTTTGCCCTCTGTGTCCCATTGGGGAGATTTCCTTTTACTTTCTTTCTTATTGCCAATACAGGAAGTTAGAGGAAATTCATGCAAAGTGATGGAATCCATTGCTGTCACCAGAACTAGTGTCCCCTTTGGAATATTTCACCTCCATTACTGTTCTGTTGACAACCCAACATTTGGGATTTTCTTTCACTTTCAATGATAATGGTAAACATGATAAATAGAGAGGGTGAATTTCCCTAATGGAGACACATACAGCAGAAAGAAAATAAGATTTTTCTGCTGCCCATGTGCGCCTGGGTGGAACTCTATCTGTCTTGGTGATCATTGTCACTGGGACAAAAAATTGGGGGAAATACAACATTTTTCAGTTCAACAGTAATAGAGAGGAAACCGTCTATTGGGAACATCTGTTTTCAATGATGAATTTCTCTAAAGGTAGGAGATAGCGATATTGGGAGAGAGAGAGGAAGAAAGTAAAAGGTTAGCGAGAAATTAGAAAGAAGGTGAGGGAGTGGAGAGGGAGATAGGGGAGATGAGAGAACATAGAAAGAAAAGAAGAGGGAAAGAGAGATGGAGGTGGTAAAGCCAACCATAGATGGTTCGGCAGGGACTGGCTGATTGTACTCAAGTTGTTCAATTGATCAGCGGCAATAATCATTGTGTGTTCTTCTGGCAGGGACAACAACCCCTGCCCCACCCCACAATAGCTCTGCGGGAGGGATTACCCCATCAACACTGACTGTGTTGATGGGGGAATTGAGGAACGCAAATCCCATCATCTATGACCAGCCTAAGATAGGATAAGAAGAAGAACAATAAAGGAGGTAGAAAGAAAGAAAGGAAAGGAGAGAGATCAGGAAACAAAGAGAAAGAATTTAGAGACAAGTGAGCACAGCAGATTCTCTACCTTGCTGCTTTACACGCACCCAGCTGCTACCTGCGGAAAGAACACAATCAATATTCAATTGACTTTCACCCTATTCAGACTAACATAGCAAAGCAACACAAAGAGCAACAATTATGTGCAAACTGCAGTAAGGTACCCAGCCAATTATATTTCACCCTCCATCATATTAGAACAGTCAGAATAGTTGAAGATTATGAATAATTGCTAGCTTTGGGTTACTGCAATTTATTACTTTTGAATAAATAAACATATTTATTGATTAAGCCAAAGTTTCATCCGTTTCAATTACCTTGGCCCATTACACATTCGCAAAATAGAACAGGCATAATCTCTCACACTTTATTCTTTTGTTTTGCTGTCTTTGCAGTCAAGTGATGGTCTGCTGCTGACCCTGGAACAAGTCTCATTAGCCATCGATGTACTAAGTGGCATGTCCACATTTGCTGTCACTGACCCTGTAACACAGGCACTTATGATTTTTCTTAAAATGAAAGATGATCTGACAACTTGTGTAAGTTCACCTAATTGTATTCCGTTAATGTATTTCTCCATGGATGAGTAGCCAAGATTCATGTGTATAATAACTGTTTTACATCTGTCGCTTACAGAGGGAGTCCATGGAATATAGTGGACCTGCCTCTCTACAGCTGAAGACCTGGCTTGACCATTTACAGCATTTTCAGGAAGTGGTAAGTGTCCCATACAGGTCACTTAAGGCAAATTTGTAGGAGGTTCTCTGAGTAGTAAGGTAATAGGAGAACATTGGACTTAGGGATAAGTAAAAGATTTAATTGCCCCAAAACATTGGTAACAATCAAAAAATTTCACTATTTTAGCAAAATGCATTGAAGTCAATGGGGAAGGTGAAATCAATTTGGTCTTAATATGATTGTGATTCTTCCAGAGTCTGTGACGTTAGCTGATGGCAACAGCCCGCAATGGCCTGCTACTGCTATTGAGGAAACATCTAAGCTGTGTTATAGTCAAAACTGGCACCAACCCCTGAACAGAATGAAGCATTGTATCTTTAATGGTTGGGCACCCTTATTGTTGAAGGAATGACAGAAAAAGAAATATGATGAATATAGAGGGAGAGATCAACTCTCACTGTTCGTGTTCGTTGTACTACTTAATTTACCTTAAATGCAAACTCCATTCAAAATTTAAAATAAAATCTTGAGATGTATAAATTAAGCACAGCTGATCCACTCAGTACTTAAATTTTTCAAGCAAGCATTTTTGCATTTAACTAGTCCACTACTCTGTGATTTGAGGACACCTACTCATATGTATCTCGCTTGTAGTAATAAGACTTTTTTTCCAGCCGTCAAGCAGACTCATACCTGCCTTGATGTTTAATGTGATTAGTGAAATTAAGAGTAAAGGGAGGCAAGGTTACAAAGCACAGGCTTCAGAAGGTATACTTCCAGGGAGCCTGTGAGGTGTTCTCTAAACCCCGCAAGGGGTTTAATGTACACTGAGCAAGAACTCTGCATTTAGTACAGCTACAGTTTCTTCTGGTTAAAATTAGCAGCTTACTTTACTTCCCTGGGTCTAAGATACATCAAAAAGTCTACCATGGTTGGGGTGAAAGTGAACCTGTGAGAGAGCAGGAAAAACTTCTACAGCATTATGGGCATGGACATGTTTTCTTTGGTTGAGTCCTAGTCACATATGTAATGCTGATGAGAAAATGAGGGTGAACATGGAATAAAAAATCCAATGTGTGCACATTTATTTGAAAGTAACAGGTGTAAAGAGTTCGTTCTTTACCAACAAAAACTGCCTATGCAGATAAGGAATATCTGTAGATAAATCAAACTGTGCAGCTTTGACTAAAGTTTAATAATGCTCTTGCTATAGGCATAGGCCAAGGGTCTCCAAACTTCCTAAAAAAAAAGGGCCTGTTGACTGTCCTTCAAACTTAAGGGGGACCAGAGTAGCCAGTGGGAGTTGAAAATGCCACAGCGACAGTGGGAGCAAAAATTATGTAGTGTCCCTAGTCAGAAGAAGGAATAGTGTCCCATCATTGCTATTAGGGGAAGGAATAGAGCCCTATCTATCATTGGTATTAGTGGGAGTAATTATGCCCCATTGTTTCCTGTCATTGGGAGGAATAGTGCCACATCATTGGTTTTAGTGGAAAGATAAAAGGCAGACAAAGGGCCACACTTAGTCCACGGGCTGCAGTTTGGAGACCACTGGTGTAAGCCATTTACATACCTCATGAAGCCTGACTGGAAAACTCCCAGGACTTTGCTAAGATGTTGTTAGGTGCAGTCCAGTTAATACTGTTCACCTTAACCATGACAGGGACGAGCTCTCAAACACTGAGCTCAGAGCTACAACATACAGGGGAGAAAAAGCGCATGTGAGGGGGTTTGAATCAGAGAAAGAGCTCACTTCTGTGATGGTGAAGGTGAACAGTAACAGCTGGGCCTCACTTAATTTTCAACTTTCAACATCCTGGGAGTTTTCAGTCTGGCTTCGGGAGGTACGGTAAATGCCCTACACCTATAGCAAGGGCTCTATTCAATTTTAGTCAGATTATTTTTATCTATAGATGTCCCTTATCTGCATAGGCAGTTTTTTATATAAAGGTGAACTAATGCTTTAAGCATATTGTAAAAAGTTTTTATTTCTTTAATGAAATATATATATACTTAAAAATCCAACAGATTTCTATTATATAATCATTTTTAGTTCTAATCAGTAATTGGAGAATTATTTAAATAAGCTGGTGCACAAAGCAATTATTCACACATAATTGTATTTTTCAACACAGGTACCTCTTGATTGTGTTCAGCATGCTGTGTTACTTAACCTCATCACACTGAGAGTGGAAGATGTTACATGCTGGGCCCTCAACCAATAGCCACCAATACTGACATGAACAGAATCAACATGAAATAATTACTACATTTATATTATACTAAATTATTACTACAACTGATCATGCTACCAATCCAAATAATCAACTCAAGGATGTGTTCTGCTGTCTCCCTGCATATCTGGTCACACTGTGCAAGGAACTTACTCTAACGACTGTCATAGGAGAATGTATTTGTACGCATATGTTGCCTTAAATGGGACTTTTCTACACACCACTAGAAGATGACGCTAACCATCCAGCTTCAAATGAGGATTTTCCACAAGTGGCCAGTTATGCATATATGCATGCTACCAAAGAATACAGTCTTTTATCAATGGCCAACGTTAAAAAGCATTTTCATCCAGCCAAAGAAAATGTTCTTCTGTTAATGCTAACGTGAAAATTTCAATATCTCAGAAAAAGAAATGTCTTGGTTTTACCAGCCATTGATTAGCATCTACACAACAAGCCAAGCCATTGACATCCATAGACTTTCCTTCTCATTTAGGCAGATTTTCCCCTATCTCTAGCCTGTGATGAACAATTCTCCACATCCAACTGGTGAAGATTATTTTTTGATGGTAATCATCGACAAGCATGTCTATCATTCATCCACAGAAGAGGCAGGTCTATCATTCAGGTGTCCCATATCCACTAATCCAGCAGTGAACAGGATTTTACATCCTTATCTGTTGATTGACATGACTACTCATCAAGACAAAGACAAAGGTTTTCCTGTCAGTAAAGAGTACTGAGCATACCTGCTCATTTAGATAAGAAGTATTTTTTAATACTAGTTATTAGTCAATCTGTAATGGCCATGACAAATTATCTGACCAAAGGGGATTTTCTTCTCATTCATTAATTATTGATATACTGTATCTTACTCATACAGTCAAAGAAAAGGAGGCTTTACTTTCCATTCAGGCCAAGAGAAATTATTCCCTTTCACCATCTCATCATGGTCTAACCTAGGGGTGTCAAAATGAATTTCGTTGCGGGTCGCATCAGCAGAACGGTTGCCCTCAAAGGGTCGGTTGTATCTGGGGCATGCTACGTACAGAGTAGAAGACCAGTCAGCCTGCCCAAAGAAAAATAACAGCAGTCACTGCTCTATATATATATATATATATAAATATATATATATATATATAGGATGTTACTGCACAGAGGCAAGTTGCAGGCGTTGTATCATGCTGGATTACCACAAGTATCTGAAAGAAGTAAACACAGAGAAGTAAGAATATGCTATATATGTGTTTAGCCCAGAGTTCACCTAAATATTGTTATCCAAAAAAATCTATTTATTCAAATATTTATTTGCAAATATTTTATTCTTTAAAATATTTAAAATATATTATATAACATATAAAACATATGCATAAGATAAATGATTTAACTCCCCGGTGGAGTTAAATAATGTATCAATTTATGCAAGAAAAAGATGTATAATTTATTTTTTTGACATGTTGCTATATTTCTAATTAAATATTTATCATATATACTTGTATATTTTTATAAATGTATCATTAATCAACAATACTGTATATATTTTATTTTGTAAAGTGCTGTTTCCCAGGTGGGGTAATTGCATCTGTTTTATTTATGTTTATAAACAAAGTATATATTTAATTTAAAAAGTAATAAAATTATTTATAAAAGCCAAACTGTGAATTTTGACTCTGATTAATCTATTGGTATGTTTTCACATTGCAATATATATAGACAATACATAATTATTACATCTCTCCCAGGTGGCTCATATCAGCCCTCACCTTCTTGCCAATACCATAT
The DNA here is from genome assembly GCA_018402905.1 of Glandirana rugosa. Lineage (NCBI taxonomy): Eukaryota > Metazoa > Chordata > Amphibia > Anura > Ranidae > Glandirana > Glandirana rugosa. Next base: position 402,546 of record BLSH010262861.1, read on the forward strand.
CAATAAGAGAACAGCACACTATCCAGTCCTACTACCAGCATTTTTCAGTTTTTTAGCAATCAGTATTGAGAGCAAGATCACAGAGGGGTGGTACCTCTGTCCTTTAATGGACTCCAAGAAAAGGATCAAAAGCACCAAAAGTAGTCCAATTGAGGGGTGGGCAATATGGGAAATACCGCAAACAAATAATAGGCCCATAAAAAATAGAACTGGGAACTGCCTGCAGCTCAGAGAGCCATCTGAAGGCCTTTATGCCTGAAGATGGCATCAGATGGGTCCTGAGCGTACACCTGGTAGAGCTTGGAGAATGTTTGGATACCAGTCAGCCTGCGCAAAAAAAGAGCAGCAGTCACTGGTCTTTAATATTGGATGTTACTGCCCAGAGGCAAGCTGCAGGCATTGTATCAAGGCTATATTTTATAAATATATCATTAATCAACAATACCGTATATATTTTATTTGTTTATTCTGTTTCCCAGGTGGGGTAATTGCATCTGTTTAGCCTGTTCAGCCTTTTAGATCTGGGGAAAAATAGCTTGATGGTGAAAAGCCCTTGAGGCACTTGAAGAGGACTTACAGAGGACTTACAAGGACTTACAGAGGGGACCCGCAGCAATGTGCAAGGGATGAACCGTATCAGTGACCAGATCTCTTTTAATATACAAGTCAGACAGAGTTTCACAAAACAAAGTTATAGTTAAGACAGAGTACAGAGCAGGAGCTGCCAGTAAAAACAGAGCTCTAGAGAGGGCTTCCAATTGTTTATAGGGAAGGTCCTTAAAGAGACAGAGTGGGAGACATGGGCCTCTGAATTCAAAGTTCGCAAATAACTGGGTGATTTAGGCCATAAAGTCATGCATGACTGTAGTAAAAAAAATCTTCAAAAGAGCAGGATATGCTAGCCCCATCTGACAGAGGAAGGGAAGACTCTGAAGTTGAGATAAACTCCAGGATCAGAGGGGAAACAGTATTCCAGGCTGCAGATGTCGGCCATTTCAGTAGGCCTGCGGCAAGTAGAACCAGAGTCATTAGTTAAATGTGAGTTAAGGGCACCCGGAACAACAGGACTTCCCTCTCTGTGTCTAGGATCAGACATGTTGTGATTGCATGGCGGTAAGGCAATGTAAAGCTTAGAGTACAAGGCAAGCCCTCAGGTACTCAGGTAACCATCTGATGGTAACAAGTGAGGGTCAAATATCCAAAGATGACCACAGTCAATGTAGGAGGGAAGAAGGAACGGACCGAAGGTGGGAGATTCATATGGCCCTTTGTAATGCGGGGGCAGCATCTGGTAGATGCTTTCTCAGTGTTGAATAGCAGACAGCATGGAGTATGCGCATGTTACACTTCATCCAATGGAAGATGTCAGCAAGTCAGTCTCTCAGTGTAAACCCTTTCTTCAGTAGGAACAGGTAAAAAGTAGAATGTTGAAGGCTTCCAGTGATCTGGAGTGGTGCTTAACCCAATCGGGCTACTGACATAGTGAGTCGTCAGAGACTGGGCATGTGCTGAGGCAATGGCAATAGCTCAGGACCCCGAAAGTGCTCCGTGGTTAACTTGTTACCAGAACAGGGTCTGGATGGAAAGAGGTCACATCCAGGTTAGCCCTATCCTCGGTCCGCTAGACAGTATAAGCACTACACCATGATAAATTAGAACAGAGTTCTGTACCACTAGCCCAGGATTAACTCATGAATCTGTAAAGTCAGCAATAAACAACGTATATAAACATTGACTGCAATCTGAATAATAATAATATAACTAGTCTAGAGTGCGCTCTAGGAGAATGGCTAGGAATTGGTGCAATGTCCCCTGAGAGGTACCTCTTAGCATAAGCAATAGGTGAAGGTGTCTGTGTAGCAGCTGTAACAGGAGAGTCTTTAGTACAAATTGTTTAGCTGGCTAGCATTGGGGCCCAGCTGCATTTTTGGTACACATGAGACCCAGTTAAGCCTGCAGGCAGCAATAAGGCTACTATGGCTGTATGATTAGTTCCTAAAGGGCTCAGTCTCTGTAGCAGCAGATAGTAAATCCCCACAGCAGCAGCTCACCAGTCCCAGCAATATTGCAACTTACCATCCAGTCACACACAGCGATAAGTCCACTCTCTGCTTGGCACCCAGATGAATCGGCACACCTGGACTCAGCACTCCAGATCCTGCTCAAGTTGCTGTTATGCAGCAGCAACTCCCCTCATGGCATGATGCAGCTGTGTTCTCCATCGCCTCCTTGTATCAATCTCCCCTGGGAAATGCAGTTCAAAAGCTCCCCTCCCAACTTACAAACACACACACACACACACACACACACACACACACACACACACTGCAAGAGCAAAATGCTCATTCATTTCAGAGGCTTGCCACAGAGACTGTATTTCATACCCAACTCCCTGCTCTATCAGGTGCTTTCCACATGAGCAGTCCGCTGCAGTCTCCTCTGTAAGCTTCTGCCAGCCATAGTCAGACTCCTGCTTCCACTCTGTACAATGCAGGATTAATAGCACTGCTCTGTATGGCATTATGTCAAGGCTCTGCTCACAGACCTGAACTTTGGGGAGAGGAACAGTGCCGAAAGCTGATGAAGGCACAGCTGCTAGTCTGCTTGCTGATCTCTGAAGGTTTGAAGTGAGATTTGGTGATATTACTATTTTGCTGTTCACTGTTTTCTGGAGGCTCTGACATGAGAAGGCAAAGCCCTCCTCTACCAAGTAGGTAACCCTCATACAGAGATACAGTGCACAGCAAGGAATGAAAAGTTAGCAATGGGTTGAAGACCATCTGCAGGGTGATCCCCAGCAATACTGGTGATTATAAATAAATTAAGCAGCGCTAAGGATAAATGAAAAGAGTGCAAACATTATATATGAAGTGAAACATAGAAAGTGCAAATGTGCAGCAAATCAGTTTTTTTTAACTGAACTATTAGTCATGAAGATCAAAAAATAATTAATAAAACCAAAAGTCCATCAATAAAAAGTATATAAATCAGACCATTCAAGTATAAGTAAATTTCATAGTGTTGATCCAAAAAGTGCAATGGAGATAAGAGGAAATCTACCACCAGATAAAGACAATTGACAGACACCTCTTAGCAGAAAGGATGGACCATAAATTATAATGTTCAAAAAGGCATATGTCACAACAATATGGACCAGCATCCAGCTAGTAGACAGCTGCTGCATAGCAGCAGGTTGCAGCATAGCAATAGGAGAAAAAATAAGCTGCCATAGTGAAGCACGTCTGTGTTGTCACAATTTATTAAGAGATATCCATGGACATTCCAATACAAAAGGAATCCCAGCAGGCTGATGGCTCATGTTGGCCGGAATGCCGAATGCTATCAGTATCGGCTCAGCCTTCGCTCAAGTAGACAGAGAAGCCATTCGCTAACAGCCAGTGGCGCGTGATGACGTCAGAGACGTGCTTCACCATGGCAGTTTATCCTTTTTTCCTATTGCTATGCTGCAACCCGCTGCTGAGCAGCAGCTGTCTACATCCTGGATCCCAGTCCACACTGTTGTGATACATGCGTTTTTGACCATTATATTTAATAATCCATCCTGTTTGCTAAGAGCTGATATCACCGTTTATAATCGGCTGCATGCTGTCCAGAGGTTGGAGATTTAGCGCTGATTTTTCTATATTTTGGTAATACTGGTGATTAAACCTTTGGCCTCTGCCTGACTTTTTGGGACACCGCCTCCAGAGCTCAGTTCCTCTTCTAAGCTTCTTCAGTTGTTTTTTCAAAAAATAAAAGTCAGCAGCTACACATGGGGGCTAAGAATATGCATGTATCATACATACTAAGGGGAGTACAACTGGGGGAATCCATAGTGGAGAAGGATATGGGGGTTTTGGTACATCTTAAGCTTAATGCACCATGCAATGCCAAGCTGTGGTTTCCAAAGTGAGTGAAGTCCTTTCTTGTATTAAGAGAGGTATGGACTCCAGAGAGAGAGATATCATTTTGCCCTTGTACAAATCATTAGTAAGACCTCATCTGGAATATGCAGTTCAGTTTTGGGCACCAGTTCTCAAAAAGGATATCGGGGAACTAGAGAAAGTGCAGAGAAGAGCAACCAAACTGATACGAGCCATGGAGGAGCTCAGCTATGAGAAAAAATTAGAGGAACTGAATTTATTCTCTCTTGAGAACAGGAGATTAAGGTGGAATACGATCAACATGTGTAAATACATAAGGGGTGCATATAGTGAACTTGGTGATGAGTTATTCACAGTAAGAGGTGTGAAAATGTGGAATAGACTCCCTCAAGAGCTGGTTCTGGTTAGCTCAAACTGCTTGCTTTAAAAAAGGCTTGGAATATTTCCTAAATGTACATAATATAACTGGGTACTAACATGTATAGGTGAAGTTGATCCAGGGAATATCCGATTTCCTCTCAGGGGATCGGGAAGGAATCTTTTCCTCTGCTAGAGCAAATTGGATCATGCTTTGCTGGGGTTTTTTGCCTTCCCCTGGATCAACTATGGGTATAGGATTGTGTATATGAGATTGTATGATTTTTTTTCCCCTTTAATTGGTTGAACTAGGTGAACTTTTTTCAACCTGACTAACAATGTAACTATGTAGCTACAAATATTGTAGCTGCTGACTTTTATTAAAGAGACACTTATCTGTCCAGAGATCCAGCCCTGTCCATGGTGAGCCAAAAATATGAAGGAAATATACAGTATCTCACAAAAGTGAGTACATCCCTCACATTTTTGTAAATATTTTATTCTATCTTTTCATGTGACAGAACAAATGACACTTTGGTACACTGTAAAGTATTGAGTGTACAACGTGTATAACAGTTTAAATTTTCTGTCCCCTCAAAATAACTCAACACACAGCCATTAATGTCTAAACCGCTGCCAATAAAAGTGAGTACACCCCTAAGTGAAAATGTCCAAATTGGGCCCAAGGTGTCAATATTTTGTGTTGCCACCATTATTTTCCAGCACTGCCTTTACCCTCTTGGGCATGGAGTTCACCAGAGCTTCACAGGTTGCCACTGGAGTCCTCTTCCACTCCTCCATGACGACATCACAGAGCTGGTGGATGTTAGAGACCTTGCACTCCTCCACCTTCCGTTTGAGGATGCCCCACAGATGCTCAATAGGATTTAGGTCTGGAGACATGCTTGACCAGTCTATCACCTTTACCCTCAGCTTCTTTAGCAAGGCAGTGGTCATCTTGGAGGTGTGTTGGGGTCATTATCATGTTGGAATACTGCCCTGTGAAGGGAGGGGATCATGCTCTGCTTCAGTATGTCACAGTACACGTTGGCATTCATGGTTCCCTCAATGAACTGTAGCTCGCCAGTGCTGGCAGCACTCATGCAGCCCCAGACCATGACACTCCAACCACCATGCTTGACTGTAGGAAAGGCACGCTTGTCTTTGTACTCCTCACCTGGTTGCTGCCACACATGCATGACACCATCTGAACCAAATAGGTTTATCTTGGTCTCATCAGACCACAGGACATGGTTCCAGTAATCCATGTGCTTAGTCTACTTGACTTCAGCAAACTGTTTGCAGGCTTTCTTGTGCATCATCTTTAGAAGAGGCTTCCTTCTGGGGCGACAAACATGCAGACCAATTTGATGCAGTGTGCGGCTTCAACCTCTGCAGCAATGCTGGCCGCACTCATACGTCTATTTCCCAAAGACAACCTCTGGATATGACGCTGAGCACATTCACTCAACTTCTTTGGTCGACCATTGCGAGGTCTGTTCTGAGGGGAACCTATTGTTAGGAAATTGGCCGTTCCAGATGTCTGTGCGTCTCTCGCGTGTGCGTGCGCCTGTGCATGCCAATGGCGCTAAAACAACATATTTAAGCTGGAAACACCTTGCAGCAGATGCTGTCCATTCTACAGCATTCCCGTGACCCCAGTGACTACTTTGAGAGACTTTCCTGCACCTGTGACCCCGGCTTTACTTGGACTTGTTGCTTTCTGCCTGCCCTGACCCCCGGTTTATCTACGACCCTTCTGTCTGATCCTTCTGTACCTTTGCTGCCTGCACATTGCCGACCCTGCTTGCACCTGACCACCCGCCTGCCTCCTCCACCTGTACCACATTGCCAGCCTGTTGCCGACCTGGACTGTACGACCACTCTTCAGCCTGCACGAGCTCCAGTTGACATCCCACATACCATCAAGTGACCCAGTCCAACCCTCGTGCCCCCCTGTGCTCTTGCGCTCCCTGTCTGCACTATCATGGGTTCTCGAACCAGGGCCACAAGAGAGGTAACCCCCTGCATAAGCCAGACTCATCCGCCAGGTACGTGACAGTAACGGACAGCCATGTCTGAGTCTGCGCAGGGGACCTCTCCCATGGACAAGCTGTGTGCCCACCTTGCGGGACTCATCCAAGCTGTAAAGAACCTGCAGGATGGTTACAACTGCTTGGAAGAAAGAGTGCAGGAGCTTTGCCTGCTGGCACCAGCCAGTCCCGGCCAACCGGCTTCCCGCACCATTGTGGTGCTACCAAGTGAGTCCAGGCCTGAGCGGTTTGCAGGAGACCGCAGAAAGTTCCGGGCTTTCCGTAATTCCTGTGAATTATATTTTGATCTCCAACCCCGGACCTTTTCACTGGAGGCCACGAAAGTGGGGCTTGTGATATCCCTCCTTCTAGAGGAGCCCCAAGCCTGGGCGTACCGCCTCCTGGAGCAGAAAGCTCCAGAGACAACCAGTCTGGATCGGTTCTTCCAGGCAATGGCCCAACTATATGAAGAACCTCACCAGGCAGCCACAGCAGAGGCAGCGCTCCATGCTCTTCAGCAAGGCCGCCTCCCAGTGGAGGAGGATGTATCCGAATTCCGGCGATGGAGTGCAGATACCGCCTGGAATGAAGAGGCTCTCAGCTACCAATTCTGGCTGGGTCTCTCGGAGCCGCTCAAAGATGAGCTGGCCCGCGCCAGGGTCCCACACACCCTTGACGCCCTGATCAATCTGGCCATCCAGATTGATTGCCGTCTGCGAGAACGCAGGGCTGAGAAATCCGCTGAGCCTGCACATCTGACCTGGATGATGCCTCGGGTTTCCAGTTGTCCAGCGCCCGGTCCAGCTGCCTCCTCCTCCGCTCCACCAGACCCCCAAGAACCTATGCAAATTGGGCTCTTCCGCCTGTCTCTGACCCCCGAAAAGCGCCAGAGGTGCATGTCACAGAATTTGTGCCTGTATTGTGGAGGTCCTGGGCACCTGGTGAGAAATTGTCCCACCAAGGCCGGTAAGTGCACCACCAGTAGCCCTGATGGACTGTTGTTCCTGCCTAACGATAAAGCTCACCTTGTGCTTTCTGTCTCTCTGCAGCTTCCCGACGGGACTATTCCAGTGCTGGCAATCCTTGATTCTGGTGCATGCAGCTGCTTTGTGGACATCTCTTTCGCAGCGCATCACCAGATCCCCCTTCAGCCAAAGAACCATCCCATGGTCGTCCGACTGGCCGATGGGTCAACTATTAGTTCAGGCACCGTTACCAGGAAACCATCCCTGTGCTTACCAGGACCAAAGGAGGACATGCAGAGTTTATGCTATTGGACACTATCACGCCCCCACTATTCCCAATTATCCTGGGCATTCCCTGGCTCCGGACTCACAATCCCCAAGTTGACTGGGTCACCGGCAAAGTGAACTTCTCCTCCCCTTACTGCCATTGCCACTGTCTGCCTCAGTCTCTGGAGAACCCTCCAGTCATACTTAGTTTGGGCACAGACATCAACATGGAATCCCGCCTGCTCGTGCCTGCTCCATATCATGAATTCCTAGATGTCTTCAGTAAGAAGGGAGCGGACGTCCTCCCACCACACCGGTCCTATGACTGCCTGATTAACCTCTTACCAGGGGCTGAAGTTCCTTTCGGGTTCCTTCCCCTTATCAGAGGTGAAGTTGGCCGCCCTTAAGGCATACCTGGATGAGAATCTGGAGAAGGGCTTTATTCGGCCATCCACCTCACCAGCAGGCACCGGAATCTTCTTTGTAGAGAAGAATGACCATTCGCTCCAGACCTGCATTGACTATCGGGAACTTAATCAGATTACCATTAAGAACCGATACGCATTACCTCTGGTCCCAGAACTCTTCCAGAGGTTGGGGACCGCAGCCGTCTTCACTAAGTTGGATTTACGCTGGGCTTACAACCTGATCCACATTCGCGAAGGGGATGAGTGGAAGACTGCCTTCCGAACGCGGTTCGTGCACTATGAATATCTTTTCATGCCCTTCGGACTATATAATGCCCGTGCGACTTTCCAACACCTGGTAAACGACATCTTCCGGGACTCTCTAGACCAGTTTGTAGTCGTTTACTTGGATGACGTCTTAATCTTCGCCCCCTCTCTGGAAGAGCATCGCAAGCATGTGAAGAGCATACTCGCCCGCCTCCGACAACACGGCCTCTATGCCAAGGCGGAAAAATGTGCTTTTGAGTGCACTGAAATTGCATTCCTGGGGTTCGACATTTCCACTGCTGTAATCTCCATGGACCCCCAGAAGGTCTCGGCCATCCTGGACTGGCCCTCTTCGGCTGACAAAAAGGGAGTCCAGTGATTTGTTGGGTTCGCAAACTTCTATCGGAAGTTTATCAAGGGGTTTTCGGCAGCCATCATCCCAATAACCCAACTCACCAAACAGGACTCACGCTTTCGCTGAACTCCCGAGGCCCAAGAAGCCTTCACCCAACTCAAGCGACTGTTCACATCTGCCCCGTCCTTAAGCACCTGGATCTTGCATTGAGACGGGGCCCAAAGGCTTCACTTCACCCTATCGCCTTCTTCTCTAGGAAGCTAACACCTCCGGAAAGGAACTATGACATTGGCGATAGGGAACTACTGGTAATCAAGCCGGCCCTGACAGAATGGCGGTACCTACTGGGAGGAGCTTCCCATCATATTCTCTTTTTTACAGACCAGAAAAACCTAGAATATCTACAGACCGCCAAAAGACTGAAATCTCAGCAGGCATGATGAGCATTGTTTTTCTCCTGATTCCAACTGCACATCACTTACAGGCTCAGGGCTAAAAACGTAAAGCTGGATGCATTATCAAGAATGTTCCCTGTTCCGGAGGACATGCCTCCGTCTGATACCATCCTTCCTGCCCACAGCTTTCTGCTCACCCAGGAAGATCTTCCTTCTGTCCCAGATCCAGAGGTCTTGCACCAGCCTCACTGAACTGCCAGACGCCCAACTCAGATTAAAAGATGGGTTATGGTGGTACGGGAATAAACTGTATGTCCCAGAGGAACTCCGCTCAGCAGTCCTTGGACTCTGTCACAATACCAAGATGGCCGGGCACTTTGGTGGTCGCAAGACAACGGAGTTAATTGCACACTCATTCTGGTGGCATCGGCTGAAGGAAGATTGTACGAGCTATGTAGTCACCTGTCCTGTCTGTGCCAGAAACAAATCGGAAAAATCCAAGGCCTGGGGTCTCCTCAACCCATTGCCCATTCCAGAATGTCCATGGGCCCAAATCGCAATGGACTTCATAGTGGAGCTCCCACCATCTGCAGGTTACAACACAACCTTGGTGGTCGTGAACCGGCTCACGAAGATGGCACATTTCTTGCCCATGAAGGGTACGGCTGAGACCGCGGAAATCTTTATAAGGGAGGTGGTTCGTTTACATGGAATTCCTACTAACATCGCGTCGGACCGAGGAGTGCAGTTCACCTCCCGCTTCTGGAAGTCCCTTTGTGCCACTTTGGGAATCGAGCTGGCCTTCTCCTCGGCCTACCATCCCCAGTCCAATGGGTAAACAGAGAGGACTAACCAAACTCTCGAACAGTATCTGCGGTGCTATTCCTCTTACTCCCAGGATGACTGGGTGTCGATTCTACCAGTAGCTGAGTTTGAGTATAATAACTCTGCCACCAAGCAGTCACCCTTCTGGGCAAACCTCGGCTACCACCTTCCTTCCTGCTCGTCCTGGCTCTGGAAAGTACTGTACCCGCTGTCCTGGAAACCATGCAGTTTCTTGAGAAGAATAGCAAACTCCTTCAGGAGACCCTCACCCAAGCTCAGGCTACCAGCAAGAGAAACTTTCATAGGGGAAAGAGGGGAGAACTGGACTTACAAGTCGGTCAACAGGTCTGGCTATCTACAAGGAAACTATGACTCTCCTGTCCCTCACAGAAGCTGGGACCCAGATACACAGGGCCATTCCCGATTAAAAAGAGAATTAACAGAGTGGCCTATGAGTTAAACTTACCATCATCTTTGCATATAAACCCGGTCTTCCATGTTAAACTGCTTAAGCCAGTGGTCAAAGATGTCTTTCCGGGGCATAGCTCAGCACCCCCAAAACCGGTCTTGGTGGACGGAGAGGAAGAATTTGAGGTGGAGACCATCCTCAATCGTAGGAAAAGAGGAGGCAGCACCCAATTCCTGGTCAAATGGAAGGGTTATGGACGCAAAGAAAACTCCTGGAAGCCTGAAGAGAATCTGCATGCAAGGGAATTAATCAGAGCCTTTTGGAGAAGACACCCGACCAAGAGAACACGTTGGGGCATCTGGAGGCTGCCCTTTGGGGGGGGGGCAATGTTAGGAAATTGGCCGTTCCGGCCAATGGCGCCAAAACAACCTATTTAAGCTGGAAACACCTTGCAGCAGATGCTGTCCATTCTACAGCGTTCCTGTGACCCCAGTGACTACTTTGAGAGACTTTCCTGCACCTGTGACCCCGGCTTTACTTGGACTTGTTGCTTTCTGCCTGCCCTGACCCCCAGCCTGTCTACGACTACCCTTCTGCCCGATCCTTCTGTACCTTTGCTGCCTGCATGTTGCTGACCCTGCTTGCACCTGACCACCCGTCTGCCTGCTCCACCTGTACCGCATTGCCAGCCTGTTGCCGACCTGGACTGTACAACCACTCTTCAGCCTGCATGAACTCCAGTGGACATCCCACATTCCATTAAGTGACCCAGTCCAACCCTCGTGCCCCCCTGTCCTTTTGAGCTCCCTGTCTGCACTACCAGGGGTTCTCGAACCTGGGCCGCAAGAGAGGTGACCCCTTGTATAAGCCAGACTCATCCGCCAGGTACTTGACACCTACAGTATCCTGTTAATCCTCTGTATGGTCTTGGCCACCGTGCTGCAGCTCAGTTTCAGGGTCTTAGCAATCTTCTTATAGCCTAGGCCATCTTTATGTAGAGCAACAATTCTTTTTTTTCAGATCCTCAGAGAGTTCTTTGCCATGAGGTGCTATGTTGAACTTCCAATGACCAGTATGAGAGAGTGAGAGTGATAACACCGAATTTAACACACCTGCTCTCCATTCACACCTGACACTTTGTAACACTAACGAGTCACATGACACTGGGGAGGGAAAATGGCTAATTGGGTCCAATTTGGATATTTTCACTTAGGGGTGTATTCACTTTTGTTGCCAGCAGTTTAGACATTAATGGTTGTGTGTTGAGTTATTTTGAGGGGACAGCAATTTTACACTGTTATACAAACTGTACACTCACTACTTTACATTGTAGCAAAGTGTAATTTCTTCAGAGTTGTCACATGAAAATATAGAATAAAATATTTACAAAAATGTGACTCTCCCAAGCCAGTTCTTTGCCAGTCTTTGAGTCCCTAGTGCCGCCATTTTCACTGTGGGAAGCTGGCTGTGACTCCCTGTGGCTTCACAGCCAGCTCTACACTGCTGCACTCTGTGAATGGTCTCGCAGTCTCCTGGGACCTGTGATGTGTCCCAGGAGGTTGTGGGTATGGAGGGAGGGAGGAAACTTCTGCTGGGATCACTTAGGCAATTGCAGTAGAAGAGGGAGTGGGTACCTGCCAGAAATAGGTACCCACTCCTCCCAAAAAATAAATAAGTGCCAAGAGTGGAAGCGATACAGAGGAGGAGATGGATTAGTAGAACTTCCTTTTTAAAGGAGAGCTCCATCTAAAAAGGTGAAGATCCATTTTAAGCACCCCCTCCCCTGCCACATTTGACATGTCATTTTTTTGTAGCTGCTGAATTTTATTATCATTATACACGATTTATATAGCTCCAACAGTTTGCGCAGCGCTTTACAATGTAGAGGGTGGGCAGCACAATTACAATACAGTTCAATACAGAAGGAACAGGAGGGCCCTGCTCAGGGAGCTTACATTCTAAAGGGGGGGGTGGTACAAAAGGTAATAGCTGCGGGGGATGATTTGATGGGGGTGGCTCGGATACAGTTTTTAGGTGGGTGTGGAATAGGCTTGCCTGAATAAATGATTTTTCAGGGATCTCCTGAAGGTGGACAGGGTAGGGGCTGATCGAACATACCGAGGCAGGGAGTTCCAGAGGATCGGAGAGGCTCTAGCGAAGTCCTGGAGGTGAGCATGGGAGGAGGTAACATGGGAGCTAGAGAGCAGGAGGTCCTGGGAGGAGCAGAGGGGACGATTTGGGCAATATCTGCAGATGAGGTTGGTGATGTAGCTGGGGGCGATGGGTTGTGGATGGCCTTGAATGTTGTGGTTAGTATTATGAATTTTATATGGTGGGGTAGTGGAAGCCAGTTAAGGGATTATCAGAGAGGGGCAGCAGTCGCAGATCGGTTAGTGAGGTGCATGAGTCTAGCAGCAACGTTCATGATAGACTGAAGGGGATAGCCTGTGTAAAGGTAGGCCATTAAGGAGAGAGTTGCAGTAGTCGAAATAACCAAGGAGTGAATACGTTGATTTGTGGTGTCTTTAGTCAGGAAGGGGCGAATTCTGGAAATGTTACGGAGGTTAAGGCAGCAAGATTTAGCCAGTGATTGGATCTGGGGGCTAAAGGAGAGGTCCGAGTCAAGGATTACACTCAGCACCCTCGCATGTGTGGAGGGACCAATGGTTGTGCCTTTTGTCTTAATGGTAAAGTCATGGGGAGTGGACCGGGAAGTAGGAAATATAACAAGCTCAGTTATAGAAATATTGAGTTTGAGAAAGTTGTATGACATCCATACTGATATGTCATTCAATAAGTTTGTGATCCGTGAGGAGATTGAGGGGGTGAGTTGAGGGGTGGAGAGGTAGATCTGGGTGTCGTCAGCATAGAGGTGCTATTGGAAGCCATGAAAGGTTATCAACAGGCCCAGAGAAGAGGTATAGAGGGAGAATAGGAAGGGCCCAAGGACGAAACCTTGGATTACCCCAACAGAAAGAGGAAGAGGGGTGGAGGAAATGGAGTTGTAAGTAACACTGAAAGTGCGCTGAGATGGGTAGGAGGAGAACCAAGATAAAGCAGAATCATGGAGGCCAAGGGAGTGGAGTTTGCTGAGGAGGAGCAGGTGGTCAACTGTGTCGAAGGGAGAATTGTGGGGAGAGGAGAAGTACGACACCGACTCCTTTTCGTCTACTGGGTCTGGGCGGGTGAGTCCAGAGGAGGCCACTGTGGGACAGGGCAGCTGGGGAGGTAGTGTTGAATTCCTGAAGCCAGGTTTTAGTAATAGAAAATAGATTAAGGGAGTTGGAGAGGAAAAGGTTGTTAATAGAGTTGAGCGAACACCTGGAAGTTCGGGTTCTGCTGGTCCGTCCGAACTTCGTGACAAAGTCCGGGTCCGGACGGAACCCAAACGATCGCACGGACAACGAACCCCATTGAAATCAATGGGGACCCGAACTTTTAGGCACAAAAATGGCTGTAGGAAAGTCCTGGAAAGCCCCAGAGGGCTGCAAAAGGAAGTAAAATGGGGGTAAGGGTAGGGCAAGTGCCCTACAAAAAAATGGGGACAGGGAAATAACTGTAAATATTTTTAAAAAAATAAAAACAAAAAAAAAGCAAAAATGGAGGTGAATGTGGATCATCTTCAAACTGTGTCTGAAAAGTATTAATTAACGGTAGAAGCCATATAACTGTTCTAAAATCATCTTCAAACTAGGGCAAGTGCCCTACAAATAAATGGGGATAGGGAAAATAAA
>BLSH010262861.1:431833-446242 GCA_018402905.1 Glandirana rugosa
ATCTCGTCTCTGCCGTTCGGTCCGAAAGAGTAGGTTCTAGTCATGGACTGGAGTGTTTACGAGAAGACCTTCTTACCAGTTTGTAAGAGTATCTGTGAGGATTTGGAACACCTGTCGGAAGGGTCTTCTCAACTTCGACAATATCGACGTTTCCCACCCGGTTGAGTTATAACTTGGGGTGGCGCGCCCAGCACGAGCCGAATGGGAGGACGTCTATTGACGTCCTCCCGGCATTTTAGAGCCGCGCTGTAGCCGTCATTCGGCTATAGCGGCGGCGCGAGGAGGTTAATGGCGTCCCAGTCTTAGTCCGTGGGGTTCAATATTGAGTTGGCCCACCCTTTGCAGCTATAACAGCTTCAACTCTTCTGGGAAGGCTGTCCACAAGGTTTAGGAGTGTCTATGAGAATGTTTGACCATTCTTCCAGAAGAGCATTTGTGAGGTCAGGTACTGATCTTGGATGAGAAAGCCTGGCTTGCCGTCTCTGCTCTAATTCATCCCAAAGGTGTTCTATCAGGTTAAGCTCAGGACTCTGTGCAGGCCAGTCAAGTTCCTCCACAGCAAACTCGCTCATCCATGACTTTATGGACCTTGTTTTGTGCACTGGTGCGCAGTCATGTTGGAACAGGAGGGGGCCATCCCCAAACTGTTCCCACAAAGTTGGGAGCATAAATTGTCCAAAATGTCTTGGCCTTAAGAGTTTACTTCACTGGAACTAAGGGGCCAAGCCCAAACCCTAAAAAACAACCCCACCCCATAATCCCCCCTCCGCCAAATGATTTGGACCAGTGCAAAAAGCAAGGTCCATAAAGACATGGATGAGGGAGTTTGGGGTGGAGGAACCTGACTGGTCTGTGCAGAGTCCTGACCTCAACCCAATAGAACACCTTTGCGATTAATCAATGCAGAGACTGCGAGCCAGGCCTTCTCGTCTATCATCAGTGCCTGGCCTCACAAATGTGCTTCTGGAAGAATGGTCAAACATTCCCATAGACACTCCTAAACCTTGTGGACAGCTTTTCCAGAAGAGTTGAAGCTGTTATAGCTGCAAAGGGTGGGCCAACTCAATATTGAACCCTACAGACTGAAACTGAGGTGCCATTAAAATTCATGTGCGTGTAAAGGCAGGCATACTTACGGTAATATTGTGTATATTATTCTATTTAGGTTGTTTGTTGCATACCAGGAAACTGAACTAAATCTGTTGGGCATCGAACATTACCCTCTCCCTAGATTGACAGCGCTGCTGGTCAGGTTTCTCCATTGCTCTTCCACCCTCAGTGATGGCTAAGATGTTAAGCCTGTTACTAGGAGGGTCACCAGGTGCAAAAAAAAGAAAACTAATGCAATCACCACAATTAAGGATTAGTAAACTGCAATATATATATATATATATATATTTTTATATTTAGATATGCTTTGAGCCTTTTGTATAATCAGATTATGCATGCATCAAACATTGTGCTTTTGATGCCAAAAATGACTATGGATTACATGGTTGTCTGTGTGTTCACTATTGCAGGTGGTTGAAAGCGAAATCAAAATTCAAGATGGAACCCAACACTACCAATATGGGTATCAAAATGCTGGTCTTGATCATTCTAATCGCATTGGCAAGTGGCCGTCCGCACAGGAAGCTGTGTCCTGTGTCCCGCTACTTATCTGATCTGTCTTCTGCTGATATGGAAGTTCTCAGGAAGCTACAACATCAACATGTAAGTATGACAACTAGCTGGGGGAGAGGGGATTGAAAGGGTGAATCTCAGTAAGGCTGTTCACACATGTGCGGTGCGAAATGAAGCTCTGTTCTGTGTGCGAAGAGAAATTTGCTTCATTCAGCGGTTCCTGTCCATTTTAGCTAAGGATCAGCTGACCTAGGAGAGGGGGGGGAGGTGTAGTGAGGAGGGGGAGAGAATTCTGGTTCACAATGGAACACATCTGCGAATCAGATGCGTTCCCATTGAAAATAATGTGCCTGCAATTCACACCGCACTGCACAGAAAAAGCATGCACAGAAAAAGAGTGCGGATACAATACACATATGTGAACCAGACCCATTGAAAAGAATAGCCACATCCAATTCGCAATGGTGTGAACCCAGCCTAAGTGATTAAATCAGCTGCTGAAAGTGATATGGATTTATTACCAACACATTGGCAATCTGGGTCTAGCTGGAGCCACCTTTAGGGCCCATCTTTGTATTATGAGAGCAGCCTGCTCCCTGCAAAAACCACTATTCCTCTGCCTTACAGTACTCCATACAACTGCACCTCTTCAGGGGGGTTAGCATCTATTCAATCCAGTTATTTAAAATGAGTGTTCCTTTCCAATAATGTCACCTTCATCTACATTATGTACAGTATAATAATATGTGCAACACAATTACAGTTCACTACTGTAAAGATCAGCACACAGAATAAAATTGAAATGTCATGTCTTCTACAGGAAAATGCCATGTCCACTAATGCAATGGGTTGCTATGGAAGAATGCTGAGACACAAGCCTTCTGCATGTGACCTCACGGTGAGAACTTGCTATTTTTAGTATCAATTATATTGTTTCTGGTTTATTTTAAAGCATATCTAATCCCAATCACTTAAATGTTACTGAAGCTTTAACATTAATGTAATTTCAAATGGTGCCTTTAGTCTTTTTAAATGACTCGTGTTATCTTCCAGTCTTTTTGTTCCTATGCCTTCTTTACTGTTAAAACATAATTGGTGACCCTGCCAGCAAAAGGGTGCAAGGGTGACAACGCTCTCCCTGTGCTGTGGAAAGCACTGCAAAGTTGTCACCTATGCACCACTGTACCCACTAGGGTAGTCTACCCAATAGGGATACAGTGGGGCATGATGATGCAAGCAGTAGGTGGAGAAAAGATGCATAAGACCTAATGAGACCAGTCTAGCTTCCCTGCAGAATCTGACATTGGAGTTCCAACCCCATATAACTTAATACTAAATTTATTAAATAAAATCTTTCTGTTTTCATTGCATTCCTTACTTTAGACCCAGCGACATTATCACTGGGTCTTTGGGCTTCTCTTTGCAATGGCATGCTGATCATGTCAGGTGTGCTTAGCCTAAAAAATGAAAAATCAAAAAACTGCTGCAATCAAAAATCATTGAATAGTGAGGAATAATATATAATAGAAATGTAAGATGCACTGTTAATTGATTGTCACAAAAACAATAAATAGATGTAACTATTAACACTATAAAAGTGATCAAAACCACTTTGGAACAATGAATGAAACAAAAAGTATAAAAAAAACCCACAATAAACCACAACAAGTGGGTCCCTAAAAGCTATCCATAACATGTGGATTTAAATGCTAAAGTCAGATGTGTCAATCTCGTGAACATAGGCGTGTGCAGCCTATTGCATTAGGGTGTGCATTCCCAAAGCTCAAACGCACATGTGCGTGTGTGCGTATGTGTATGTATATATATATAGCAGTATGGCAATGGACAGTGTCATTAGAGCAGTGGATGATGTCAGTAGGTCAGAAATTGGTGTCAGTAGTTTATTTTTATTATTTTTTTTATTACTTACCATTCTAATTTTTTATTATTATTTTTTACAATTTTTTTTAGGAGCCCCTAACCAGACCCCTGATGTCTCACTTTTTAGACAGAGAAAGGGACTGAGGACAGAGATTCCCCAGTCCCTTTCTCTGCAGCCAAACAGCAGGGGGGATCTGCGCAGCACGGGGGGATTAGGCTATGTGCACGCCTATGCTGGGAAATAATATACATGAAAAATGAAAAGAATGTTTCACAAAAAAAAAAAAAAAAATTTTATGAAAAAGACATATAAATACAAGTCTGTGAATGAGGCTTCCCATATGCGTTTCCAAATGATTTATCATACTTGAGGTGAATGTAGTCGTATAAGTGCAATTGCTAAAGAGAAAATTGAGTACTGTCCGTGATACTTTTTTATTTGCACTAACATACAATTTTCAGGACAAGCTTTCGGGGTGTGTCTTGGACCTTGAAGAAGAAACTCCCCAAAAGTTTGTCCTGAAAAATTGTATGTTAGTGCAAATAAAAAAAAAAAAATAGTATCACGGACAGTACTCAATTTTCTCAAATGATTGATCGTACTGGGAATCCATTAATCCACATTAAGGAGATATCACCACCATGCTGAATATGTAAGGTAAACTGCTTACCAGAAAAAATGATCCCACCAAGAGATCATATGAGTTTGTATGAATTCTCCCTGTAGGTGAATGGCCACGCGGATTTTTAAGCATAAAATCAAGCTTGAGTAGCTCCTTATGAAAAGACCAAGAGATCACATGTGGATCCTCCATGTAGACTGTTGGACAGCCAGCTTCAAAGCATGGAATCAGGCTTAGATAGCTCCTTGCTTCCGCATGTCACATCAGGCGATATGTAAATCAATGGAAGAGGCTCATTAAAAATTATTTTATTAAATAAAAATGCACTTACATCCAAAAAGTTGAGCTACAGCAATAAATCATAAAATCATGCTCGACCGCCTGCAGAACGGTTGGCATAGATGGACGCTGTGTTACTAGCTTCAATCCAACGCGTTTCCTCTTAGGATACTTCAACTGGGAATGGAGGATAGCATACGACGTCATTCAATTACACTTTATAGCGGAGAAAACAGAAAGCAGCACAAAATACCCAGGATTAGTGGAAACACATATGGGAAGCTGCATTCACACACTTGTATTTTTTGTATGTCTTTTTCATTACATTTTGTTTTTTGTTTTTTTGGGGGGTTTTTCCTATTTATTTTTGTGAGCATATTACATTTTGAAATATTGTTTTCATTTTTCATGTATATTATTCATGAGATTGACACATCTGACTTTAGCATTTAAACCCACATGCTGTGGACAGCTTTTAGGGACCCACTTGTTGTGGTTTATTGTGGGGGGTTTTTTACACTTTTTGTCTCATTCGTTGTTCCAAAGGGGTTTTGATCCCTTTGTAGTGTTAATAGTTACATCTATTTACTATTTTTTTTTGTTTTTGTGACAATCAATTAACAGCACATCTTACATTCCTTTTAATGTAAGGGGATGGCCAGGGACAGTCAGGCTGGGGAGGAAACTGCTAGATGATGCTGGATGTCCTCCAGCCAGGAAATAAGGCAGGCTCTATCTGACTTGCTGAGGCTTCTAATATACACTTTGAGGAGTTTACATTGTGCCGTAAATGAAAAGTAAGCAATTTCAGTACAGAGAGAGCATGGCTGCAAGGTTGAAGGTGAGGCTCAACCTTTTCAACACAGAGGAACCCTTGAAATAATGTTCTGGTCTCAGGGAACCCCTGCTAAAATTACTTTATCTACAACTCAAGATACATTAGTGTAATGGTCGGTGGGAAGAATGCTCCTTACACTCGTGGTCAGTGGGAAGAATTCCCCCCTTGCAGATAGCTAAAAAGATTAATGGTGTCAGTGGAAACTTATAGAAGCAGAAATCTCTCATTGTTCAACATACCCCGAGCAACCTCTGGAGGAACCTTTGGGTTCATTGGAACCCTGGTAGAGAAACCCTAAGATATACGTTAACCTGTGATATCGTTATAGCACTTTGCCTACTATGGCAATGTCATCCCATTACATATGTACACATAATTCTTAATATAAAAATCAATTTTTTATGTTTTTACAGCCAAGTGACAGTCTGATTCTGACTCTGGAACAAGTCTCGCTGGTCGTTGATGTACTAAGTGACATGTCCACCTATGCTGTCTCTGACCCTGAAACTCAAGCTCTTATGATCTTCCTTAAAATGAAGGATGATCTGACAACTTGTGTAAGTTCATGTCATTCTCTTCTCTTGATGTATGTAATCTTACGAGACGGATTCAGATCATTTACAAATTAAATTCAAGATACTAACAACACCTTACAAAGCCATCCACAACTCGGCTCCCAGCTACATCACTAACCTAGTCTCAAAATACCAACCAAATCATTCTCTTTGTTTCTAACAAGACCTCCTGTACTCTAGCTCCCTCGTCACCTCCTCCCATGCTCGCCTCCAGGACTTTTCCTGAGCCCCTCTCATCCTTTGGAACTCCCTACCCCAATCTCTCCAATTAGCTCCTACTCTGTCCACTTTTAGACAATCCCTTAAAACTCTTCTCTTCAGAAAAGCCTATCCTGCCTCCACCTAACAACTGTACTTTTGTTTTCTCCATTAGTTCACCCCCCACAGCTATTACCTTTTGTATCACTTGATCCTCCCTTTCAGAAGCTCTAATAAGCAGGGCCCTCTGATTCCTCCGAATTGAATTTTATTGTAACTGTACTATCTGCCCTCATGTTGTAAAGTGCTGCACAAACTGTTGGCACTATATAAATCATGTATAATAATAATTTACCGTTATTGTCTCTTATCTGTTCCTTACAGAGAGAGTCTGTGGAATATAATGAGCCTGCCTCTTCACAACTGAAGCCCTGGCTGCACCATCTCCAGCATTTTCAGGAATCGGTAAGTGTCCCATGCATATATAACTAAAGGCAAGTTTTGGATAGTAAGTGGAGATGGATTAGAACATCTGCCGGTTTTTATTGCTGTTTGTGCCCCATTAGTGATAGTAGCCATCCCTGAGCCTAGGTTCACACTGACAGCGGAATTGAAATCATGCGAGTTCAGCTGAATTCGCACAATTTCATACCCGCATGTCAGTCCGACTTCGGGGGCGATTTTAGAGACATCTGTGTGGGTGGCTGCACAGATGTCTATACAAATCACACCCGAAGTTGCCAAAAGTAGTGCAGGAACTACTTTTGTGAATTGGTGCGGCACCGCAATGTTGGCATCGCACCGATTCAGACGGTGCCATTACTGCCAATTGCCACCGATTTGGCGTGCGATTTGACATCGTACCAATGTGAACCTAGGTTAATTGTCCTTTTTACCATTATCACTGAAGGTGAAAGAAAATCTCAAATTTTGGGTTGTCAACAGAACAATAATAGAGGGGAAATCTTCCAATGGGGACACTAATTTTAGTGCCAATTTCCTCTCACTTCCTGTATTTGCTAAGGGACAGGAAGTGAAGGGTAATCTCCCCAATGGGACACAGAGGGCAAAAAAATTACCAAGTGTTATAACTCCCCCTTACACTATCCAACGATGCAAAAGCATTGCCTTTAGTTCTACTATTAAGTTACACTAAACTCTGGTTAAAAAAAACTCAATGCAAGCATGTAGAGAAAATAAATCCCATACAGCAGAGACATGGCAATAAAAGATGTTATACTTGCAAAAAAACAATTCATTCAGATATGTATTCTTAACTCAAGAAGTCCCTTACATTGCTCTCAACCTCCACCAAATCTCCAAATAGTTTTTTTATTGCTGTTGTGATTGGACTTCCTGGTAGAGGGTGGCTACTTTTGTTCTCCATGGTTTTTCTGTATCTAGGAATGTAGCCACCTCTGTTGCTTGCTCCCAAGATGGACTAAGGACTATTGATTATGGGACGAGTAGTGTGTATAGAGCAGGATTATTTTTGTAGAATGAGGAAAGTGTTTAGTGTTATTTTAAAGGCAAGGTTTTGACACTTCCTAGTAGTGTCAGAGTTAGCTTGGTCCCTCCCACCACTTAAAATTTCTACTGGCTTATATTGGGCCCGACTAACCAATAGTAGGCAAGCACATTTTGCCACTATTAGTAGGTGCCAAAAATGTACCTCTCCAAAACAAATAAAACATTACATTTTGGCAACCACTGCTTTAGTCAGCCAGAAAACCCTCTTCTGATGAACTCTGATATTATGGTCACAACTTATATAAGGACAAAGACTAGGAGATAATCACACTGGGCAAGGGAAGGGAAAGTTCCTACTGCGTTATTGGAATAGAGTTTTATTTCTTTTGTTCAGACCTAGTCATATCTTATATACTAGCAGTGTGTAGAAATAGAAATCCAGATTTATGCACATGTGCGTAGCAGCTAGAGGCATAGGCACAGTCTTTTTTCCCCAGAAACAGATGCAGAATATTTTTAATTATAACAGGATTAAGGTCTGGGATCAGTGGTCTTAGATACATACAAAGCTAAGAATTATTTCTTGAATGGTGCGCAAAGGAATTACTTTCAAATATTTGTTTTTCTAATACAGGCATCTTCTGATTGCGTCCAAAATGCTGTAATGCTGAATCTCATTCCACTGAGAGAAGATGTGAAATGTTGGGCTCTCAGCCAATAATGACATACAAAGAATGAACTGAACCTATTACAGACATATGACGAAACATTACTACTTTAATTGATCCTCATCATCAAGATGTATCAATTCTATCTGCCGTAAATTAAATGTATGTCCACTGAAGAACGGCTTGTCTTGTAGTCACCAACCACTGGTCATCATCTATTCAATATGACATTTAGTGGCTAGCAATAGACCTTCATACTTATTCAACCAGGGAAGATGTTTCTTAATCAGAGATTGGTCTACCCATCCAGCCAATGAAGAGAATTCTCTGTTACTAGCCATTAAATGATATGCTTCTTATGAAACCAAACAAGGCAATTCACTCTTCATAGTCAAGGAAGATCATGCTTACTCATCAAGCCAAGGAGTATTCTCCACAATTACGGTAGCTAATGATGGCCATAAGCTATCCGGCTAAAGAAGACAAGCATTCTATTATTCTATCATTTATATACCTACTCATTTGAACAAATTAAATAATTTTCTATTTAAGAACATGCCTACTCATCCAGGCAAGGAAAATGATTTGCCCTCACCACCCATTGCTGGCCAAGCCTATTCATATGAACAAAGAAAAGAATTCTTTATTACCAGTCCATCGGGCACTCAACCAGTGATCAATGACAGCTCTGGCTATTAAAACAGAAGAAGGCTTGAACTATGTCTTTGATCAGTATGCCATGATATTGTAAAGAAAGAGATTCATTTATCACTGATCGTAGATAGACTTGTTTGGCCCTCTCTCCAAAGTCTTCTACCTTTGATGAATGATGGGGCTACTCAAACTTATGACATTATTTACCAAGGCACA
The DNA here is from genome assembly GCA_018402905.1 of Glandirana rugosa. Classification (NCBI taxonomy): domain Eukaryota; kingdom Metazoa; phylum Chordata; class Amphibia; order Anura; family Ranidae; genus Glandirana; species Glandirana rugosa. Next base: position 440,859 of record BLSH010262861.1, read on the forward strand.
AACAGTATGCAAAGTCCAGAAGGGAATGGTTAGAACCCATGTCAAGTTTTTATTGGTAAGAAACAAATATGACCACGAGTGGTCTTTACCTTTTGGCATGTTATTGGCCATTTTTGTTTCTTGGATTGCAAGATATCACCACTGGCCATGTAGTCTTCTGAAAGTATTTAAAGGTATAGTGCAGAATGGATTTTTGTTCAGGTTTTTTTTATTGCTGTCTGTGTCCCTGCTAGGGAGTTTCCCACTCTCTATTTTCCCTGGTGACCCATGTTATCAAGAATGAAACTGATGGGTAATTCAAAATTCTAAGCTTTTACCAGATCAGGCATGGAAAAATATTCCAATGGAGACTCATGTTATGGTGATGACTAACAGAGGATTTCCCTCAATTTTTAGAGATTTCTTCTCAATTTGTCTACTGTATAGAAAGTGAAGGTAAATCTCCTCAAATGGACCCAGATACCATAGGAAAACTGAAAGGGGTTTTAACCATTCCATACTCAATCCAAAATTTTAAAAAAATGTTTGGGCTTACAGAATATATGGTTTAATAATTCACAGAATATTTTATCTCTTGTTTAAAGCAATTATCCCAAATAAGAAGAGAATTACGATATGGTGCTGGCTAAATTCTGTTTTGAAATGTATTCATTTTATGTATTTTTATTATTAATTTATTAATAGCATATTTATTTAAGATATTTTATTTCTTAAAGTCTTGCCTCTCACATGGAGATTTTATATTTGTTAATTTATGCTATATTACCTATTTTATATTATTCTATATAAATATTACTATATTTAAAGTTTTATATATTTTGTATTCTGATTGAAAACACTGTATTGTTTGTTGTATTTTTATATTTTGATTCCCAATTGAAGCCATTGTATTTGTACATTATTGTATAATTTAAATAGTATGCAAAAATAATTTATAGGCTAATAAAATTATTTTTACTGATAAAAGCAGCTATTGACTCAGATCCATTTATTTGTATGTGTTTATTATGTCTATGGGAAAAAAATATATATATACAGTATCTCACAAAAGTGAGTACATCCCTCACATTTTTGTGAATATTTTATTATATCTTTTCATGTGACAACACTGAAAAAATGACACTTTGCTACAATGTAAAGTAGTGAGTGTACAGCTTGTATAACAGTGTACATTTTCTGTCCCCTCAAAATAACTCAACGCACAGCCATTAATGTCTAAACAAAAGTGAGTACACCCCTAAGTGAAAATGTCTAAATTGGTCACAGAGTGTCAATATTTTGTGTGACCACCATTATTTTCCAGCACTGCCTTAACCCTCTTGGGCATGGAGTTCACCAAAGCTTCACAGGTTGCCACTGGAGTCCTCTTCCACTCCTCCATGATGACATCACAGGGCTAGTGGATGTTAGAGACCTTGCTCTCCTCCACCTTTTGTTTGAGGATGCCCCACAGATGCTCACTAGGGTTTAGGTCTGGAGACATGCTTGGCCAGTCCATCACCTTTACCCTCAGCCTCTTTAGCAAGGCAGTTGTCATCTTGGAGGTGTGTTTGGGGTTGTTATCATGTTGGAATACTGCCCTGTGGCCCAGTCTCCAAAGGGAGGGGATCATGCTCTGCTTCAGTATGTCACAGTACATGCTGGCATTCATGGTTCCCTCAATGAACTGTAGCTCCCATGTGCCGGCAGCACTCATGCAGCCCCAGACCATGACACTCCCACTACCATGCTTGACTGTAGGCAAGACACACTTGGCTTTGTACTCCTCAGCTGGTTGTCACCACACACGCTTGACACCATCTGAACCAAATAAGTTTATCTTGGTCTCATCAGACCACAGGGCATGGTTCCAGTAATCCATGTCTGCTTGTCTTCAGCAAATTGTTTGTAAGCTTTCTTGTGCATTATCTTTAGAAGAGGCTTCCTTCTGGGACAACAGCCATGCAGACCAATTTGATGCAGTGTGCGGCGTATGGTCTGAGCACTGACAGGCTGACCCCCCACCCCTTCAACCTCTGCAGCAATGCTGGCAGCACTCATACGTCTATTTCCCAAAGACAACCTCTGGATATGACGCTGAGCACGTGCACTCAACCTCTTTGGTCAACAATGGCGAGTCCTGTTCTGAGTGGAACCTGTCCGGTTAAACCACTGTATGGTCTTGCCCACCATGCTGCAGCTCAGTTTCAGGGTCTTGTTAATCTTCTTATAGCCTAGGCAATCTTTATGTAGAGCAACAATTCTTTTTTTCTGATCTTTAGAGAGTTCTTTGCCATGAGGTGCCATGTTGAACTTCCAGTGACCAGTTTGAGAGAGTAAAAGTGATAACACCAAATTTAGCACACCTGCTCCCCATTTACATCTGAGACCTTGTAACACTAACGAGTCACATGACATCGGGGATGGAAAATAACTAATTGTGCCCAATTTGGACATTTTCACTTAGGGGTGTACTCACTTTTGTTGCCAACGCTTTAGACATTAACCGCTTGCCGTCGGAACGGAGTGGCTCTCGTTGTGGGCGGATGTCATATGACGTTGCCCCTTTAAGCCGGGATTGAGCACGATCGGGCGCGCACATCCCGGCTCTGTCGGTGTCAGCGTGTCCCCAGGACACACCATGTCACCGACGGGGGTGAACAGTTATTGGGCATGGCTGTTTACCATGTGATCGGCTGTGACTTCACAAATGGCACTTCCGCGATTCACACTGCACATGCGCGCGATCGGGAGCGCGCTGCGCGTGCCGGTGGCGGCATGTTCCTAGGGAACACTGCCTGTCACCGACACTGGTATGACCCCCAGCCGGAAACTACTACTACTGGAAAAACTACTGGAAAAACATGACATGTTCAAAAGACTCATAGATTATACGTTGGGGTGTTTTCTTTGCAAAATGGGTTCATTTTGTGGGCAATTACATTGTCCTGGGGTTCCAGGACCTTCAAAAGTGTAATAGGGGGTTGAGAAATGAGATATGTAATTTATGCTTGTAGAACGCCTGAAGGTACTAGTTCAATGTTGGGCCTCTGTATGTGGTCACGCTATGTAAAAGTATCACACTTGTGGTATCGCCATACTCAGGAGGAATAGCAGAATGTATTTTGGGGTGTCATTTTTGCTATGTACATGCTATGTGTTGGAAATATCTTATAAATGGTCAACTTTGTGAAAAAAAATGCGTTTTCATTTTTTTCCCACATTTTCCAAAAGCTACTGGAAAAAAATGAACCGTTCAAAAGACTCATTATGGCTCATAGATTATTAGTTGGGGTATTTGCTTTCCAGAATGGGGTCATTATGTGGGCAATTCCATTGTCCTGGTGCTCCAGGGCCTTCAAAAATGTCAAAGGTCGTCATGACATTAGATGTGTAATTTATGTCCCTAAAATACCTGACGGCACTCCCTGCATGTTGAGCCTCTGTATGTGGCCAGGCTGTGAAAAAGTCTCAGACATGTGATATCGCCATACTCAGGAGGAGTAGCAGAATGTGTTTTGGGGTGTAATTTGTGGTATATATATGCTGTGTGTGAGAAAAAACCTGTTACAATGACCATTTTGTGGGGAAAAAAGAAAAGAAAAAAAATCTTCATTTTCAATTGTGGGAAAAAATTACAACTTCAAAAAATTCACCATGCCTCTTACTAAATACCTTGGAATGTCTACTTTTCAAAAAGGGGTCATTTGGGGGGTATTTGTACTTTCCTGGCTTGTTAGGGTCTCAAGAAATGAGAGGTGATCAGGTGTGATCAATTTTCAATGATTGGCACCATAGCTTGTAGACTCTATAACTTACACAAGGACCAAATAATATACACTTATTTGGGTTATTTTTACCAAAGATAGGTAGCAGTATAAATTTTGGCCAAAATTTACAAAGAAAAATTACTCATTTGCAAAATTTTATGACAGAAACAAAGAAAAAGGCATTTTTTCAAAAAATGTTCAATCTTTTTTTATTTATAGCACAAAAAAAAAAAAAAAAACCTAGTGATTAAATACCACCAAAAGAAAGCTCTATTTGTGTGAAAAAAAGGACGCAAGTTTCATATGGGTACCGTGTTGCATGACTGAGTAATTGTCATTCAAAGTGTGATAGCGCTGAAAGCTGAAAAATGGCCTGGATAGGAAGGGGTTTTCGCGCCCGGTACTGATGTGGTTAATGGCTGTGTGTTGAGTTATTTTGAGGGGACAGCAAATTTACACTGTTATACAAGCTGTACACTCACGACTTTACATTGTAGCAAAGTGTCATTTCTTCAGCGTTGTCACATGAAAAGATAAAATAAAATATTTACAAAAATGTGAGGGGTGTACTCACTTTTGTGAGATACTGTGTATATATATATATATATATACACAGTGGGGCATAAAAGTATTTAGTCAGCCACCAATTGTGCAAGTTCTCCCAATTAAAAAGATGAGAGAGGCCTGTAATTTTCATCATTGGTACACTTCAACTATGAGAGACAGAATGAGAAAAAAATATACAGAAAATCACATTGTCTGATTTTTAAAGAATTTATTTGCAAACTATGGTGGAAAATAACAATAACAAAAGTTCATCTCAATACTTTGTTATATACCCTTTGTTGGCAATGACAGAGGTCAAACGTTTTTTGTAAGTCTCCACAAGGTTTTTACACACTGTTGCTGGTAGTTTGGCCCATTCTTCCATGCAGATCTCCTCTAGAGCAGTGATGTTTTGGGGCTGTCGCTGGGCAACACGGATTTTCGACTCCCTCCAAAGATTTTCTATGGGGTTGAGATCTGGAGACTGGCTAGGCCACTTCAGGACCTTGAAATGCTTCTTATGAAGCCACTCCTTCGTTGCCCGGGCAGTGTGTTTGGGATCATTGTCATGCTGAAAGACCCAGCCACGTTTCATCATCAATATAACTAATATGATAATAGGTGTATTGCGCTTGGGATAAAGGTTGCTCTACTGCTGCCCTCCAGTATTCCCTCCCGTGGGTGGGATTGGTGTAAAGTGAATGAGGTTTGGGTGTGGCGCTGTCTGAGCTTTGGGTATAAGGGAAAATAGTGTATGTCAGTGCAAAAAATGCTAATAAAATGCAATAGTTTCAGTGTAGATTTCCGTGTTAGTCCATAAATGTGCAAAGGGTGCTTGAAAAATGATGTATATGTTGTGTTTGTAGTGCTATAATTAGACACATAAAAATTGTAAGGCAACGTCACTAACAAAAAATAAATATAAATAAAACGCACAACTTAAATAATAAAAAACTTTTCTAGAAATTGTAACCAAATATTTAAGAGTATATGTACAGTCCAAAATTAGGTTCTGGTATGTGCGTGCTGCTTTCCTCAGAAAAACAACAAATGTGTCCATAAACCAAAAAACAAACAAATTAGGAAATC
>BLSH010262861.1:447296-457682 GCA_018402905.1 Glandirana rugosa
GTCATGTACAGGCCCAGGTAGACTTCAAACGATCTCTCGTAAACCTACTAGGTCTTCTCCTAACCCTCTTACAGTATACCAGTCTACTTTGGTTTTAACTTGAAAAACCATTTTTGAGTTGAACAGCAAAAACCTCCTCTTTCTTACGACTCAACGTGGTTTCTTGTGGTATGGATGACACTTCGTACCCCCACCTTTGTAGTACGAAACCCCGACAAAAAGACGTTTCCCTGGTCCTGCTGACTAGGTACATTTCCTTTCTTACTTACCCCGGTACATAGTACTCTAAAATTCATTTTTGGAGGAAGGTAGTCGTTCCCGTAACTACACGGAAATCTACACTGAAACTATTGCATTTTATTAGCATTTTTTGCACTGACATACACTATTTTCCCTTATACCCAAAGCTCAGACAGCGCCACACCCAAACCTCATTCAGTTTCATCATCAATGCCCTTGCTGATGGAAGGAGGTTTTTACTTAAAATCTCATGATACATGGCCCCATTCATTCTTTCCTTTACATGGATCAGTCGTCCTGGTCCCTTTGCAGAAAAACAGCCCCAAAGCATGATGTTTCCACCCCCATGCTTCACAGTAGGTATGGTGTTCTTTGGTGCAACTCAGCATTCTTTCTCCTCCAAAAACGACAAGTTGAGTTTTTACCAAAAAGTTCAATTTTGGTTTCATCTGACCATATGACATTCTCCCAATCCTCTTCTGGATCATCCAAATGCTCTCTAGCAAACTTCAGATGGACCCGGACATGTACTGGCTTAAGCAGGGGAACACGTCTGGCACTGCAGGATTTGAGTCCCTGGCGGTGTAGCGTGTTACTGATGGTAGCCTTTGTTACTTTGGTCTCAGCTCTCTGCTGGTCATTCACTAGACCCCCCCCCCCCCCCGTGTGGTTCTGGGAATTTTTGCTCACCGTTCTTGTGATCATTTTGACCCCACGGGGTGAGATCTTGTGTGGAGCCCCAGATCGAGGGAGATTATCAGTGGTCTTGTATGTCTTCCATTTTCTAATAATTGCTCCCACAGTTGATTTCTTCACACCAAGCTGCTTACCTATTGCAGATTCAGTCTTCCCAGCCTGGTGCAGGTCTACAATTTTGTTTCTGGTGTCCTTTGACAGCTCTTTGGTCTTGGCCATAGTGGAGTTTGGAGTCTGACTGAGGTTGTGGACAGGTTGTGTCTTTTATACTGATAACGAGTTCAAACAGGTACCATTAATACAGGTAATGAGTGGAGGACAGAGGAGCCTCTTAAAGAAGAAGTTACAGGTGTGTGAGAGCCAGATATCTTGCTTTTTTGAAGGGGACCAAATACTTATTTTCCACCATAATTTGCAAATAAATTCTTTAAAATTCACTATTTTTTTTTCTCATTCTGTCTCTCATAGTTGAAGTGTACCTATGATGAAAATTACAGGCCTCTCTCATCTTTTTAATTGGGAGAACTTGCACAATTGGTGGCTGACTAAATACTTTTTTGCCCCACTGTATATATATATATATATATATATATATAGTGACAAGTTGGGGAATTTGTAGCTCATTTCATTAGTAGTGCCAAACAGTGAGTTTACTCCACGCCAAAAGTATATTTTTAGGGCTTTTTCTGCCTACTTTTATTTAAAAAGAACACAAACGTTCACATGCATATGGGGGGGGGGGGGGTTCTCACCATTACTATGACAAACAGACAATATTCAGCCATGTGGTTCGGTTCTCTTTGTAGCTTTACTGCTCAGGCTTCATGCCTTGGTCCACCAGACCATCTAACACACAGTCCCAGTGCACACACGCTGTAACTCAACTCTGTGTTTTTTCTGCCGTGTCCCAGCTGCTACGCCTGTCCCAGACTGTCTCTCTCTCTCTCAGGCTAGTGCCTCAGTCTGTCCTGTCCTGGACAGTATGGTGCAATGTGCACCTCTCACAGCTTCCTTGTAATCACTGACTCCCTCTGGAGGGTGGAGCGCTGAGCTTTAACTCTGGCCCTAAGACAAATTCAGCACACACTTGCATCATTAGTGTGCCGCTTCCAAGAAAACTTGTTCCAGACCACCATATTAACCACTTGCCGACCAGCTGCCATCAAACGGTTTGACGGCAGCAGGCCGGCTCTCCTGCACAAATCGCCGTAGCTGTACGGAGGTGCTTTAAGAGACTGTAGCAGGCACACGCGTTCCCACTGCATGGAGCTGATGCGTGTGACCGTCGGGTGTGATGTCCCCCAGCCCTCCGCGATCGCTCCTCACAGAGCCAGAACAGGGATCTGTTGATGTAAATAAACAGATCTCCATTCTGACAGGGAAGTGGAGAGAGATCTGCTGTTCCCAGTGATCAGTAACAGCATTCTCTCTTTACCCCCACTCACTACACTCCCCCACAGTTAAGCCTCGTACACACGGAGTGATGGTCTTACGACCGGACATCCAAAATCGTTTGGGATATAGTTGTGAGGAAATTGGCGCTGTCTAAACAAGTATGCATCAACCAAACCCCTATGTGTATAAAAAAAATTGTAAAATATCTCAGATTTATACAAAGCCTTAAACTAATAATAGTGTATCATTGTGTTTATATACATTCACAGAAATATTATGCAAAGAAAGGTATATGTGCAAAAATAATTAAAGTGCAACATTTGTTACAACCACTAACGTAGCCCCAGGTTCCACCACAATCCAATCGTTAAAATGAAAATAGTGCTATGGCATACACATAAGCATTATGTTTCTTCAAATTTTATAATTTTTATAAAACATCCAGTCCCTTAGTGTCTCTGTATTATCATTTAGTGGTGGCAGTTCCAGCAGAACAAAGGTCACTCCAGTGCATCAATCCAAAAAGGTGACTTTAGTGCTTCCACTCGTGCTCTCCCTCCAGTTCCCTACTCACCAGAGGTAAGCACTCCTGCAGGGTTAACTTGCATATGCAGAAAAACCAGGCAACCAGGATCCGGACGTCCCAATGTAGATCTCCCTTTGGCCAGGGTATTATGGCATATAAGGAAGGATGGATACAACACACATAGCGTAATCCAATATCAAGTGTGTTTATTTAAAAGTCCATTAAAAACATATAAATTGAACATATGCAATGTCCAGTGACTTAGGCAACCGCTCAGTTGTGAGCCGGCATGTACTCAGCAAATAGTCCCGGTTAGCTCGTCTGTATATCACAGCGTGCGTTCCACAGACGGCTTACCACAAGCCCCCCCTAATGCGTTTTGTCATAAGACGCCGTTGGAAGCGGTGGACATGTTGGTACACACTACGTTTATATAATGTAGGCAATCAGCCTGGAATCTGTACACCCGATCATCGTTCTTGAACAGGTTGTGTTATTCCTAATATCAAGCGGCAAAATTCAATACAATATATCAGCCCAAATTGAAGAGATCCTTAGATCTTAATTATTATTAGAATTGGTTGAGTAATATGTCTAAAAATAATAATAATACTACCACCTAATCAGGCCTGATAATTAGTGATCGCCCCTCAGTGGTTACTCCTTGTATCTACAATTGCGCACTGATTATAATAGCCGTGTGCTGCCGTCCAGGCTGAGAGCCACCATACCCAGATATTACCTTGTAAACAGATTTTGAAACACATTCTAAACGCAAGAGGCTAAAAATGGGGAGGAAAAAGAACTATATATGCACCCAATTCATAACCACAACTATCTTGTATATCACAAAAGAGCCTATAAAATTCAATTCAATTCAGTTCAATTTGTGAACATAGGTTTACCCGAACGGACACTTCTGGGCTTTCCTGACTTCTGAGCATGCCTGTTTGGCAGATACAACTTGTTGGACCAACTTCTCTTTACACACGGTACAACGCACTCTTTCTTCCATCTGAGCAGCCCAAGCAGATAGCATAGCTATTGCTATTTTTGGATCCTCAGACATCCAAACTGCCTGAAGCCACATCCTCCCTGCCCCCAGCTTCTATGTCATCACAGTGTTTCTGCGACAAGTGCAAAATTTCCCCAAGATCGGAAGTGAAGGCCCTGTAATCAATGACAATGGAATTACTATGCAGTGGCTTTCACTGTTGATCTTACCAAGGGTTAAATTCTGGACAGTGCAATTCCTTTCGTTCCAAATTCGTTTTTCGATGAAATTCAACAAATTTGTTAATAAGTTAAACAAGTTATAAATGACAAGAAAAGAGCATTTAAAAAATATAAAAATGAGGGAACACTATCATCTTTTAAATGTTACAAAGAATATAACAGAATATGTAAAAAGGAAATCAAGGACGCAAAAATTCAAAACGAACGTCAGATTGCAAATGATAGCAAGACGAACCCCAAAAAATTCTTCAAATATATTAATAGTAAAAAGGTTAGGTCTGAGCATGTAGGCCCTTTACAAAATAGTGTGTGACTAGGGACAAAGAGAAGGCAATACATTCTTCAGCTCTGTGTATAGAAAGGAGCATGGGGAAGCTCATGTCCATGATGGGGGTGGTAGTGACACAGCCATAAATGATCCACAATGGCTCAAAAGTTAAATGGTCCAGAAGTATTTAGACAGAATAAAGGTAGATAAAGCACCTGGACCAGATGGCATTTATCCACGGATCCTAAAGGAATTGAGCTCTGTAAGTTCAAAGCCATTGTATCTAATTTTTAAGGACTACTTAATGTCTGGAATAGTACCACTGGATTGGCGTAGGGCCAATGTGGTGCCCATATTTAAAAAGGGATCAAAGTCTTTACCAAGTAACTATAGACCTGTTAGTTTAACTTCTAAAGTTGGGAAGATACTGGAGAGTTTAATAAAAGACCACATAGATGAGTTCTTGTTGGAAAAAAATGTTTTAAGCAACAGACAGCATGGATTCATGAAAGACAAAAGTTGTCAAACAAACCTGATTTCTTTTTATGAGGAGGTAAGTAAAACCTTGGACAGTTGGGTGGCTGTGGACGTGGTATAACTTGGATTTCGCAAAAGTGTTTGACACCGTTCCCCACACACGGCTAATGTGTAAGGTAAAGTCTACAGGTTTGGAAAGATCAATTTGTAAATGGATAGAAAACTGGCTAAAAGACTGAATTAGTGGTGGTTAATGATTCTTATTCTGAATGGTCTAAGGTTAGCAGTGGTGTACCCCAAGGTTCAGTGTTGGGACCCTTACTTTTCAATATAGTTATAAATGATATAGGGTCTGGGATTAAAAGTACCATTTCAGTGTTTGCAGATGACACCAAGCTATGCAGTGGAATAACGTCTTTACAGAATGTCTCCAACTTACAAGCCGAACTCAATGCACTGTCTAATTGGGCAACTATGTGGCAAATGAGGTTTAATGCTGATAAATGTAAAGTTGTGCACTTGGGGGCTAAGAATATGCATGCATCGTACATACTAGGGGGAGTACAACTAGGGGAATCCATAGTGGAGAAGGATCTGGGGGTGTTGGTAGATCATAAGCTTAATAATGGCATGCAATGCCAAGCTGCGGTTTCCAAAGTAAGCAAAATCCTTTCTTGTATTAAGAGAGGTATGGACTCCAGAGATAGAGACATTATTTTGCCCCTGTACAAATCATTAGTAAGACTTCATCCGGAATATGCAGTTCAGTTTTGGGCACCAGTTCTCAAAAAGGATATCAGGGAACTGGAGAAAGTGCAGAGAAGGGCAACCAAACTAATAAGAGGCATGGAGGAGCTCAGCTATGAGGAAAGATTACAGGAACTGAATTTATTCTCTCTTGAGAAGAGGAGATTAAGGGGAGATATGATCAACATGTACAAATACATAAGTGGTCCATATAGTGAACTTGGTGTGGAGTTATTCACTGTAAGGTCATCACAAAGGACAAGGGGGCACTCTTTACGTCTAGAGGAAAAAAGATTTCATCTCCAAATACGGAATGGTTTCTTCGCACTTAGAGCTGTGAAAATGTGGAATACCAGAGGTAGTTTTGGCCAGCACGGTAGATTACTTTAAAAAAGGCCTGGATTCTTTCCTTAATGTAAATAATATAACTGGGTACTAATGTTTTTAGGTAAAGTTGATCCAGGGTGAATCCGATTGCCTCTCGGGGGATCAGGAGGGAATTTTTTCCCCCGCTATAGCAAATTGAATCACGCTTTGTTGGGATTTTTTTGCCTTCCTCTGGATCAACTGTGGGTGAAGGATTGTATAAGGGATTGTATGGTTATATATAATTTTTCTGTTTTTTTTTTTTTAAACAGATTTTATTTGGCATTTGGTAGATAATACAGGAGACTGAAATGACAACAAACAATGATCATCATAGAAAGGTAGCTCCAATTTACAGAAATAGAAAGTAACCGATATTACAATAAGAATTAACGGTAATTACAGTTTGAAGAGGCTACTTAATTGTAACAGGAGATCCGAGGGTCTCTGATAACCGTTACAATTAGTATTTGGTCAAAGTACTATGTCTTGGATGGATCACCTGCTGAATTGGTGATTAGGAAGGGGGGGGGTTAAAAGGGGGGGGGGGTTTGGGAGCATCTCTGCGCAAATGAGGGCTATGGGGAAGTCCAGTCCCTCGATTTATGCTGTCTCTGTGGTAAGAGAATGTGACTTGTGAGGGGCTCGAAGATCCCTGAGGTTGGGTGAACTTCAAGAAGGAGTTCCATCGTTTGTGGAACCGGTGATTTGCCTTGGGATGGTTGAAGTCTGTGAGAATTCTTTCGTTATTTAGTTGTGATGCTAATTCTTGTCTCACTTTCGACACAGTCGGAGGCAATGCCGAGGTCCAGTTTTGTAATATTGCTTTCCTGGCTGTGTAGAGTGCAATTAGAATCCAGTCTTTGTGGAGCCGGCTCAAGTTCGGTGACTGTTCCTCCGGCTGAGTGTTCCAGCACCCGAAGACCAATTGAAGGGGGTCTTTTGGTATTAGGTGTGTTACTGTATGAATGAAAGCGATAATCTTGTCCCAGAAAACTGTGATGTATGGGCACGTCCAGAAGCGATGAGAGAGCGTGGGTTTTGGGAGGTTGCAGTGAGGGCATGACCCTGAGGATGGGTTTTGTGCTTCTGTGTGGAAGGGTCTGTAGGCTCGGTGCAGAATCTTTAGTTGTGTTTCTCTCCATTGTTCGTTTGAGGTGAGTTTTATCGTTTGATTGAATCCTGAGAGGAGTTTTTCCATGAGGTCTGGGGTTGCAAAATCTTTTTCCCAGTTTTTAGCGGAGGTGGCATTCAGTGGTAAGGACTTTTCGGTGAGTAGGAGTTTATATAGCGCTGATACTGGGTAGGACTGTGCGTCTATCATAGCGTCCATGGTTGAGGATTGGAATCTTTTCGATTTGTCTCCTCCTGTGGAACGTATGAAGTGGGCGCATTGCCAATAGTTGAAAAGGTGGGATTGTGGCAGCGAGAATTTAAGGGCTATGTCCTTGAACGGGAGAAGGTCTCCAGTTGTGGTATTGCAAAGTGATGAAAAGAGGGTCAGACCTTGATGGTTCCATATTGAGAATGCTTGGTGTTGCAGGCCTGGGGGGAAGTTTGGGTTCCCCTGGATTGGCAGATGTTTTGATGTATATTGTGGGAGTTTTAGGATCTTCCGTGCCTCCCTCCAGGCTATGATCGTGTCTCGAAGCAGCAGATTATGCTTGACGGTGATGGGTAGTTTTGACCAGGGTGTTTGGATGAGGGCCTTTAGTTGGTACGGGTGTGTCATTTCTGCTTCTAGGGTGGTGTTAGCATATCTTGATGCGTTTCTTGACCAGTCCATTCCCACTCTTAAAAGGCATGCTAGATTATACAGTCTAATATTGGGTAAGCAGGCGCCGCCTTCGCGCCTGGGGAGGTATAGTTTAGGTAGTCCGATCCTTGGTCGCCTGCAGTGCCAGATGAAATTGGATATGTTTTTGTTTAGAATTTGGATATCCTTGTGCTTAAGCAGAAGGGGGATCGTCTGTAAGGGGTATAGAAGGCGGGCAAAGCTGACCATTTTGAATAGGTGGCACCTCCCCAGAAGCGAAAGCGGCAGATCCATCCAATGTTCTAGTTCTAGATTGATTATTTGCAGCAATGGTGGGAAATTTAGAGTGTATATAGATGATGGTAGGTGTCCTATTTTTACTCCCAAGTACGTGATATGTGATTTGGCTATGCTGAAGGGTGAATGTGCTAACCAGCTTCTTTGAAGGGAGCGGCCTATGGGGATTATTTCGCTCTTGCTATAGTTAATACGTAGGCCCGCACATTGTGAGAAGTCATTGAATATCCGGATAATGAGGGGCATGTCTTTTGAAGGATCTGCGGTGAATATGAGGACATCATCCGCGAAGAACGCTGATCGTAGTTCGTGGTGTCCTATGTGGATTCCGCTCAGAGGCGCTATCGTGGTCAGGTACCGAGATAGGGGTTCAATTGCTAAATTAAAGAGGAGTGGGGACAGGGGGCATCCCTGTCTCGTACCCTTGAAGAGTCTAAATTCCTTCGATTGGACGCCTGCCACCACCAGCCTGGCCGCGGGAGAGGAGTACATAGAGGAAATGAGTTGTACGAATTGACCGGAGAAATTCATCCGACGTAACACTAGAAAGAGCCATTCAAAATTGACGTTATCAAAGGCTTTCTCCGCGTCCAAGGTGATGATGGCATAGTCTCCCTCTTTATGGTTGTGGGCGTGATCTAGGGCTGCCAGTACTTTCCTAATGTTTAGTGAGGCTGTCCTGCCCTTGACAAAGCCAGACTGTACTGGGTGTATTAAAAGTGGGAGGATGTCTGCTAGTCTGGTGGCGATTATTTTGGAGAGAACTTTTATGTCCAGGTTCAGGAGTGAAATGGGTCTATAAGAACCCGGTTCCAGGGGGTCCTTGCCTTTTTTATGTATTAGTTTTATGGTTGCCTGATTACCCGACGGTAAATAGGGCCCTCCCTTCAAGATATCATTGTAAACGTGTACCAATGTGGGTTCTATTGATGAGTGAAGGATTTTGAGGAGTTCTCCTGAAAACCCGTCTGGGCCTGGAGCTTTGTTTTGTGGCAGGTGTTGTATGGCCGCGGAGACTTCCAGTCTAGTGATAGGGGCGTTTAGTCTCTCCAGATCTTCTTGGGAGATTTGCGGGAGGGCTAGGCTATCTAGGAATGATTCAGCAAGTGTGGTGTTGGTGTTGTCTGCAGCATATAAGTTTTTGTAGAAGTCTGACATGATATTGTTGATTTCCTCGGGGATAGTGGATATGTTTCCCCGAGGATTCCTAAGAGCGGTGACATGTGTGGGAGAGTAAGGGCCCTTCGCTAGTCTGGCCAGGAGTTTCCCTGATTTATTTCCGAATTTGAAGAACTGTGCTTCTGTGTGTGACCGTTTCGTTAGTTCCAGCGATTCTGCCCATGAGTCAAAATCTCTTTTGGCTGCTTTCCATTCAGACCTAGTCTGGGGAGAGTGGTCGGTGGATAGGTTTCTTTGGGCAAGTTTTAACCGGCTGCTGGCCTCTTTGAATTTAGATTGTGAGTGTTTTTTGAAAGAGGTGGCGTAGGAGATGATTTTACCTCTAAGAAATGCCTTTCCTGCATCCCAAAACAAGTTTGGGTTGTTTAAGTGTTGTGCGTTGTCCTCAGCGTACTCTGTCCATGCGCGGTGAATATATTGCTGGAAATCAGCATTTTTCGATAGGTAGTGTGGGAAGCGCCATATCTGGGGCTTGGGTTGGGAGAGAGAGTCTAGGAAGGAAATGGAGATTGGGGAGTGATCGAAGATCGCTATTCCATGGATCTCCGCTTCTCTAGTCAGGGGTAGCAAGGAGTCTGTGACGCATAGGTAATCGATTCTGGTGAAGAGGTTATGAGGATGGGAGTAGAATGTGTATTCCCTCTCTAGTGGGTGTAGGTGTCGCCATACATCGACTAGATGTAGGGAGTCAAATGTGTTGGCAAGAGGGGTATTCGTCATGTCATGCGGGTTGGTGTGTTGTCCTTTCAGGGTCGATCTATCGTCTATGGGGTGTACGATGGAGTTGAAGTCCCCGCCTAGTATGTGGGGGATGTCTGGAGATTTCAGTGTGGTTGAGTTTAGGATTTGGTAGAAAGAGGGGCTCGGAGAGTTTGGGGCATATACATTGGTGATATGGATATCCCTGCCTGCCAGGCGGAGGTTGGCCGTAATAATACGGCCCTCTAGTGTAGTGGATGAGGACAGCACCTCGCAGGGGAGAGATTTGTGTATAAGGATAGCAACTCCAGCCCTCCTGCCTATGGGGTCCGAGCCTATGACTGTACCTACCCAAAGTTTTTTCAAACGACGCAGGTCAGCTTGTGTGAGGTGCATCTCCTGAAGGAGTGCAATGTCTGTGTCGAGTCTTTTTAGATGTCTTAGGACTTTCATCCGTTTGATGGGGGATCTAAGGCCCTTGACATTCCATGAGGTTATTTTTAT
>BLSH010262862.1:9403-21622 GCA_018402905.1 Glandirana rugosa
CCCTTCCCCCTTTCCGTCTGTGTCACTGACGTACGCTGATGTCGATTTACTCGACTTTGGCCTTTCCAGGTCGCGGTTCTTTGAGATCACTATCGACAGGAAGACCTCAAGGTTTTTGAGAAACTACATTTTACTTTCTTCAGTACTTCACCATATGTGGAGCAACCTGAATTGAGTATTATAAGGACATGTAAATAGTTTCACCGACTTAAGGACCTCAAGTCGAAATTGATTAGTGTCGCCGGTCTCCCCTAGTATGTGTATGACGTTGTTATTAATGTGGAGGACAGAGTAACCCACCCGTCATGGCGGTACCTGGCACTGGGTCCAGAAGGACAGCTATCACTAGAGTTTCTTGGCGCTGGACCTTTCCGGTTTCAGCTCATTTAGCTGTAGTCGCATGCAGTCACTGTGTCTGCCTTTCCCCCTTCCCTTCTGTTGCCCATTCACCAAATCCTTTGTATTATGTGAACTCATATTCTGTGAATGGACAACAGGGGGGAGGGGTGGGCAGAGCTGCTGTGTGTGAGGAAACCGCATCTCTCCTCTCAGAGCCTGGAGTGTATCCTCTGAGAGCACCATAAAACTGTCAGATGTAAGTTAAAGAGACAAGTGCAGAAGGTGGCATGTACCTTGTTAGACTTAAAGGAGAAGTTTAGGAATGTAAAAAAATAACAAATATACATACCCATCTGTATGACTGAAGCTTTGGTCCGATGCTGCAGCTGTCCCCAGCAATCACGTGACCTCTTATCCTTCGGTTCTCGGTTTGTTTCGACTGGAGAGCAGTGGCTGTCAGTCACCGATCTCCAGCTTGCCCCTCCAGTGCTCACTGAAGCATCGGGCTGGGGAAGTGGGTGAAGGCGACTGGCTTCAGCTCTCAGCCATCAATCAGGCAGCTGGGTGAATCCCGACATTATAGTTAGGATCCTGCCAGAAACTGGGGCGGCTCTGTGACGGTGGGCCGAATTCCTGGATTTCAGCTTTGGGGGGGGGGGGGGCGCGCGCGCGATCAACTAAACCCTTACTGAAAAGCTCATATTGGTTTTTGTTTTTTAAGGAATGTCCTGTGATAATTATTCAAAGTATTATATTTTAAAATCAACTTCCCTGTACTTGCAGAGCTCTTTCATAATGGCTTTTTGTCCTGCAGACAGCTAGTACCATACATAAGTTAGTAGTTGATATGAAAGAACCATGTATGATGGGAATACAAGGTGTGTCTAAAAAGTTTGTTGAATGGACCAATCTCTCAACGGCAACATTGGGCAGGTGCACACGCATGCACATGGCTATCCAGAGACATGTTGAGAAGTGCCACCTAGCACGTGACTGTCAGGGTAAACCCGCTGTGGGCAGTGGAACATAGTCAGCAAATGTTGGTGCAAGTGTACAGGACGAAAGCCATGAGCAGAAAATGACTGGTTCAAACGCTTTCGCGTCGGAAAGCAACCGACTGAGGATGAGCCATGTTTAGGACGGCCATTGGCAAGCAGAACCCCATATATGATTAAGTGCAACAAATGTTGGAACAAGATTGGCGACTGACTCTACGATTGACGGTGGAGGAATTGAGCATTAGCAAGGACATGGTGTGCACCATTGTCTGCAAAGATTTGGGTAAGCGGAAGATCTGTTCCTGGTTTGTGGTGCACAAGCTGACGGACGAACAGAAAGCAAAATGGATGGAAACTTCTGGAGATCTCATTATCATGTGACCAGGATCCATCTTTTCTGTGAACCATCATCACAGGGGATGAGACCTGGTGCTACCGGTTGGATCTGTAATCCAAGTGGCAATCGATGGAATGGCGTTTACCGTCTTCCCTGCGACCCAAAAAGAGTCTCCTGCAAAAATCCAAGGTCAAAACAGTGTTGATCGGCAGTACAAAAATGTGTGACAGCGGTTCTGATTCCTAAAGAGGTCTTTGCTGACAGATTCCAGAAGCTTTATGAATGTTGCCAAAAGTGTGTTATGAAGGATGACGATTATTTTGAGGGCCAATAAAGGTGTTTGTATTTTCTGTTTTGTTTGTTTTCTGATACCATTCACCAAACCTTTTTAGGCACACCTCGTCGTTGACCTCGTAGCCCTTTTTTACACTAGTTTACAAGTTAAAAACTGTTAGTTTTTTTTTTTTTTTTTTTGCTAGAAAATTACTTGGAACCCCCAAACATTATATATATATATATATATATATATATAATTTATTATTTATTTTTATTTTTTTTTCAAACACCCTAGAGAATAAAATGGCAATTGTAATACTTTTATCACACGGTATTTGCACAGTAGCCTTACAGGTGCGATTTATTTTGGAAAAAAATCACTTTTTGGAGTTAAAAAATAAGACATCAGTAAAGTTAGCCCAGTTTTTTTCTATATTGTGAAAGATGATGTTACGCCGAGTAAATAGATACCAAACATGTTATGGTTGAAAATTGCATACACTGGCAGAATGGCGACAAACTCCGGTACTTAAAAATCTCCTTAGGCGACGCTTTAAAAAAATTTAACAGATACCAGATTAGATTTACAGAGGAGGTCTAGTGCTAGAATTACTGCTCACACTCTGACAATCACGGCGATATCTCACGTGTGTGGTTTGAACACTGTTCTCATATGCGGGCGTGACTATTTTTATTTTATTTTTTTAGCACGCTTCCTTTAAAAAATAAATCTGATCACCTTATTGCTGTCATAAGGAATGTAAACCTTCTTTCAAACTCCCTTGTGATAGTAATATATGGTGACAGGTACTCTTTATGGAGGGATCGAGGGTCTAAAAGACCCCCATCCCTCCTTTACACTTCACAGTATTCAGATCGCCAAAAGCGGTGGGATGGGAGGCCGGAGAGGAGGGGGAGGGGTGTCCCATCTCGCTGCCTGGGATACTGGGCGAGCGGCTCCCATTTTCACCAGATAGCCGATCGCCTGCTCTAGAAAACGGTACCGGGGTATACCCCAATACATCCACTTGAACCTCCCGCCGTTTATAAATGGTGATTTGTGTTAAGTGGTTAATATAGTAGAAAAAGTAAGGCTCATAAAAAAGGGAAAAAAAAAAGTGCCTAGCATCTGGGATGTATCTCATACTCTCAACTATGCACAGAGTGAGTGAATGGGGCCTTAACCACTTTCTTTCTTTCTCTCTTTCTCTTTCCTTCCTTCCTTTCGTAATTCTGGTGTATCTCAAATCTTTGGCTCTACACAAAGTGGACTGGAGCCTTACCCACTATACGCTTGGAAAAGCCGTTGGCAGTTCTTTATTTTAAATGAGTGCGTTGACGTAGCTGTGGACTGTTGACATAAGTTATCCAGGGAAGGCCTGGTGACAGTTGGTAATAGGGACATGGGCAATGCTGGACAGACCGGGAACAGGTATAATACAGGGATGGACCAATGACGGTAATGTTTTGCACCTTTAATATCCATGGGTTATTTTTGAGTGCCACTTAAAGTGGAACTAAACCCTCCCTATTCTTTTGCCATCTTGGCCTCTGTCTGATCTGCAGTTGTTATGATGCCGCACATGTGATCAGCTATGACACCAGTCATTTGATGGTTTGACATTTTGGTTGCGAGTACAAGCAAATGTGACAGTTAACAATCCCAGCATGCCGGGATTTAAATGTTTTCTTTTAAAATAGTTTGCTAACTGTCACATTTGCTTGTGCTCTAAACCAAACTGCAGGCCCAGATGGCAACTTCCTTGTCTGAAAAAGATGGGGGGGGTTTAGTTCTCAGGCCTTGAGCAAATATTGCTTTACATTGCTTCATCATTTTAGCGGTTAATCATTTTATTTCAAGACTAAAAAAAAAATCTTCATTATTACGAATATATAAATATGTTTATGTTCTGTAAGCATATTCAGTATAAGAAAATGGGGAAATGTTGGGTGGGACTCCTGCCAGGTTTCTATTGCTGTTTGTGATCTCAGTGGAGAGGTTTTCCACATCTTTCTTCAGTGACATTGGTATCAGAAGGACCGGAAGTCTTTGGAAATTTCTCCATAGGGGCGGGAACAAAAGTAAACAGTAATCTACATCCTTCACTAGCCCTTTTTCCATTGTAATGCCAAAAAGCTACAGCTTTTGTTCCTCAGTGTCCACCCCGGGGGCTGGCATCATTTTATTAATAACAATACTGTACCCTCCTCATATTAACCCCCAGCATTGTGTTTTCACTCTACAGGCCTCTGAGGACCCCCAGGCCAATGCCGACTCTGAGGAGCAGCAGAAAAAGCAGAAAGAAAATAAAGCAAGAGCCAAAAAATTTCTCTTGAGGACAGCGGGAATTTTTGGAGTTGTGGGAAGCGGCTTTATTGTATATACCTTCGGTGAGTTCACAGTTTTAAATATAATCAGCTTTTGGTAATCTGCTACTAGTAACTAGGAAACATTATGGCTGTGCTTGCCAGGAAGCCTGCTCAGTAATCTGGGTTTTATAAAATCCCTGATAGGAAGATTTAAGGTTTTGCAGAGTGCTGCTCAGTGGCACTGTAGCCCTTTTTCAGGTGAATCGCCTGGTTTGGTCCCTATGAGTGGGCAAGATTTCAGTCAGCTCAGAGACACTGTACAGATAATTGGTAAACACTCACCTATTTTCACAGGCTCAGTCTGAAGGGTGGTTAAAGTGGTTCTAAAGTCATTCTGTGCATTGAAATAAAAAACCTTTTGTGTGCAGTAGCCCCCCTAATACTTACCTGAGCCCCATCTCGATTCAGCAATGTTGCACGAGCGTCTCCCGGGACTTCCCTCCTCAATAGCTGAGACAGCAGCGGGGCGCCATTGACTCCTGCTGCTGTCAATCTAAAGTCAGTGAGCCAATGAGGAGAGAGAGGGGCGAGGGCGAGCCAAAACTCTGTGTCTGAATGGACACACAGAGCAGCAGCTCTGCTCGGGTGGCCCGTAGCAAGCTGCTTGCTATGGGGGCAGGAGGGAGGGGCCAGGAGTGCCAGCGGGGGACCCGGGAAGAGGAGGATCTGGGCTCCACTGCAAAGAGCAGGTATGTTTGGTTATTTTTAAAAACAAAAAAATACGAGACTTTAAAAGCTAAGGATAGTAGGGTGTCCCCTTTTATCAGCTATAATGCAGAATATATATTACACTATAGCATATGTGTTATTCCCCTGCAAAGTAGAAACATAATGGGCTACTATGCATCTCGTAGTATACCATTACCTGCAAGCGAAGCCTGCAACGTTCAGCGATTATAGGCTTACCTCTAGGTTAAAGTGGTTGTCACAAGTAGAACTATAGGGAAAACTTCCTTTTTTTTTTTCCAATTTTGGATCAAACACGGGAGGGTTATAACTCATGTCAGATTTTTTTTTTTTTTTTTTTTTTTTTTGCTATTTGTGCCCCATTGCAGAGATTCCCCTTCACTTCCTGTCCTATAGTCAAACAGGAAGTGATGGGAACTTCCTGCAAATTAAAGAAGTTGTAAAGGCAGAAGGTTTTTTTATCTTAATGCATTCTATGCATTAAGATAAAAAACCTTCAATGTGCGGTAGCACTCCCCAATTACTGAGCCCCTTCTCTCTGCAGCGATGTCCACGAGTGTCTTAGACACTCCTCCTGATTAGCTGAGACACAGCAGCAGAACCATTGGCTCCTGTGGCTGTCAATCACAATCAGTCAGCCAATTAGGGGGGAGAGGGGGTAGAGCCGGTTCGGGGCTCCATGTCTAAATGGATACACGGAGCTCTGACTCGGCTCGGGTGCCCCCTGTAGAAAGCTGCTGGCTGAGGGGGGCACTCACCAGAGGGAGGGACCAGGAGCAGCAAAGAGAGACCAGAGAAGGAGGAGGATCTGGGCTGCTCTGTGCAAAACCAACTGTACAGAGGAGGCAAGTATGACATGTTTTGTTTTTTTTAAAACGAGACTGTACAATCACTTTAAGGCAGTGGTTCTCAACTCCGGTCCTCAGGACCCACTAACAGGCCAGATTTTAAGTATTACCTTGGGGAGATGCAGACTAGAATACTGCAATCACTGAGCAGCAAATGATATCACCTGTGATGTATTTCAGTTATCCTGCAAACCTGGCCTGTTAGTGGGTCCCGAGGACCGGAGTTGAGAACCACTGCTTTAAGGGAATTCCTTAGGGACCCCCCAGGTCACCAGAACTAGTGTCCCCATTGGAAGATTTCCCCCTCTTACTTTTCTGGGGACAACCCAAAATTTGGGATTTTCTTTTACTTTCACTTTCACTGATAATGGTAAACAGGACAAATAGAGAGAGAGGGTGTATCTCCTTAAGCGGAAGCACAGACAGCAATAAAAATTGACAAGCATTCTAATCCCTCTCTCATCTATCCAAAACTAAAAAATAAAGTTTTGACTTTAGTTATACTTGAAGTTTAATGTGCTTATATTTTGCTTTTCAAGCTGTATTTTCTTGCAGGCCACTCTAGGTAACCCCACATGTGATGGTGAGCCTCCATGACTAAAACCCAATGAATAAAAGGGGGCAGGCTTAGAGACAGTAAAGGGCTAGATAGTGCAGGACATCCTCCAGTCAGGAATTTGGACATGCTCTATCTGACTATGCTTCTAATGCATACGGCGAGAAGCTCACAGTGTGCAGTGAAATCAGAGTAAGCAATTTGAGTACAGAAGAGGAGCCTGTACAACTGTGCAAGACTGAAGGGAAAGCTGGAGGTCAGCTGTAATCTATGGCAACAAATGAGGATTTGGCTTTCATTGTATAGTAATCTTGTTAATTTGTTATATTCTGGTGCACTTAGCACATCCTTACTACTGCTCTTTGTGATGTCTTCACAATTTCCTGTGTTCTTCTTGCAGGTAGCAGTTCTGTGGATGAGCAAGGTAACAAGGTAAAGAATCCACTACACTCAGCCTCTTCCTCTCCATCTCTATGTTGCCTACAACAGTCAGTCAGGTTTGCAGCTCTTTTCAGTTAACAAATAAGGGCTGGATCTGATTGGCTATCATGGACTAATCTACATGGGTTCTTTTTTACTGGACTGAGAATCTCAGTTTATCAGTACCAGGTTCTGGGATTCTTAAATTAGAACTACAATCCCATTTGAGCACCAAAAAACTTTAATTCACCCATATATACATGTCATGCTTTATTTTGCTGAGAAACCACTTTGAAAAACACACCCTAGCACTTCTGGCCATGGCCATCTTGAGTAAGAGCAGATGATTTATGTACCATATACTTCCTGTAATCCATATGCCCTTAGCTTAGGCAGGCAGGCAGGAGGATGTGCTTAGTTTAGAAAACCCATCCTGAAGACTCCTGGGATGTATGACCTAATTTGCCTTGACATGGAAACCAGGATGTAACTGAATAAATAAAAAAACGTGTTTAAAATAAGTCCATATGATATACTTTCCTATCTATTTAGTAATGCTAGCTGCATAAGGATTAGAAATAGTCAATGTTGACTGAGCGTAAAGTTCCATTTTAAAATGGTACTACGGGCAAAAAAAAAAATGGCATATGATACAAATCTGTCACTAGCAATAACACAGCAGGTGTTTGATTTTTTTTTTTTTGTTTTTTACCTCCCCATAACACGTTTTTATTACCAGTTAATCAGGACTTTAAGGAAAAACTCCAACATAAAGAACTTTTATTAAAAATGAATGTGTAATATATTATAATCACAGGTGGGGTTTGCCACATCCTGGATCTCTGTTATTTCTTCATTACTAAAGAAGTCCAGCTTAAGCTTGTTTGGCTGTACTTCTCCTATGGATCACAGGAGTGCAATTCGTTTTGTACTCCTGTGACCCGTTTTCAGCAGAGAGCGGGCTGAAGTCTGCTCTTTGCTGACGTCACAAAAGTCAGTCCAGGCATCACGTCATCACGACAAAGTCTGGATCCGCAAGGTGCCTGCACTGACACCCGGCTCAGCCTCTCAGCGAGCCGCTGAGAGCCTGAGCTGGCTGCCCCTCCACAGCCCAGCACTCCAATGAGCGAGGAGGAAGCAGAGCAGAGAGCTGTGACTGACAATCTACAGCTCTCTGCTCAGGGAGCTTTGAAAAGCAATTGATTGGTGGCGTTCGATCACTCGGTTCTCAGTGTAGAGGCGCCGGGAGACAGATGCAGCATCGGACCGATGGGATAAAGTAAGTAGGAAAATAAAAATTTTAAAAAAACTCTACTTTTCTCTTAAATACAAGAACCAGAAAGTGGGATTTTCCAGGTGCCAATACACAACACAATATTTTGTTAAAAAATGTTTACAACAATTTTATTGAAACAAAAATGTTAAATTCCCATTTAAAACATAAACAAACATAAGTGGTTTGACTACAGTATTCGTTCCATATGGGCCTCGTGATAATGGTACCCTCTATAATATTATTTTCTGACACAAACTGTACTTTGTATTTTCAATACAGTTTGGTTCTGATCGTTATATTCCTCCTGATGAAGCTGATAAAGGTGAAACATGTAGAGGTTACCATTGCAAGCTGTTAATAGACTCATATGGAATTTAATACTGTAGCTGAACTGCTTGTTTATGTTTTTATGGGATTTTAACATTTTTTGTTTCAATAAAAATGTAACCAAATATTGTGTGTGTGTGTGTGTGTGTGTATATATTGGCACCTGGAAAAAACAGCTTTCTCGTTCTTGTATGTAGTATTATTGGGATGCGGTGCCAGTGTCCTCCACTGCCCAGGCAAATCTTACTCTGTTATTTTTTCATTTTATAGTTTTGTGATGTTTCCATCACTCTTGACACTAGACTTGAGGCACCTCTACACAGCAGTGCTGTCATTTTCCATCCTCTTCTTCTTGTCCAATCATAAAAAACTTTGTATTCTGCAAACTTATTTATGAGACTTCTGTAAATGGACATTGGGGTGGGCAGTGCGGCTGCTGTGCAGGAGATCCACAAGTCTTCTCCTGGAAGGCTGGAAGCCTAGTGAAAGCTTTAATTTCCCAGCTTCAGTGGAAATGTATATAATGAAGATACCTCAGCAATCCAGGAGGTGGCATGCAATTTAACTAAGATTTAACTACTGCTCCGCATCAGATTTAAGTAAATCATTTTAGCCTGGAGTTACTCTTTAAAAAGTCAAGCTTTCTAGAAAAAAAGGCAGTTATAGGGATTAGGACAATATTCTACTGCCGGAGATGCTTACATCAATGGTTTCAACATTTTTTTTCTAAAAAGAAAACTGTTGCTTTAGCTGCTTAAATACTGTTAGGCTGTAAGTTGAATGGGCTGAAATCGCACAGCACTGTATGTGATTCCCGGTGTGAACTGGGTCTTAAAGTAAGATATGCATGAAAATGTTGTTTTTTTTCACCGAACAAACAAATACAAAATGTATGTGTAGTGTGAGTCCTAAATCTGCTTTGAGAGCCTTCATCTTGAAACATGTACAGTACAGCAATAAATGGAGTATAGGTATAAATTGTTTGTTACTTACTCAGTCTGTCCACAGGGTGATAATGCATCTGTGCAATTTCACTGCAGAGCAAAAGGAGTTGTCACCCTTTTAACTGATTCACAACCGCTTTATAGCTGATTTACTGCTACAGGGCGGCCGCTCTGTGCAGAATCACGCGTATATATACATGATTCAGCACTTCCGGGGTTTGGGCGTGAGCGCACATCGCTGGCGGCTTACTCCCACTGTGTAAAATCACAGCAGGGGCTGATCAGCGGGTCCTGCGGACCCGATGTCTGCCGGGACCTGCTGTTCGTTCGTTACTCTGACAGAATGACAGTCTGCCTTTGTAAACATGCTAGACTGTCATTCTGTGAGTAGAGAAGACATGGATCTTGTGAAGCAGAAACACTGATCTGTGTCCAGTAATAAAAGCACCTCCCCCACAGTTAGTAAGCACTCACTAGGCACACATTTAACCCTTTGATCGCTCCTGATAACCCCTTCCCTGCCAGTGTGCATATTTTTAGCACTAATCGCTGTATTTGTGTCACTGGTGCCCAAAAAAGTGTCAGTGTCAGATTTGTCCATCATAATATAACAGTCCCGCTATAAGTCGCTGATTGCCACCATTACTAGTAAAAAAAATAAATAAATAAATAAAAATATCCCACAGTTTGCAGACTCTATAACTTTTGTGCAAACCAATCAATGTACACTTATTGGGATTTGTTTTACCAAGAATATGTATCAGAATACATATTGGCCTAAATTGATCAAATTTAGATATATATATTTTTTTCAAAATTGTCAGTCATTCTTTGTTTATAGCGCAACAACTAAAAACCGCAGAGGTGATCAAATATCGCCAAAAGAAATCTCTGGTTGTGGAGGAAAAAAAGGAAATCCCTTTTATTTGGGTACAGTGTTGCACAACCGCGCAATTGTCAATAAAAGCAACGCGCTGCTGTACCGCAAAACCTGGCCTGATCATGAAGGGGGTAAATCTTCCGAAGGTGAAATGGTTAAAGAACGGGGATTGAAAAATAACGTATCGAACACTAGTGTGTTCGTGAAACACAACACTATATGGGCTATTTATTTTATTTTGCTTATAGTTCCGCTGTAAATTTTTTAGTTTTCCGCACAATTTTACCAATAAGCATGCAGATATTCCAGGTAATGAGAACATAACATTTAACCTGAAGAAATCTGATTTACCCTGCTTGCTGACTTGAGGGTCAGTTTGCTCACTTGGATTGTCAATCCATTAATGTTTGCATTTTTTAAATATACCACTAGAGGTCAGTGTTCACCTTACTGGGATATAGTCAGCCTGCCAACATCTGCTCACCCTACTATGTACATGATTCAGTTTCCATATGTTCCATATATTATTAATTCTTCTCTAATTGGGCTAATTTACATTAGTGTAGTGTAGATGCCTTCAGAATTAAATAATGCTTGCTGTAGGCTTGCTTTGATTGCAGTTCCCGTTTATATCTCTTTTATCTAAGCATCAGTTCCATAAATCATAATATAACTTTTAACAACCACAATTGTTTTTCCAATTTACTAAAGGATTCATTGGATGTAAAATCTAAGTTTACTACATCCATGTTGTATTTTATAGATTATTTTTTATTTAAATGGGTATGTTACTATTTAAAACCCAACTCACAAACATTACTGCACCTGTGTTACTAAAACTGGAGCATTCAGAATCTGGTGCAGCTGTGCATGGTAGCCAATCGGCTTCTAGTTTCAGCTTGCTCAATTAAGCGTTGACAAGAAAATCTGGAAGCTGATTGGTTGCTATGCAGAACTGCACCCTCCCAGTTTTAGTAAATAACCCCCATTGCCATTACCCTAGAAAAGTCCACCCCAGGCAAAAATCAAAATCTCAGTGTGTTGTCAGTGAAGTATCCTTTTTCTGGTGTGCTTTCCTTCTATGCAGTATTTGTGAGACATTCATGGATTGGACACGTTAGGCCAAACAATCCTCTCATCGCCCCCATGTCGTCCGCTTTGTTGTAAAGCCAATGGAAACGCACCCTCGTGTAGAGTGTTGTAGCTGGTACTATTGGGTATGGCAGTGATAAAGAAGGAAATAAGGCAGCAATCCCAGAGTGTGACATAAAGTAGAACTAAAGGCAAAATTTCTTTTTTTTTTTGATAGAGTAAGGGAGGGTTATAATTCTTGTAAAGTTTTTTTACAAAGGTTCTGTGCCCCATTGGGGAGATTTCCCTTCACTTCTTGTCCCATATTTTTCCAGTTAAAACATAGGTTTTGCCCTATGCTCACCGTATAAGACTACCCCCCCCCCCCCTTCCGAGGCAACACCATTTAATAACATCAGTCATCATTTGTTGGACACCCACTAATCTGCACACACAGTTCATGTAAAAATATGAACCTTTAGGCCTCATACACACGGGCGTGTTGTAATGCCACGTTTTGGGCGTTTTTTGCTGCTTTCCATGTTATTCAATGGCCCTCTAAAACGTTGACGTTTTTGAGCAGTAAAGGGCGTTGGCGTTAGTGAGCTGTAGCTAGAACGCGGGACCAGTGCGTTCCGAAACTGCAGTGTCATAGCGTTTTTGACTCAGAGCCGGCAAAACGCTCAATAACGTTGCTTAACGTTGTATACACAGCGTTAAGCCTCGTCAGGCGTTCTATTCAAAATCAATGGTTCCCTATGGGAGCCCATTGATTTGAATAGAAGCCGCACCAGAAGTCTGATCACCGTGATCCAACTTGCGGCGCGACTTGTGCGCTAGGTGTCTTAAAGGGGAACCCCCTGCAAAAAATTTGCATTGGGTCCCCCCCC
>BLSH010262862.1:21720-47463 GCA_018402905.1 Glandirana rugosa
AAAAGGGGGTATGAGGGGTACAACTCCCGTCCGAGCAAGCGCCCCCCCCCCCCTCCTGGGCTGTACCAGGCCGCCTGCCCTCAACATGGGGAGTATGGGGGAAAAAAGTGTACAACAAAAAAAACACGACACAGCCCCTCCCCTCTCTTCTTTCTTCGGCTCTTTTGCGGGGTCTTCTGATGTTATGCCGCGCCCCAGGATGTGACATCATGAGGGTGGGGCTCATGATGATGTCATCGTGTGGCCCTGCCCCATGCCAATATAAGGCAACCGCGCAGCACGGACCCGTCATTCGAGTGGAAGAGAGCGACGAGTCAACATCTCCAGAAGAAGGAGAAGAAGCAGCGGCGGGAGAAGCTAGCCGGGGAGACAGCAGGAAAAGAGCAGAAGACCCCGCAAAAGAGCCGAAGAGAGGGGAGAAGATGCCGGAGCGGATTAAAGAAACTATTTTAAAAAGCTGTGTAGTGTTTTTTTTTTTTTTTTTGTACACTTTTTTTTTCCCCCAGGTAAATGGGTAGGGGTATGATGGGTAGGGTGGGGGGCCCGGCATCTGGGGGCCCCCTTATTAAAGGGGGCTTCCGGATTCCAATAAGCCCCGCCCGCAGACCCTGACAACCAACTGCCAGTGTTGTCGGGAAGAGGCTGGGGACAAGGTGCTTTGGGGTGGGGGCGCAGAGCCCCCCTGCCCCAAAGCACCCATACTCCCCATGTTGAGGGCATGCGGCCTGGTACGGTCCAGGAGGGGGGGGGTGCTTGCTCGTCCCCACCCCCTTTCCTGGCCTGCCAGGCTTCATGCTCGGATAAGGGTTGGTATGGATTTTGGAGGGGACCCTACACCGTAGGGGTCTCCTCTTAAAATCCATGCCAGATCGAAGAGCCTGGTATGCTCTTGGGGGGGACCCCACACAAATTTTTTGCGGGGGTTCCCCTTTAAGACACCTAGCACACAAGTCACGCCGCAAGTCGGATCACAGTGATCCGACTTCTGGTGCGGCTTCTATTCAAATCAATGGGCTCCCATAGGGAACCATTGATTTTGAATAGAGGCAGAAAACGCCGCTGAAAGCTGGATGTGATACAGAACTGTAGCTTTGGCTACTTACATGGGGATGGGGATTGTAGTTCCTGAACAACTGGAGGGCCATAGTTTGAGGACCCCTGCTTTAAAGTGTATGTTAACCCAAAAATCTAAATAATTTACATGTTTTGGTGTTTTCATGTTTTTGGTAAATGTAGTTTTTTTTTAAATTCTTTGTTCAGAAATACTTGATGATCCTGCCATTATTCCTTCATTCCTCTATTATTCCGACCATGTCAAGCCCATGAGCAAATCTTCCCTGGTGTGGTCAGTTTATAGATCTTTGTCCCACCTTTTGTGCCTATATTTTTATAAGTTTAGCTGCCACGCTAGTTACAGGCTTCAATGCAATCATGAGCTGCTGTCCTTGAACAAGCATGCAGAGATGTACTTCTGAACTAACTCCTTCCTGATATGCATGCTTGATCCAGATCAGTGACTCTTTTATGTAGGGTCAGTATGACAACCAGTTGACTTGTATTTTTAGTTGGTTTATTTTTTAAGGTTTTAGGAGGCGTGCATAAATGATAGGGGAAAAAATGGGTGTGTGCGCACGTATGTATGTATGTATGAAGATATTAGAGGTGCACCGAATTAAAATTTTAGTACCGAAAATGCAGAATGTTCTTAGCTGAAAATTACAGGTTTTTAAAAAATGTTTATATTTTTATATATATTTGTATTCAACTTTTAAATTAATGTAATCAATTTAAATGAATATGAATGTATTGTTGGCCATTATTGCCACCTTTAGTGCAAGTAAAGCTCAAGAATAATGCAGTCTTACCATCTCCTGTAGTACGTCTGCAATTTCTTACTTCAACACATTGCTAATAGTATTAGCAAATTTTCATTCAGTGCACCTCTAGCAGACATGATACTGGAGATGGTCAGAGACTGCAGACCTACTGCAGGAGATGGTCAGAGACTGCAGACATGGTACAGGAGATGGTCAGAGACTGCAGACACGATACGCCTTGCCTCCAATCAGCTCTCACACAATATATGTCCAAACTCCCCTACCACTGCTGAAACAGGAAGAAAGATTTGTAACACGATGTGCACTTTCTAAAGAATGTAGAAAGCTGAAGACAGCAGATATACATGTATGTTATGTAGGAGGATTTGTTTCATTTCTGTGTATCATCTGACGCTGTTCACTTAACTAGGTATATGGAGGGTTTTTACATCCACTTTAGGCCCTGTAATTTGTGAGGTGAGGCCTTCATGCACCGGTCTTGTTTTTCCATCACATCCCACAGATGCTTGATTTGGATTGTGATCTGGATGTTTTGGAGGCCAAGTCAACATCTCAAACTTGTTGTTGTGTTCCTCAAATCATTCTTAAACCATTTTTGCATTGTGGAAGGGCACGTTATCCTGCTGAAAGAGACCACTGCTATTAGGGAATACCAATTCCATGAAGGGGTGTACATGGTCACCTACAATGTTTAGGTAGGTGGTACATGCAAAGTAACATCCACATGAATGTCAGGATCCAAAGTTCCCCAGCAGAACCTTTCCCAAAGCATCACACTGCCTTCACTGGCTTGTCTTTTTGCCATACTGCATCCTGGTGCCATCTCTTCCCCAGGTAAGCAATGCACATGCACCTGGCTATCCACATGATGTAAAAGAAAATGTGTTTCATCAGACCTGACCACCTACTTCCATTGCTCCGTAGTCTATTTTCGATGCTCACATGCACATTATAGTCACTTTTGGCTATGGACACGGGTAAGCATGGGCACCCTGACCAGTCTGCGACTACGCAGCCCCATACACCACAAACTGCGATGCACTGTGTGTTCTGACACCTTTTAATCACAATCAGCATTTTCTTTTTTAGAAATTTGAGTTGCAGTAGCTATTCTATTCTATTGGATTGGACTACAAGGGCCAGTCTTTGCTCCTCACGTGCATCAGTGAGCCTTGTCTGCCCATGACCCTGTCGCCAGTTCACCAGTTTTCTTCCTTGAACCACTTATTGGTCGGTCCTGATCACTGCAGACCGAGAACATCCCACAAGAGCTGCAGGTTTGGAGTTGCTCTGACCCAGTCCTCTAGCCATTACAGTGTGACCCTTGTCAAAGTCCCTCAGATCTTTACACTTGCCTATTTTTTTGCTTTCAACACATCAGCTTCAATGACAACATGTTCACTCACTGCCGAATATATCTCACCCACTTTCAGGTGTCATTGTAAGGCGATGGTCCATGTTATTCACTTTACCTGTCTGTGGTCAGGTAAAGGATCACTGTACCTGTGTCTGTGGGCAGGTAAAGGATCACTGTACCTGTGTCTGTGGGCAGGTAAAGGATCACTGTACCTGTGTCTGTGGGCAGGTAAAGGATCACTGTGTCTGTGGTTCTGGCTGATCGGTGTATGTTGGAAGTATTTATAAGTAGCTGATGACCATACTTTTTAAGAGCTCAAGAGCTTTGTATGTATTTTTTTCAAGATTATTATACAGATCAATAATTATTATTATTATTATTATGTAGTAGTAGTAGTAGTAGTGGTAGTGGTAGTGGTGTTCTTTCATATTTTCCTGCTTTTCAAGTTTACCACTAGAGGTCACTCTTTAGATGAAATGCTATGGGTTCATAGGTTGGAGTAGAGATTGGTTCCATATAAAGCTGGCTCAGCAGTAATCCCTTGTTTTGGATAATCTGATTTTACAACCATTTTGGGAACACTTAGTGAATTGAATTGCGGAACCTATATCCTACTCTGTGTACAAATCTTATCAGGCGTGTTTATGCATTTTCCCCAAAAAAATAGCAATATCGTTTTTTGTAAGCATTATCCCATTAACTTGGAGCGGTTTAAAACACCAAATCCCACATAAAGATTCAGGCAGCATTATCTCTGCTGAAGCACAAAGAGAAGTGAGTATTTTGAAGGCGTGTGTCTATTCAGCCAGTTCGTTCAATGTACTCTTTTCATCCCCAATTTAATGGAAACTCAAATATAATAACAAGCACACCCACCAATGTAAAAAAAAAAAAAATTTTTGTACTAAAGTCAAAAGGAGTTTCTGACAAGGAGGACTAACACTCTCGTGCCAAATGACAGATGAAAAAAGTCGTAGATAGGCAACTAGCCTTATGCTCAAAACGTAGACAATGTGAAAGGATACATAAGGATTATTCATGTGGCATAACAGTCAGGTAGAAAGTGAGGTCTAGAAACCCAACATTTTGGGGTGTGCAAATGCGCCTTTCTCAATGGTTTTACAGGATTCCCACCTAACGCCAACCACTGGGTAGGGCACTTCCAACCCCAAGGTGATGGTCTGGTGCAGGCACACTGAGCTCAAGTCATACCAGGTGACAGAATGTACACTAGAAGTACGAGCCTTCACAAGGGAGTCTAAAGCTGGGTATACACTTATCGAAATTTGGCTGGTTCCTACTGAGCCAGGCGATTTATTTTTTTGGTATGTGTGTAGCCCTGTCTGTGCAGCAGGGGAGATCCCGGTATCCACATTGCTTGTGTGGACGCAGAAATCTTCAACCTGCTGGTTGAACAAAAAACTCTGCATGCTTACGCTTCTTAATATGTGGGAGGCGGCAGTGATACCGAGAGTGGGAAGTAAAAGGCCCATAAATTGAACATGAACACAAAAACTCTAAATTAATAAAAAGCACATAAATATACAGAATATTACTCAAATCTTGATAATTTTAAAGCCACGAAGTACAAAAATTGAGACACAATAGCAGACAGCTGTTCTGGAATATGTATCTATGGCAGACCATGATTAAAAAGTAAACCGTTTACAGTCAACTTTGATGCATTTAGGAGGCAGGGTATCCAATTTGTACATCCAACCCAGTTCTGCTTGTGACTCCCTGTCCAGGGAATTCCCTCCTTGTTTAGTCTGCAGTACTTGTTCTGTAATCATAGGTGTAATTGTGTTGCATTATGTCTTGCAACTTGGGAAGAGAATTAATACATGCAAATATCACTTCTTTGTCTGCCGAAACCGACATATATGTCCTATGTGGTTTGGCCGACACCGCTCCAACCGCACGGGGATGTCAATAGATATGACTTCAGAAGTGGCATAATTATAAAATCCTTTAATGTAGATTTATTTATTTATTTATTTGTACTCATGCCTGGGTGAGTGAAAGAATTCTTTCTCTATTACAAAACTGCCCACAGTGCCCGCAATGAAACATGCCCGTAGGGGGTAGAATAATGAGAGCCCATTATCTTGAGAAGGTTTAGGCGAGATGAAGTCGGCATGCACCAGCTGGTTGCATACACGTTTTAGAGTGTTTATAAACCAATAATGAAGCCTTATTTCAACCCCATTTTGTCATCTACTGTGACGTGTGTGCCTGCACCAGAATACCATTTTGGGGTTGGCAGCCCTAGTGCACAGAGTGTCTTACCCCATAGTTGGCACCACACAGGATTCCTGTGGCTTGAGAACTTGCCCACAGGAGTCTGCAACACCATGGGAAGAGGGACTATTGCCCTGTGGGTCCTCCCTGGAGAAAGGGATGTATTTACACCCTGAAATTTTGGGTTTCTGGACCTTCCCTTTTACATGACACCAAACAAGCAATGCTCCCCTCTAAGCAGTTCCCTCAAATGCCTCCTACCTATTGCCACTGGTACCCTGGGTGCTGAGGGCAAGACCAAGCCATCCTCACTCGTAAGCTGAATGTGAAGAGATCAGGCCTCTGCGCACTGGATAAATTAATGGCATCCGTGTCATTGTAAAAAAGAAAAAAAAAAAAAAACATCCACAAGCACAGCAATGACAAACCCTGACCTAAGGCTGCCCCTCTAAAGGGGGCAACTCTACATAGAAACCTAGAAAAGTGATAGCAGAAAAAGACTGAGTAGTCCATCGAGTCTGTCCATGTGTGTTTTTTTTTTTTTTTCCATTAACCTTGTTGTCTGATTTGTGTTTATCCCAAGCATGTTTGAAGCCATTTACTGTTGACTGTCTCACAATCTCTGTTGGTAGTTTATTCCAATCATCAACCACCCTTTCACTAAAATAATACTTTCTAAGATTAGTTTTGAACTTCCCTCCAGTTAGTTTGAGGTCCCCGTGTTCTTGATTTTGATTTAATATTGAAAAGACTGCCCTCCTGAACCTTATTCACCCCCTTGATGTATTTAAAGGTTTCAATGTCTCCCCTCTCCCTTCTTTCCTCCAGACTGTACATATTAAGTTCCTGAAGTCGCTCTTGATATGTTTTATCCCCCAGACCTTTCACCATTTTTGTTACCCGTCTCTGAACTCGTTCTATTTTATCAATATCTTTTTGTAAGTGAGGTCTCCAGAACTGGACACAGTATTCTAAGTGAGGTCTCACTAAAGATCTATATAGAGGAATCAGAACCTCCTTCCTCCTGCTGGTGATCCCTCTACTGATACATCCCAGAATTATATTTGCTTTTCCCACTGCCTGGTTACACTGTTTGCTCATTTTGCAATCATCTGAAATAAGCACCCCTAAATCTTTTTCTTCTGTAGTGCTGGCTAACACTGTACCCCCAATGCTGTACTCTCTAAGGGGATTCTTTTTCCCTAGATGCATTATTTTACATTTATAAAATATTGAACTGCAGTCTCCACTGCTTTGACCAATCTTCCAGCAATGCCAAATCATGTTCCATGTTACAGACACCTGCGGGGATATCAACCCTATTACACACCTTTTGTGTCATCAGCAATACCTTGCCCAACAAACCTTTTAGTTATATCACTTACATAAAGGTTAAATAGAACAGGACCCAATACAGAGCCTTGTGGTACCCCACTAGTGACTGGTCCCTGTTCTGAGTGAACCCGAACTCTATGATGGAGACTGTCATTGCCATGCTTGTGGATGTTTTTCACAAATGCAGATGCCAATCCTTTTTTTTTTTTTTTTTCTCTTAATGCTAGCTTTTAATACATAATTGATAGTCTTAATTGGGCCCAAAGTAGTTTCAAGGTGCCACATCCCTATATAGTCGTATCAAAAAGGTAAATTAGTGATCTGGGGTTTTGCATTGGCACCAAGAATACAAACAACTGAACTAAAATTCACAATATTTATTAATACACTTTCTTAAAAGAGACACTAGTTTGCAACATCTTAAAAGACATCAAAAGTAATGTACATGTATTCAAAATCCCCATATAATACAGTACAGCACATCTTCAATGCTTAAAGTTTACAAAAAAAACCCCAACATGAAGCTGTCTTCTGGGGGTTGGTGGTATAGTTTGAGTCTGATTCAGGAGCTGCTGCTTCATTTTCTTCCTCTGCCAAGAATCTTCTATGTGCACTACTCTTCAGATGTCAGATTTTCTGTGAACTGTGGTTCAGTCTGCCAGCCCCAGTAGGGACATAGGGCCTGGGGTTGGATTTTTAACTGCAGATACACTTAAAGCTAGCCATGGACATTTCAGGAAAGTCCAGTGTGTGAATAAGATTCTTATTTCTGGAAGCTTTCATCTGAAGGATCTTTTCATAAATGTGTTTTCGTGGTTCACCTATGCACACATGTTGGATGAGGGAAGGTAGCACGTAGGTCAACGCTGCCTTTTCTCCAGGAGAAGATGAGGCATCCAAAAAGATCTAAATGTGTTTGTGGTGCAAGGTGCTAGATCAGGGCTTCTCAAACAGGATTTCTCCAGAGGCTGCTAGGGGGGCCTTGAGTAATAACCAGTATTGCCCTATGACTCCAATGATTATTTTAGCTATCTGTAAGGGGGTAATTCTTCCCAATAACCACAAGTGTAAGGAACATTCTTGCCACTGACCATCATACTAATGTATCCTGAGTTGTAGATCTAGTCATTTCTAGCAGAGATTCCCCAAGACCGGAAAGTTATTTCAAGTGTTCCTCAATGATGAAAAGCTTTGAGATCTTCCATAATTCATGTCTTGTGATTGTGGAAGACCAGTTTAGTGTATAGAGCTCACTAGCTCTCGTGTGGTTTCTCTCATGAAACAGGGCCCCTAACTGGAGGACCCAGAGAACATCACGTCAGTGGTCAAAGAATCCACAAAAGTTTTAATTCGGGGTGCACAGATACCAGTTTTTTAAGACCGAGTATGAGTACCAATACTTTTTCTCAAGTACTCACCGATACCAATTACCAATACCTATATTCAGGCCCAGTTCACATATATACAAATTGGAATGCATTTTGAACCGCATCAGATTTGTATGACATTTTCTGGGGCAGTTCACGTATGTGCGGGCCGGCCCAGTTCAGGTGCAATTTCCAATGTCATACACTTTAAGAATTCGCATCTAAAGGTATCAGTTGTGGTATCGGGGGATTTGCACGAGTACAAGTACTCGTAACAAATGCTTAGTATCGGCATTGATACCGGTATCGGTGCAACGCTAGTTTTAATTATTTCATATTAAGGTGTAAGTAGATGACCAACGTGTTTTGGGGGCTCTGTCACTCTACTTTTCATCATGGCTTGGATAGTGCATGAAGTAAGCGAGAGGACATGATGGGAAAATTAGACGAGATGGTCTAATTGACCTTGATGAGGTGCAGCAGCTCAGTAACTATTTGCACAGCATTCAGAAGGACCCAGCACAGCCAATTGCCATATCCCCAAGCTGGTCAGAAATTCTGTAGCTGTCTAGGGGTGCCAGCTGACACGGGGATCATTGCCAAATGATCATCTCATGTGATTTTGGTGTCTGTAGTGTGAGATTTCCTTCCGGGGAAGTCTGAGCTTTTAAATCTGAAGCTCTGGGAAAGTCACATGTTCCCATGAACTGGCTCCCTTTCACAGGGAAGTGCCAAGTGTGTCCAGGCCATCATTAGAGGCCTCACTCTCTTTTCATGAGACAGCCGACAGACCGACAACTTCCTCCCGCTCTGCTTTGATGGCGGTGAGGATGTAAGAATGAAGGGGGAGAGCAGTATAGTCCTTTTTATTATTAAGAGTAGTATGTGAAGAGGAAGCTTTCAGCCTAACTGTACGTCAATTGCCCATTTGATGTGCTTTGAAGCCTGCAGCCCAAAGGGCCATTAGAGAAATGAAGTGACATTGAAGTATTTGGGGTTGGCACTAAGGTTGAATTTCTACACTTGGAAGACATATGTGTAGTAAAAGTAGAATTATCATGGTAGAATTTATGGGATAACTGAATAGATGAAATCCTCCTAGCTTTAAAAGCATTCATTTTAAATCTGTGCAATTAGTTAAACAATGAAATTGCTTTAATTCTTCTCTTCTCTGTTATTAATGGATAACACGGCACTGTACTCTGGTGCGAGGACTTTTGTGTGCCGTAAACTATATATAAATCTCCTCCTGAGGCTTTTTAATTAACTCATTAGTCATACTAATTGTTATTATCCCTTGTACATTCTGTAATATTATAAGACACAGCCGGCGTGCCAGGACAGGTAAAGCCTACATTATACAGGCCGTAACTGATCTTTGAATTCCCATGATCAGTCACTAAGCATGAAACATTTGCAACTTTGGACAGTGTATTGTGTCCCCAGGTTATAGTGTAAGATGTATAACTTTGTCATTACTTAGGGTTTACATCTACAGTAAGTGCAATTTGTTTGCTAAAGCACTGTATATCCCATACAAATGTAATACGGTTTTCCCCTT
This sequence comes from Glandirana rugosa, assembly GCA_018402905.1. Classification (NCBI taxonomy): domain Eukaryota; kingdom Metazoa; phylum Chordata; class Amphibia; order Anura; family Ranidae; genus Glandirana; species Glandirana rugosa. The sequence continues at coordinate 31,420 of BLSH010262862.1, forward strand.
TTCTCCATGCTGTGATGGTTCTCAGTGTTGATCATTTTTTGCAGCCTTTTCCTGACTTCATGCACCTTAGTGATGGCTGCATGACATTTCTTAGGGCATGTTTACTGATAATGACAGCAATGGATGGATTATGCCCGTGTAATGTATGTTGAAGTGGCCAAATGTAATCTGCTTTTGGATGTCCATGTGACAGGGTGACAACACAGGAGCACTGTTTTGAGATGAAGACAGAGTGTTGCCATTCTATAATAAAAAATGCTTGAGCAAGGTCCTTTATGGCAGGATCATCCTCTATTGTTTTAACCACTTCCTTACTGGGCACTTAAACCCCCCTCCTGCCCAGACCAATTTTCGGCTTTCAGCGCTGTCGCATTTTGAATGACAATTGCGCGGTCGTGCAGCGTTGTACCCAAACAAAATTTGCGTCCTTTTTTCCCCACAAATAGAGCTTTCTTTTGGTGGTATTTGATCACCTCTGCATCATTTCTGATCACCGCTATGAACAAAAAATGAGCGACAATTTTGCAAAAAAAGAACAATATTTTTTACTTTTTGCTAAAATACAAATCCATAAAAAAAAAAAAAAAAAATTATTCATCAGTTTAGGCTGACATATATTCTTCTACATATTTTTGGTTAAAAAAAACGCAATCGGCGTATATTGATTGGTTTGCGCAAAAGTTGTCGCGTCTACAAACTATGGGAATTGATTTATGGCGTTTTTATTATTTTTTTTTACTAGTAATGGCGGCGATCTGCGATTTTTATCGGGACTGCGATATTGTAGCAGAAATGTCGGACATTTTTTACACATTTTTGGAACCAATGACATTTATACAGCGATCAGAAATTTAAATGTCCACTGATTACTGTAGAAATGTCATTGGCAGTGAAGGGGTTAACCTGGGGGGGATGTGAAGGGGTTAACAATGTTCCCTGGGTGTGTTCTAACTGTGGGGGGACGGGGCTGGCCGAGACAGTGACAGGGATCAGTAGATCTGTCATGTCCCCTGTCACAGAACTGAGAACCGCCGTGTTTACATTGGCGGTTCCCCGTTCTGCAGCTCTGTCAGGCCATCATGGGTCTCGAGGGGACATCGAGTCCGCCTGACCCACGGGCACACTCGCACGCCGCTGCTGCCACCAGGGGGCGCGCCGGGAGCGTGCACAGGAGACGACGTCCATGGACGTCTTCCTGGCATTTCAGATCCGCGCTGGAGCTGTACTTCGGCAATAACGCGGATCTGGAGGGGTTAATCATGTTTTTAAAATTGTATTAACATTTAAAAGCTTTCATGAGATTTTAGGGATTGAGCTTACATCTGCTTTAAGGGTCCATGCACACTGGGATTAAAAAGATGCTGCTTCTACATGAGTTTTGCATTTTTTTTTTTTTCTCCGGTCTGTAGAAGCAGCTCAATGTTATCCTATGTGTCCATGTACATTCGGACATTTAGGCGCCATGTACACTAGCAGTTCCTAAACTTGAGTTTAGGAGCGTTTGGCTTTTTTTGCCAAAGCTCCTAAACTCGACTCTATCAAAGCCTTTGGGGTTGATTTACTAGAGGCACATTCACTGTGCACTTGGAAGTGCAGTCGCTGTAGAGGGGAAGATTTTAAATTAGGTGAAGCTCTGCTGATTTCTATCATACAATCATGTGCAAGCAAAAATGCTGTTTATTTTCCTTGCATGTCCCCCTCAGATCTACAGTGGCTGCATTTCCTAGTGCACAGTGGATTTGCCTTTAGTAAATAAACCCCTTTGTGTCAGTGTACACCTAGGCCAGGGTTTCTCAACCAGGGTTCCGTGGAACCCTGGGGTTCCTCCAGAGGTTGCTAGGGGTTCCTTGAGCCACGGTCAATTACTACCTCTCAGAATTCCCAATGACATCATTGATCTTTTTAGCTATCTGTAAGGGATAGTTCTTCCAAGTAACCACAAGTATAAGGAGCATTCTTCCCATTGACCATCACACTAATGTATCATGAGTTGTAGATTTTACATTTTTAGCAGGGGTTCCCAGAGACCGGAGAACTATTCCAAGGGTTCCTCTGTGTTGAAAAGGTTGAGAAAGGCTGCCCTAGGCTCTTAGCAGAGTTTAGGTGAGCATCACCCCCCCCCCCCCTTCCTAAAACACCAAAGAATCACGTTCAGGATTGAGATGTTTTGACTGCCGGCCGCAAGAAAATGCAGTAAATGTAGGCCAAGTGTACATGAAACCTTAGAGGCAGAATAAAAAAACCTTCTGGATCTTGTTTTTGAGAGGAGCTATTAAGGCAAAAAAAAAATGCTTAACCACGTCCCCCTAGCCAGAATGATGGCCGCAGGGTGGTGCTATTATCCTGACTGGGCTCACACGTGCCCATCGATAGTGCGGTGTGTCGCTCTGGCACGCCGCATCTTCGATCTTGGTAAAGAGCCTATGACGTAGGCTCTTTACCATGTGATCAACTGTGTACAATCAGAGCTATCACATCATAACCAGGAAGTGCCGTTTATTGGTTTTTCCTCTATTCACGCTGACCCAAGGCGCAGAATTGAGGAGAGTCGATCAGTGGCTCTCCTGACGGGGGGGTCTGTGCTGATAATCAGCACATTCATTATCAGTGTAGACTCCCCAGGGATGCTAACTCGTGCCCATTAGGGATGCCAATCAGTGCCCGTCAGTGCTTCCTCATCAGTGCTGCATATTAGTGCCTCATCAGTGCCACCTCATCAGTGCTCATCAGTGAATGAGAAAACTTTTTTTTTTTTTCCAAAATTTTCAGTCTTTTGTTTAACAAAAACTAAAAAAACCCAGTAGTGATTAAATACCACCAAAAGAAAGCTCTATTTGTGGGGGAAAAAAAATGATAAAAATTTGGTTTGGGTACAGTGTTGCATTCCTGCGCAGTTGTGACAGCGCTGAAAGCTGAAAATTGGTCTGGGCAGGAAGGAAGGAGGAAAGTCTCCAGTATTGAAGTGGTTAAAGTTGTTGTAAATTTTAAACAACAAACATGTTATACTTACCTGCTCTGTGCAATGGTTTTGCACAGAGCAGCCCCGATCCTCCTCTTCTGGGGTCCCCCGCCCGTGCTCCAGGCCACTCCTCTTCAGCGTGTGCCCCCATGGAAACCAGGTTTCCATGGCGGCACCTGTGCATGCTCGCTCCTGAGTCCCACTGCTGCGTCCATTGACAGAGACAGCAGGACTCTGTCCTGCCCACCGCTGCCGTGTCACAGCATTTGATAGACAACTTCCGTGGCCAATCCCAGTGCTATCAAGCTGCCCAATGAGGCTGGAGACGACGGCAGGAGCCGCTGCTGTCGTGCACATTATGGGATCAGGCTCAGGTAAGAAAAAAGGGGGGGGGGGGGTTGCAGCACAAATGGTTTTTCACCTTAATGGAAAGAATGCATTAAGGTGAAAATCCTTAAGGCCTTAGAACCACTTTAACGCTCATAAATACAGCATTTAGGAGCATTTGCGTTTTCAAGCGTACATTAAAAAATGAGCAGAGGGGAATGTTTTGGAAAAAAACGCTTGGAAAAGCAGATGCTCCTAAACCCTTGTGCTTTACAAGCTACTTTGTGACTTTTTTCCGCCAGAGATTCTGACAATTTTTCTGCTCCTAGTGTGCATGGACCCTAAATGTATTTAAACACTGGAACCCAGCTTACTGGTCCTTAGATCCTTGGGTGGCTGTGTTTTTAGTTTTCTCTTTTCACTTTTTTTTTTTTCAAAACGGGTAACCCTGCCATTCACACACTTCCTGTCCTAGGGTGACAAACACCTACTCTGACATAATCAGTTGAATGCTATAGTGAAACATCTCTGTTTATTAATCTGAAATAATGGAGGTGGCAAAGTCATTGAGAAAGCCATGCTGGGCTCGTTGTTGATGGAGGAATCCCTCCAGCAGAAGTATTGCATTCTGACAGTGGGGAGCGTTCCCCGCCATCAGAATACAATGATTAGTGTTGCCGGCTATAGCCAGCAGCCCTGATCAAATGGAAAAAACCCAACAGGTTGGTTGTACAGAAGTTGATCAAGAGATTGACTATTGTAAAACCAGCCTGCCCATAGATGGATCAAAATTTGGGTGCTCCCTGCTGAACTGATGGAATTTTGATCCATCTGTAGCCAGCTTTACTCACTGTTTGGGCCTACCTAGAGTGAATTTAGCATCATGACGCTTGGTGACAGGAGATGAATGGGAAAGCATTAGTCTACTCAGCATGGAGCCACCTTGGCACAAGTATCCACCATACAGTATTAGGACAACAGGACATTACCTCTCTGCTATTGTCCATGTCATAGAAAGACATGGTTCTGTAGTCCACGGATAGCTGAGAACAATGTGGATACCAAGAGTCCACACAGAGTACAGGAAGTTGTTGTTGGGTATTTTTGGAATTTATCAAACAGATTATAACAAAGCGCTTGCAATAGAATTTTTAACAGGCCAAAAGGGAACAAATAAGAAAAGTTTATTGATAGGTTTTAATACACTTTAGGGCCCTGTTATCTTTGTGGTAAGATAACGTGTTATGTTGCATGTTGATGTGCATTGCATTAAAATAAAATGAATGGGCTGCCAACGTGGCCTTACATGCCAAGAGTTGGACATGACCCTTCTTTTGTAATACAATGCACTACCGCATGTTGCAGCACATTGCAACATAGGTGCATTGCCATAGAGCATTTTAGTTCATGTAATGCATGTTTGTGATACAGTTTGCATTACTATAACTTGTTAGTGCCGGCATTCTCTACTAGTGTTCCACCAGAGGTTTCCACGGTTTCTTGAGCCTTGGCTGGTTGACCACCCAACTGATGATGCCTGCATATTTCAGTGTTGCCCACTCCCCAACGTGAAATTTACTGGCAGGATGCCAAAATTTACAAACAGCACCAACTTGTTTTTTTTTTTTTTTGGGCAAAAATCGTGAAATTTAAAGACCGAGCCACGTTTTTTTACTAACACTGCGAAAAAGTAGCTAAAACTACAGTTTTCAGTGCTTAGCAATGCAAATCTCAATATTTAAACTATAAACATATAGCTAGTGCTATTAGCAATGTGTTTAGTTAAACAAAAGTCAAAACTAGATTTCTCCATTGATCTGAAGGTCAGCACAGAGTTCCCCTTTACAGCAAAAGGGAACTCTTATGTAAAGGGGAACGCTGCAGATTATGATCTAAGGGGGAACTCTGATGTAAGGGGGGGCTCTGGTGACCAGAGACCACCTTACAGTATCTCACAAAAGTGAGTACACCCCTCACATTTTTGTAAATATTTTATACCTTTTCATGTGAACACTGAAGAAATGACACTTTGCTACAATGTAATGTAGTGAGTGTGCAGCTTGTATAACAGTGTCAATTTTCTGTTCCCTTACAATAACTCAACACACAGCCATTAATGTGTAAACTGCTGGCAACGAAAGTGAGTAAATCCCTAAGTGAAAATGTCCAAATTGGGCCCAAAGTGTCAATATTTTGTGTGGCCAGCATTATTTTCCAGCTCTGCCTTAACCCTCTTGGCCATGGAGTTCACCAGAGCTTCACAGGTTGCCACTGAAGTCCTCTTCCACTCCTCCATGACATCAAGGAGCTGGTGGATGTTAAAGACCTTGCGCTCCTCCACCTTCCATTTGAGGATGCCCCACAGATGCTCAATAGGGTTTAGGTCTGGAGACATGCTTGGCCAGTCCATCACCTTTACCCTCGGCTTCTTTAGCAAGGCAATGGTCATCTTGGAGGTGTTTGCGGTCGTTATCATGTTGGAATACTGCCCTACGGCCCAGTCTCCGAAGGCTCATGCTCTGCTTCGGTTTGTCACAGTACATGTTGCCATTCATGGTTCCCTCAATGAACTGTAGCTACCCAGTGCTGGCAGCACTCATGCAACCCCAGACCATAACATTCTCACCACCATGCTTGACTGTAGACAAGACACACTTGCCTTTGTACTCCTCACCTGGTTGCTGCCACACGCTTGACATCATCTGAACCAAATAAGTTTATCTAAGTCTTATCAGACCACAGGGCATGGTTCCAGTAATCCATGTCCTAAGTCTGCTTGTCTTCAGCAAACTGCAGGCTTTCCTGTGCATCATCTTTAGAAGAGGCTTCCTTCTGGGACGACAGCCATGCAGACCAATTTGATGCAGTGTGTGGCGTATGGTCTAAGCACTGACAGGCTGACCCCACCCCTTCAACCTCTGCAGCAATGCTGGCAGCACTCATGTGTCTATTTACCAAAGACAGCCTCTGGATATGACGATGAGCATGTGCACTCCACTTCTTTGGTCGACCATGGCGAGGTCTGTTCTAAGTGGAACCTGTCCTGTTAAAACACTATATGGTCTTGGCCACTGTGCTGCAGCTCCGTTTCAGGGTCTTGGCAATCTTCTTATAGCCTAGGCCAGCTTTATGTAGAGCAACAGTTCTTTTTTCAGATCCTTAGAGTTCTTTGCCATGAGGTGCCATGTTGAACTTCCAGTATGAGAGAGTGAGAGCAATAACACAAAATTTAACACACCTGCTCCCCATTCAGACCTGAGACCTTGCAACACTGAGTCACATGACACCGGGCATCGTAAATGGCTAATTGGGCCCAATTTGGACATTTTCACTTAGCGGTGTACTCACATTTGTTGCCAGCAGTTTAGACATTAATGGCTGTGTGTTGAGTTATTTTGAGGGGACAGCAAATTTACACTGTTATACAAGCTGTACACTCACTACTTTACATTGTAGTAAAGTGTCATTTCTTCAGTGTTGTCACATGAAAAATATTTTAAAAAATGTGAGGGGTGTACTCACTTTTGTGAGATACGGTATATCAGAGTCCGCTGCATTCCCTTTTACATCAGAGTTCCCACTTACATCAGGGTCTGCAGCATTGCCCTTGCAGTGTAAGGGGGCATCCTGCAGACTGGTGTAAAGGGGAACGCCAGGAACTCTGATGTGGGGGGGCACTCTGGTGACCAGAGACCACCTTCTGTAGAGTGAATACACTAAAGTAAAGGGGGAGTTACTAATATAGGGGGGGAGGCTTTATATCAGTATATCAGTGTCCCCTTACCCCCTTACATTATTGTATTCACTCCCCCCCCCCCTTACATCAGCAACCCACCTCAGACTGACCTGGTGGCGCTGTCACTGACCTCCTCTCTGGTGCACCATGAAGGGCTCATTCAGGTGGCTCCAGCTTGGCGGCTCTGGTTTTATCCTAGTCTCCTCTCCACAGTCCACATATGTTCTTCTGTGACCCTAATCCTGGTGGCGCTCCCACTTTTGACTCTCCAGATTCCCCCTCAGAGACTACAGACATGATACAGGAGATGGTTAAAGGCTGCAGACATGATGCAGGAGATGGTTAGAGGCTGCAGACATGATACAGGAGATGGTTAGAGGCTGCAGACATGATACAGGAGATGGTCAGAGGCTGCAGACATGATACAGGAGATGGTCAGAGGCTGCAGACATGATACAGGAGATGGTCAGAGGCTGCAGACATGATACAGGAGATGGTCAGAGGCTGCAGACAGGATACAGGAGTTGGTTAGAGGCTGCAGACAGGATACAGGTGATGGTCAGCGACTGCGTACAGGAGACGGTCAGAGACTGCGGACATGGTAGTCTCTTCCTCTGTCCCACTTCAAATTCCCATACTGGTCTCCACATCACTCAGTGTCGTCCTCCTGTGCCCCTTTCACGTCTCCATTCATGCACTGTGGATATCAATGTCCTCTTGTGCCAGCCTACCCCCCCCTCCCCCCAGTAATGTCCATCTGTGGCCTGTGCCCCCTTTTTATTATCCTCCTCTACCTCTCTGCTGTAGTGTTGTGCCACTGCGACACCACCAGGAATGAGTGCCTTCTTTTTAAAAATGGCTCCGGGCGGCACCATTACATTACGTTACTGCGCAAGTGCCGTTCGGCCGAGCGTGTATGATCTTTCCCGAGCCCTGTAGACTTCGTAACGACGCATGCACAGTTGCATGGTCGGCCCGCAGCCATCTTTTTTACGTGCACCGCTGCCCGTAACAGGCTTTTACGGCCGGCCCTAAAATGGGCTGAAATTTACAGGCTGCCCGTAAATTAACTGACATTTGGCAACACTGGCATAGTTCCAGGGCTGACTCTACTTGGCATAACCAACAACTAAACACATTTATCTTTTTTTTTTTTTTTCAAATATCTTTATTTAAAGTTTTACATGTCAATAAAAAAGCAATAATAACGGTTACATAGAACTTTTGACAGTCAAGATGTATAAACTTGAGCAGCTGAGCTGACATCACGTACAAGGGGCATATCAATTCCAAGTAATGTTTAGCACAAGTATCAAATTTGTGGCTGCTCAACAGCGCAACTGGGTTTGGTGACGTAGTGAAGGATCCGTGGCCGTGGGGCCGAAAGGGTCCCACCGACACGGATCACGGTCGTCTATACTGGTCTAACCCAAATATATATAGCAAAAATCTAGGTAGAGGTTATAAACAGAGTATAGGGGGAGAGAAGGAAATCAGAAACAGAGGGTGGAGTGAAGATAGGGAGGGGTGGGTCGGGGCCGGGTACGGACTAGTCCCGGAAATTAGTTACGGCCGGACACATTTATCTTTTTAACTGCCTATAAGGGTGGCATTGATCCTACTGTCTTATTGGGACATTTTCCCCACTGACCCCACAAGAATTGTTTTTCTATTAAGGGTTTCTGTAGACCTGAAAATTATTTTAGCGACCGTTGTCGCCCTGTAGAAGGAAGTGCCTGAACAAAGCCCTTCATGGTAGGATCACCAATTATTATTTAAATGCAAACTGCAGATTTAAAAGAAGTGAAAACAACCTTTCAAATCTGCTCACCCCGAAGGCAGCTGTCCTCTCTAGTTACTCCTTTTATTTAGAGGACATGAGCAGTTTGGGATTTGGTTGATTTGGGATTTTCTTTTCCTTCTGTTATGTAGTGGTCAACCCAGTTAGTCGTTTGTGGTTTAGCGAGCCGGGGTCTGCCCAGAGGCTCTGTGTTGTATCCAACTTTGAAAACTCAATAAACAGAACTTTAACTTGGGTAGGTTTCTTTTTTTTAATGGGTTGGGCAGCAAATATCTGAGGACTATTTAGTATCACTGAAATGCAGTGAAGCTAATTGAGGTAAAAAAAAAAAAAGAAGACCCTTGCTTATAATAACCAATCATGTCCACCATTTAGCACTGTCCACTTTTTACTAATTAGCTTTCCCCCTCAAAATCAGTGTGATAGTTTGTGGGAACTGCAGTCACGTACAAGTAGCGGGACCCTTATCACTGCTGCCACTTGTGGGAGGCAGTATGAAAGCACCCATGGGTCGCACCTTCTTCCAGGTAGCTCAGAGCATACAGATGTATACAGCGAGGAGTCTTTAATGTCTGAGATACACTTGCATCCTGTTGACACCTCGGCTTCCTCTCCTGGCCTTTGATATGCATGGTGTATCACCTTGCTGTGACTGGCCCACTTGTCACCAAGTTCTGGCACACTCCTAGGTGTGCAGATGGCAGGCGCTCTTTTGTCTTTGATGTTTATTGTGTGTTTAGCAGCACACTTATCAGATGTCCTTCCTTTTCACGCATTGTGTATAACAGCTTTTGTCCTGGAGCTGGTGTAAACCCACTTCTGTCCATCTGACTGAACCTGATATGAGCCTATAGATGTGAAAACTGCTGCTTTCTGGCAGTTGTGATCTATAGCTGTAAAACTCTATGCATAATTCAGTTCCTTGGTGTAGATGGAAACCCTTACTGAATGACACCTAGTTTGCCAAAGCACTGTCTATCATGAACAATTGCACATTTTTAAATTAATACTTTTTAATCCACTTTTTTTACATCTCTGTGCTGCCGATCGCCTGCAGCCTCTTACTGTCTACATGTACGCACGCGCTCCGGCGATGGCTGAAATGACATTTCTCAGGGTTGAAGCAGCTCAGCTTATGGACAGTATACCAACCATGTAGCACCCATAACTTCTAACCATGCAATTTCTCGGGGTTGGTTTCCTGCTCGTGGCAACAGTGGCCCGTGCCTCGATAAGGGCCATTAAAACAACCAAACTACTTGTATACATTTGAAGCCCATATGACAGAGTTGCAATGCAGGCGATGGGGACAAAATGCTGTCACCCTGTAAGGGTCCTAACAAGGACTTTCATTGCAGAATCACCAGGTCTTATTTGAGTTAAAATAACTTTCGGGATTCCTTTAACATGTGAACGTTTGTGCAATTAGGTTTATATATAGGGAATCCAAAGACCAAGGAGCATGACTTTCTCTGCTGAAGTTAAGATTTGTAACTAAGGGTTTTGGGACCCCTGGTGCTCCATAAGCTTTATGAAGATATGTTCAGGCATCTGTAGGTGACTTATTTCCGCACCTTTTTTTAGGTTTTTCGATTTTTGCTAAAAAGTTTATAGAATACGATTTGTTCTGCCATGAACTACATTTGGAAACAAATAACCATCCATTTTTTATCTACAGTAGATGTAGATGCATATAGATGTATGTGTTGGTAAAATTAGCCCAAAACTTTCAAGTTACTTGTGCTGAGCTCCATAATATACATATAACATCTATATATTTTTATTTTTACAGATACCAGATGAGTTTGACAATGGTGAGTTAAAAACATCCATGGTCTGTCTGTTTCAGTATAAAATGTCCATATTCCTGCTTTTATCTTGCTGTGTATTTCACATCCTACATACAGGACTGTCTGTATTTGTATAGAGAGATAAAGATTTAGGCTGGCCATAAAGATTACTTTTTTTTTTTTTTTTTTTTTGATAAACCAGTGGGCTGATTGTAGAAAAAAAAAACAACCAGATTCCTCCATCCACACACGTGAGGTGGATAGATGATTTTATCCCCTCTAAGGCCCCTTTCACACGGGCGTTCCATTCAGGTCCGCCTGTCCATTTTTCAGGCTGACCTGAACGGACGCCCCATTCTCCTCTATAGAGCGACAGATGTCAGCGTTGACATGTCCACTGACATCCGCCGCTATCCGATCCATGGTCCGTAAAGTCCGATGGATAGAAACCCTATTTTTCCATCTGTTGTCATCCGATTTCCCATAGAAGAGAGCGGGACTCTGAGAGATCCGTCTCCGCTGGATCTGCCATCCGACAGTTCAGCCGGGGATCAGTGGAACGGTCCCCGCTGAGCACCAATGGACCCTGCACACGGACATGACCATGTGAAAGGGGCCTAAGACATTGGGGTTGATTTACTAAAGCTGGAGAGTGCAAAATCTGGTGCAGCTGTACATGGTAGCCAATCAGCTTCTAACTTCAGGTTTTTCAATTAAGCTTTGACAAAAAAAAAGACCCGGAAGCCGATTGGTTTCTATGCAGAGCTGCGACAGATTTTGCAATCAGTTTCCAGGTCTTGTTTTTGTCAAAGCTTAATTGAACAAGCTGAAGTTAGAAGCCGGTTTGCTACCATGCACAGCTGCACCAGATTTTGGACTCCAGTTCTAGTAAATCAACCCCATTGTGTTCTGACAGTGGGACACCTCAGTGGTAGTAGCCTATTGGCTGAAGCCACTAATTGAGAAAACTTTTCTAACATTTCCATTCGATGCAAATTGATAGAGCAGGAGGTGTCGAGCAGAAGTGTCTATACATGGAATGAAATTTGTCTGATCCCTGCAGAACCAGATGAGATTCGTGCCAACTTTAGCCTTCAGTAGCAAGTGAATACACAGGGCAACATCCTCTGCACGAATGTGGACTTCTGTGCAGTTTACCATGTATGGCACTGTGATTTTTGGAAAGGTCCTGTTCAGTAGACTGTATTAGAACCACACATGGATGCTTGGCATATGAATGTCAGAACACTAGTATAGTATGTTATGGAGTGAAATAATAGAACTGAAGTTACAAACATTTAGGCCTCATACACACGGGCGTATTTTGACGCCGGCGTCTACTGACGTTTTTTAGCTGCTCCCCATGTTAGTCAATGGCCACATAAAATACGTCGGCGTTTTTGAGCTGTAGATGGCGTCGGCGTATCAGAGAACCCACGACCAGCGCGTTCCTTGGCTGCAACGACGTCAAAAAGCGCCGCAAAACGCCACGAGACGCCAACAGACGCCAACAAACGCCACCTAATATTGTACCGGCGTTTTCCGGCGTTTTTTGACGCCGACGTTTTTAGGTTGAAAAATAGCAGAGGAATGATTTTTTTTTAAAAAACGTCTATTGACGCCGACGCTCACTAGCGCTCAAAAACGCCAATGCATAACGCCGAAAAACGTCGACTTTATCTCCTTGACGTCGGGCCCGACGTTTTGTTTATTATTTTATATACGCCCGTGTGTATGAGGCCTAAACTTGAGTGTCTTTCATGTTATAAAAATGTATATATTTATTTGATAAGCAAATGATAATTGTGCAAAGCTGAAGTCCATACTAATTACATTTATTTTTAATGCTGGCTATAGACTGCTTAAATTTCATCCGATTTCTGAAATTCGAGGTGTGGGTGGCCCTGCAAGTTCCATTTAAAAATCAACAGCCAGGTGAAAAATTATCAGTCAAAAAGTGACTGCATGACACCATCCAATGAGATGCAGTCACTGTTCAGTAGTGCCATTTTGTGTTCAGGTAGCTGCGGGTGCTGAATACTGTAGCTGACAGCGAAGGTGCCTTCATCCATGTTATATAGTGTAGTTGGGGGAATTGACACAATTTTTCTTGTTCGGTCTGTGGGCTAAGAGATAATCTAGACATGTATGACTATCATAATCCTATCTTGCTATACTATCTTATTTATTCATAACCATACACCTATGTGAGCGCCATGTTTTTCCTGTACAGCAGGTTTGGATGCCGGTCCCCAAACACAGACCATATGAGTTTGGTGACATGCACCCACACGGATGTCAAATTGAGAGCACTTGGCTCTGTGCATGCAGCTGCTGCATCCCAATGGACATGAATGAGGCTGCCTGTACAGAACACCTATGTATCCCATTCAGGCAAAACACAGCCCTAACTCGTGTGAATGAGGCCTTATGGTTCCTGTCTCTCCTTTCAATTCAGTATTCCAATTTTCTCATTTTGGCCTCATACTTCTGATTTCAGACCCTCCAGTTGTACAGCATTTTAGAAGAGCATATCAATATTTTAAAGATTATCGACAGGTAAGTTTTGCCTGTTAGGCCTCCTCTACCTTCATCCTTGTGTCTGTGTTACAAGTTTTTGGGGTACAGCCATTATAATAATGTAGTACATAATGGCTCCCAGTATACTAGATCACAAAAGTCTCTATTGGCAGTTTGTATGTTGTATTTGGTGTGGGAATGGTAAGCACTACAAGTGTCAAAGAATAAGTTCTCCTTTCATAACTTGTTACACCATTATTCAGGGTATAACATGTAAGAACGAACCGGCCCCCGCACCTCACTGATCCCCGCTGTGACCGCTAGCGGGGTTCTTCTCTCTCCTCGCAAGCTGTCACAATTTTTAAAAAAACATGGCAGCCTTCCAGCCATGTCACTCATAGACAGGGCTCTGTGCATGGAAAACTACAAGGTCCGGCAGCCTTTGCGGCTGTTGGCTTGTAGTTTTCAATGAACTACCTCAACACTGTGGAACACCATTTATGCTTTCGGTCAGATTGTATCTGCTTACCTGTACGGGCAAGCAGATATACTATCAGATCTGCTGGAGACCTGCATGGCACCAGTGATCAGCTGATAGCTGTTGCAAGTGCGTTATAGGCTCCAAAAATAAATGCACTTTTTTTACCTGCAAAAAAAAATGTGCATTTATTTATTTTTTTCCCAAAAAAGTGAACTTCTCCTTTAGATATGCAATTATGGTATTTTGCACTGACAAAAATGTAGACCCTGCCATTTCTGGCCTCTCCTTTTGAAAATGCTAGTTGCCTGGAGCGTACACAGGCAGCTGCTAAGAATGTCAGCCATGTGCATAACTGGGTTCATTTTTTGTAATGTTGAAACATTGTCCATCTATGGAAAGAGGGTGGATAACTTGATGACCAAGAATTCTTTTAAATCTAAAAAGACATTGGCCTTTATAGTTGGTGACCACCTGTCGTACAATGCTGGGATTTTGGGTTCAATTCCCATTGGGGATTCTGTTTGCATGGAGATTGTGTGTTCCACTGTGTTACTGTGTTTCCTCCAGTGCTGCTGGCTTCCTCCCCAGAACTTCAGAAAATCAAAGTTTATTTTATTATAAACCTCTGTTCTGACAAGTATTCCCCTTCATCGGGGTAGGTATTGTCCTTCATTTTGGGTGCTGATTACAGTAAGTGGATAACAGACTCAAAATGGGTTTAACATTAAGGCCTCATGTACACTGCTGTTCAAAAAAGCTGCCCCTACAGGCATTTGAGCTTTTACTTTTCTCTGCCTGATAACTCCCCTCCATGCTAGCCTATTGCCCCGTACACACGATCCGAAAATCGGACGACAGATGGTCCGTTTTTTTTTGCATGCTAATCTCAGATCGAATCGGAAGAATATACTAAAGTCACAAATATTCTCGTACGACAGAATAAAATATCGGAAGTGATGTCATGTGTTGTAGTGTATTTGTATTGCATTGTCGGACGACAACTCTACTGATTAAACGAAAATCGTACGATCGGGCACCATGCGATCAAAATTTTCATGCTTGTCGATCGAATATTATCTGATGAACTGTCGTGATCGGCTCTCGTAAGCTGTATACTAACGATCCGATTATCGTACGATCGCATCGTATGCGATATTTTTCGTCCGATTTTCGGATCGTGTGTACGGGCCTTATGTGTCCATGCACACTCTTGGCCTTGACAGGCAGAAAAAAAACCAAACGCCAGTAAGCGCAGCTTCTTTGGGCTGTAGTGTGCATGAGGGCCTAAAGTCCAACTTTTGGCAAAAATATAACTATCCTATGGATAAGATGTACAATATCTTGCACTAACTGACATTGAAATGTGACTTTCTCTTTTCATAAATAACAGGATTAATCATCACTTTTTCTTTTTATGGTAGATGATCATTGAACCCACAAGTCCGAAACTTCTTCCAGATCCATTAAAAGAACCATATTATCAGCCTCCCTACACACTAGTGCTGGAGATGAAGAATGTGCTGCTACATCCAGAGTGGTCGGTGAGTGATCCAAACTATCTATAAGTCCTTGGTTCAGATAGAGCTTCCAGACACAGGAACTCTTACACATGTCCCTTATGAAAGTCACTTCAGGGGAAAATAGGAGGAGCTTGCAGGAAGGATCAGGAATTTGTTGCACTCTTACTGCACAGTTATAAAATGTTGCCTGATATATTAAATGTACCAAGAAGGGGTAGCTGCACTACAACTCATGGCAACAAGGCAGGAACAAGGTGGAGAAGAAGGCAGATGGTGACGTCACGCTCTCCACCTCATCCAATCAGAGAACACTTTGCATTTATTTTGAAAATGTAAAGCAGCCCATACATTGATTGATCGACTTGTGTACAACCAGCCTGCCCATACATGGATGTAATGATTTCTTAAACATTACTAATGTTCCATTTGCTGTTTTCCTGTAGTAATGCTGCTTTCTGCTTTTAGTTAGAAACAGGATGGAGGTTTAAGAAGAGGGCCGGTATTGACAACCTGTTCCAGCAACTTGCCCCACTTTATGAAATTGTTATATTTACCGCTGAAACAGGCATGGTAAGTGTAAGCTCTGTCTTATCTCAACTGACCTAAACAGATAATAGAAGGAGCCAACGGGTGCCTGTGCAAATCTCATTTTTGTGGGTGCCCTGCCCAAAGGGGTGTACACTTAAGCTGTATGTCGGGCAACATTTGGCCTTTGTGTACAGCAGCTGGGCTTCTGTCTGTTCTGACCAAAAAAGGTACGAACGGCGCTCTCAGCCATGGCTGAAAGCGCTGACGTGTGTGTCCCGGCAGGGGGGCCGTTCCCCTTATCAGAACACAATAGCTCAGCGGAGGAGATTGCTGTACTAACATCGCATAGTTAGTACAGCGATTCCTCCTGAGCTCCCCCCCC
>BLSH010262862.1:77255-104497 GCA_018402905.1 Glandirana rugosa
GTCCCTGGCACCGCACAGTGGGTAGTCACTGAGACCGGACAGTAGGCAGTGGGTAGTCACTGGCACCGGACAGTGGGCAGTGGGTAGTCACTGGCACCGGACAGTGGGTAGTCACTGGTATAGGTGACCGGTGTCTGGCGGTGGTCACTGATGGGAGACGGGTGTCTGGCGGTGGTCACTGATGGGTGACGGGTGACTGGCGGTGGTCACTGATGGATGACTGGCGGTGGTCACTGATGCATGATGGGTGACTTGCGGTGGTCACTGATGGGTGAAGGGTGACAGGCCACGGGTGACTGGTGGTGGTCACTGATGGGTGACGGGTGACAGGCCACAGGTGACGTGGTGGTCACTGATGGGTGACAGGCCACGGTCACTGATGGGTGACGGGTGACAGGCCACGGTCACTGATGGGTGACGGATGACAGGCCAGAGTCACTGATGGGTGACACGCCACGGTCCCTGATGGGTGACAGGTGCACTTTATGCATGTGGTGACTGTTGGGTGACAGGTGCATTGGGGGGGGGGGGCAGGGAGTGATGTGCCAGGTTTGTTTGTGCTTTACACAGATCAGTAACTCACTGATCCTAGCTCTTCTCTCCTCACACTGGAAACCTGTGAGAGGAGAGAAGAGCTGGTAACAGTGAGTTACTGCTCTGTTTACATTACATGGGATTGGCTGTGATCTACTCACAAGGTTACAGCCGCCGACCAACGGCTGATACCAGTGTCGGTGACAGGCAGTGTTCCCTGGGAAAACGCCGCTCCCGATCGCGCGCATGCGCCATGTGAATGGGGGAAGTACCATTTGTGATCAGCTGTGACTTCATCCCGGCCGATCGCATGGTAAACGGCCATGACCAATGGCTGTTCACCCCCCTCTGTGACGCGGTGTGTCCCGGGGACACGCCGCCACCAACAGAGCCGGTAAGCGTGCGCCTGATCGCACGCAATCCCGGCTTAAAGGGCCAGCGTCATACGACGTCCACCTGCAATGAGAGCCGCAGCGCTGTCATTTGATGGTGGGCGGGCAGCAAACGGTTAAATAGGATTTGATTCATATGATTGGTTATTCTGTATCTGCACTTTGACAAAAAACATTTGGCTATCACCAGCACCAAAATTGTTAAAAAAAATAAAATGTATAATTTTGCCACAATAGACAATGCCACAATTTGCAACCACACAACTTAAAGTGGATGTAAACTCGATTCATGAAATTTGACCTGGGCACATATATCTGTAGTGTTTACTTATCTCTCTCTCCAAAGCTCTAAGTCCTGTGTTTTTCTGCTGCACCGTTCCTCTATTATCAGCATGATAACTTCTGACCAGTTCTCTGACACAGGAGATAAAAGCTGCTGGAAATTTGTGGTGGGGAGGTAACTTGGAGACAAATAAGCAGAGAGCTTGTCTATTCACAGCACAGCTCTGCAAGTTTCTTTGTTCCTCTGCCTATTTTTAGAGGGGTGTGTGCGCCTTTCCTCCCCAATCAGCTCTCAGTGTATGCCCAGATTCCACACCCACTGCTGAAACAGGAAGAAAGATTTGTAACACAATGTGCACTTTCTAAAGAGTCTAGAAAGATGAAGACAGCAGATATACTTGTAAAACTTATGTAAGAGGATTTGTTTCATCCCTGTGTATCATCTGAGGCTGTTCACTTTATATTCGAGAGTTTGCATCCACTTTAATAAAGTGAAGTAATCCGGGTGGTTTATGCTACACACACGTGTTTAAAATACATTTTAGACCCGTGCATTAGCTACACGTACAGTGGGAACATTATAAAGTGGCTTCTTGACTGAAGTGACCACATTTGTGCAGCTTGCTGCACCCACCGTTAAGCGTTATTAAACTCAAACATATACTGTATTATACTGCAGTTTACCAATTCTTGGATGTGATGGCTGCCTTTATTTTCTTTTCAGGCTTTTTTTTCCCTTTATTTTTATCTAGTGATCCAGTCAGTAGGTTTGTTGCTTTTCAACATCATCACGTCAGAAGCAACCAATTGAGCCAAATGCTTAGTACACAAGGCAGTTGAGCAAAGTGTTTTATTTACACTGCAGTGTGTTGAAACAAATGCAGAATTCAGGGCACATCCAGTCCTGAGATCATGGGAAGGCCAGGCAGAAAGAATTCCAAAAGTCATCTCCATATAAAGGCAAGCTGGTATATGCATGCTAGATGTGAAAGGGCATTCAGCAAGTGTGGTCAATTATTTCCACCACCAGATACAGACTTTCCTCTGGTGTTCGTGCGCTTGGTGAGTGATGTGCTTTTGACACATGTGAGATCGAAGAGCTACAATGTTGAATTTTTAGGTTCAATGTCTAAAACTGTATAGATTGCAACAACTTCGGCAAACCTATCATATTTATACCATGATCTGCTTATTTGCTGAATAATATCACCTGAGCAATCTCTGGGTTGAGAGAAAAGTTGCAGTGTCTGCATCCCCTTAGTACTTCTACTTTTCTTTCTAATAATTTTTCTGGCTTTGTAAGGCCCATCTACTTGATCGGCCTTACAAAGCCAGAAAAATTATTAGAAAAGGATGCTTGAACTTTGATATATATAAAGGAGAAATGTAAAGGAATTGGGCATTAAGTGGTGGTTCCCTGATAATCTAGTATACACATATATTAGTTAAAAAAATTGTATTTATTCAGATGTAGAAAAAGACATACATATATCAAAAAGGAGGGCTACCAAAAAAAGCCCACAAATTTATAAAACAAGTACATATACACAACATGCCATCAAAAGGTGTCTATATGGAGATTTCCAACATGTTTCACGGCCTAGAAGACCGCTTCTTCAGGGCTTTATTCCATAGAATCTGGCTCCACACCTTTAACGTGTCTGGTGTGTTTGGACTAAGGGGAGACCAATGATAGACTGTCTTGTGGGTGGCAGCTACATTGCATGAAATACCCGATGGAATTAGGGAGCAGTTACATGTACCAGTGTGAAAACAGTCAAAATAACCCAGGAGCCAAGTGGTGTGTAGCTGCATTAATATACACAGTGATATGGACTCATTCGTTTTTGTTCTTCGTCTTTTTTAATGGCTCCTGCTTTGCCCATTTGGCTCCTGGTTTATTTTGACTGTTTTCACACTGGTACATGTAAGTTTCCATTTTTCATTTATTATTTTTTCATTTATGCTTTGGAGCTCGTATTTACAAGCCAATAACACTGGACCACTGTGATAGGTCCATTGAGTTGTTCATTGGATTTATTTGCTTCTATTTTATATACTTATTTTTGTTTTATATGCTATTTTCCTAGTGGTCTTTTCTTTTCCCCTTGTTGGCATTGAATAGTTCCACCAGAGACCTCACTCAATCCTCTGGACACCTAGGGGCCACACATACAATCAAGGGGTGAGTCTGCCTATCTGTGTGGGTCCCATGAAGCTGGATTGTTCACTTTGAGTACAGATGTGATGTACACTATGTTTGTATTTACACTACTAAATGTATTGTGATACTTATGCTGACTCTTGTATTGCCTTGTAGTATGCAAACAATAGTCCCCTGAAGAAGCCGGACATGGCGAAACATGTTGGGACACGGTTTATCAAGACCACTGTAATCTCTTTGCATCAGTATGCTATGTATTCTATATAATGTACTTATGTTTTTAATAATCTATGTATCATTTTAATTGACAACTATTAAATCATTAATTTTACCTCGTCTTTTTAACATGGTGTGATAGCAAAGCAAAAATCCCCAACCTGACATAGATCTTTTTGGTCTATCTTCTAATATTTACTCATGGGGGATGAGATGCATTTCATATACCTGCCCATCTAGTGGTAACTCTATGTACTGTTTGTAGAAGGATACATTTTGGCCCAAACTGATGAATAAATAATTTTTTTTGTTGGATATGTATTATAGCAAATAGTAAAAAATATTGTTTTTTTTTTTTTTTCAAAATTGTCGTTCCTTTTTTGTTTATAGCGCAAAAACTAAAAATCGCAGAGGTGATCAAATACCACCAAAAGAAAGCTCTATTTGTAGGGGGAAAAAAGGGCGCAAATTCCGTTTGGGTACAACGTTGCACAACCATGCAATTGTCAGTTAAAGCAACGCAGTGCCGAATTGCAAAAAGTGCTCTGGTCAGAAGGGGGGTAAATCCTTCCGGGGCTGAATTGGTTAACAGCCATTGATGCCCCCGCCAAAAAAAAAAGCTAGTTAGCTGGATTCTCTGCGTCCCAAGTCACTGACAAGTATATGATTTTCAGAGGGAGGTCAGCAATAGCAGCCCCCCCCCCCCCCATTTAATTTAGCATTCGTTCCACTGTAACAATAAGAAGGACCTCTGCCTTCCTCTTTGTATTATTGCATGCAGGAGAGATAAAGACATTTTAAATGAATAAAACAAAATCACTTTTTGTATGTAATTAAACCCCTTCTCTTATGGTTGGATGATGCTGAAAATACGTGCACAATCTATGGAAAAAACAAACGTTTACTTAAAAAAATGTCCAAATCTTCCCTCCCCTGACACGGAACGGTTGGTGTGCGGATCTTTCTAGCTCCTTCTGCTGCGGCTAATTTATTTAATTAGTCAGAAGAAATAAGGAGAGGTGAAAAGAAAAGATCCTGAATAGAAGTGGTGAGAAAGCGCTACGTTTTATAGGTCTGTGGCCGGAATAAATTTGGGAGTCGGTGGTAACAGCTGTCGCCTCTATTGATAAAGGGCTGAGGGTCAGTGTGTGCTGACAGCTGGACCTGGCTGACACATTGGAGGAGGCCAGGTCCCCGGGGACAGCCAATATGTGGCCAGTTATAGGCTGAGGGCACTCGCTTGGAGGAAGAAAAGTTTGCTACCTATAATAAGCATCTGGACACTGATTGACAGTGGGATGGATTCACTAAAACTGGAGAGTGCAAAATCTGCTGCAGCTGTGCATGGCAGCCAATCAGCTTCTAACTTCTGCTTGTTCCACTCAAGCCCCAGAAGGTTTTACCCCCCCCTTGCTGACTAGGTCATTTTTTCCGATATGGCACTGTGTCGCCTTAACTGGCAAGTGCAATGTTGTAACCAAACAAAACTGATGTCCTTTTTTCCCCACAGATAGAGCTTTCTTTTGGTGGTATTTTATTTATTTATCTCAGGTACTTGTATAGCGCATTCAATTTACGCAGCGCTTTACATATACATTGTACATTCACATCAGTCCCTCAAGGAGCTTACAATCTAAGATCCCTAACTCACATTTATACATACACATACTAGGGCCAATTTAGACAGGATCCAACTAACTTACCAGCATGTCTTTGGAGTGTGGGAGGAAACCGGAGTACCCGGAGGAAACCAATGCAGGCACAGGGAGAACATGCACACTCCAGGCAGGTAGTGCCATGGTAGGGATTCAAACCAGCGACCCTTTTGCTGCTAGGCGAAAGTGCTATCCACTACACCACTGTGCCGCCCATTTGATCATCACTGCGTTTTTTATTTTTTGTGTTATAAACAATATTTTTTACTTTTTGCTATAATATACAAAAAAAAAGGAAAAAAATCTAATTTCTTCATTTAAATTTAGGCCAATATGTATTCTTCTACATATTTTTGGTAAAAAAAAAAAAATCCCAAAAGCGTATATTGATTGGTTTGCGCAAAAGTTATAGCGTCTACAAACTATGGGATAGATTGATGGACTTTTAATTTTTTATTTATGGTTTTTACTAGTAATGGTGGCGATCTGCAATTTTTAGCGTGACTGAGACAATGCGGCAACAAATCTGATCCTAAGTGACACTTTTTGGGGACCAGTAACACCAATACAGAGCTAAAAAAAAATGCACTGATCACTGTATAAATGACACTGGCAGGGAACGGGTTAACACCAGGGGTGATCAAAGGGTTAAATGTGTTCCCGGTTTGTGCTTTCTTACTGTGTGGGGGAAGTGCTGACAGGAACAACACAGAGATCGCTTTACCTAATCATTAGGAACAGTAGATCTCCATGTTCTCCCCTGTCAGAACGGGGATCTGCCTTGTTTAACACATGCTAAGTGGTTTGTCTCATCCATGTAAACTGACACATTCTGTTGGAGAGTTGGTGCTTTTAAAAAAAACATTACCAGATGAAAATAGAAGAAAGAAAGACTAAAAAAGGAAATTAATGCAGGCATCACATCAAAGAACTGGTAAGCTGCAAGGGCGGACTGGACCAGAGGGCAGGGTGGCAATTTCCCTCCAGTCTGCCCTAACTTATATTCAAAACGGCCGTAGGCCACTGCCCCCTGACACATTTTTTTCTTCTTGTGGAGGAAGAAAGTTGAGGCCCGGGG
This sequence comes from Glandirana rugosa, assembly GCA_018402905.1. Lineage (NCBI taxonomy): Eukaryota > Metazoa > Chordata > Amphibia > Anura > Ranidae > Glandirana > Glandirana rugosa. Next base: position 83,577 of record BLSH010262862.1, read on the forward strand.
GCACAGCTGTGGCGGCCACCAACTAACTGTAGGCAGAAGAAGGGCCGGGTCTACCATGGGTCCCACTGGGCCCATTGGGCTGCCTCGGAGGGGAAGGGAGGGGGGGCCAGATAACACAGAGTGGGGATCTACCGATTACCCGGCATCTGCTGTCATACTAAGCCCCGCCACCTGCACTTGCTCCTATGATAGACAGCACACTGGTGCTGTCTATCATAGGAGCCGATCCAAGAGTAAGGACTTCATATGACAGCGGTTATCCCGGGTAAGCTGGAGATCCCCGCTCTGTGTAATCTAGCGGCTCTCCTCTCTCTGCATTGCAGGTTGCATTAGATGGGCACTGGTGAGGCTGCATTGATGGGCATTGATGAGGCTGAGCTGATGAGCACTGGTGAGATTGCATTAATGGGCACTGATGAGACTGCACTTATGGGCACTGGTGAAGCTGTATTGATGGGCACTGGTGAGGCTGCATTTATGTGCACTGATGGGCACTGTTGAGGCTGAGCTGATGGGCACTGGTGTGACTGCATTGATGGGCACTGAGCAGACTGCATTGATGGGGACTGATGAGGCTGTACTGATGGGCACTGTTGAGGCTGAGCTGATGGGCACTGATCAGGCTGCATTTATGGGCACTGGTGAGGCTGCATTGATGGGGCACTGATCTGGCTACACTGATGAGGCCGAGCTGATGGGCACTGATCAGGGTGCATTGATGGGCACTGATCAGGGTGCATTGATGGGCACTGATCAGGCTGCACTGATGATGCTGCATATATGGGCACTGGTGAGGCTGCATTGATGGGCACTGATGAGGCTGAGCTGATCGGCACTGAGGAGGCGGCATTGATGGGCACTGATCATGTTGCATTGAAGTACACTGGTGAGGCTGCATTGATGGGCACTGGTGAGGCTGCATTGATGGGCACGAATCAGGCTGCATTGATGGGCACGGATCAGGCTGCATTGATGGGCACTGCTCAGGCTGCATTGATGGACACTGCTCAGGCTGCATTGATGGGCACTGATGAGGCTGCACCGTTGGGCACTGGTGAGGCTGCAGTGATGCTTTTTTTTTGTTAAACCTCCTTTGTTGCTATTAACATTAAAATATGTTACCACATTGTATCACATTTGTCTTGCTTCACAGCATCAATATCCGTTATAAAACCAGGTGGGTATGGATGGTGAGCTGATTCGGTAGTTCAATGGGGCACTTGACTGGACTTGCCCCCCAGGCCTAAGGCTGCCAACCCTCCCCTGTAAGCTTCAATATAATAAATGTTAGAGTTTAGTATTACTTAATGCTGATTGCCTCTGCATCAGTATTTACATGCACAAGCGTGGGCAGTATGTTTCCCTAAACTCCACTGTGGTGTGATCAGGAAAATACGTTGTACATGAATGCACAGGTAAATGCTGATGCAGAAGCCATTGACATTATTTATTTATATAGCGCTGTCAATTTACGCAGCGCTTTACATATACACTCACTGGCCACTTTATTAGGTACACCTGTTCAATTGCTTGGTAACACAAATTGTTAATCAGCATGGCAGCAACTCAATGCATTTAGGCATCTAAACATGTAGATGACGACTTGCTGAAGTTCAAACCAAGCATCAGAATGGGGAAGAAAGGGAATATAAGTGGCCTTGAATGTGGCATGGTTGTTGGTGCCAGGCGGGCAGATCTAAGTATTTCAAAAATTGCTGATCTACTGGAATTTTCACACACTTCCATCTCTCGGGTTTATAGAGAATGGTCCGAAAAAGAGAAAATATCCAGCGAGTGGCGGTTGTGTGGAGGAAAATGCCTTGTTGATGTCAGAGGTCAGAGGAAAATGTGTAGACTGGTCCGAGATGATAGAAAGGTAACAGTAACTCAAATAACCACTCCTTACAACCTGAATGCACAACACATTGAATCAGATTGGCTACAGCAGCAGAAGCCTATACCAATTGCCACTTCTGTCAGCTAAGAACAGGAAACTGAGGCTACAATTCTCACAGGGTCAACAAAAATGGACAATAGAAGATTGGAAAAATGTTGCCTGGTCTGATGAGTTTCCATAGTGCCTTATATCAGCAGTTCAGGCTGGTGGTGTAATAGGAGGATATTTTCTTGGCACACTTAGGATCCCTTAGTACCAATTGAGCTTTGTTTAAACACCACAGCTGACCATGTCCATCCCTTTATGACTGCAGTGTCCCCATCTTCTGATGGCTCCTTCCAGCAGGATAATGCACCATGTCACAAACCTCAAATCATCTCACCACTGGACAATGAGGTCACTGCACTCCAATGGCCCCCACAGTCATAAGATCTCAATCTAATAGAGCACCTTTGGGATGTGGTGGAACGGGAGATTGGCACCATGGATGTGCACAAATTTGCTGGAACTGCGAGATGCTATCATGTCAATATGGACCAAAATCTCTGAGAAATGTTTCCAAAACCTTGTTGAATCCATGCCACAAAGAATTAAGGCAGTTGTGAAGGCAAAAGGGGGTTCAACCCGGTACTAGCAAGATGTACCTAATAAAGTGGCCGGTGAGTGTATATTGTACATTCACATCAGTCCCTGTCCCCAAGGAGCTTACAATCTAAGGTCCCTGACTCACATACATACACATACTGGGGAAAATTTAGACCGGATCCAATTAACTTACCAGCATGTCTTTAGAGTGTGGGAGGAAACCGGAGTACCTGGAAGAAACCCACGTAGGCACAGGGAGAACATGCAAACTCCAGGCAGGTAGTGTCATGGTTGGGATGTGAACCAGTGACCCCAGTGCTGCTGGGTAGAAGTGCTAACCACTTAGTCAATGTGCTGCCCCACAGCATATAGCCATTCACTTGTATGGGTGGCTGTACATGGTACCTGCGGCTCCCTGGGTAGGGAAAAGTCTTGGAAATTTTACACTAGAAGACTTTGAGCATGAAAATGTCAATATGCATAAGGCATTTAGGTAACAGTACAACCGTTCATAGCATCCCTTGCGACAAATGTCTGTATGGGGTGCAGTAATGAGGCCTCCGATACTCAGAAGTCATTGTTATCACAAAGAGAGATTATCCAACCTGCTAGAAAGTCTCTTTGGTGGTTTCAGCAAAAAGGAACTTTGCAAAGAACAGAATTAGGAGGAAAGGCACCTCAGCTTCTGGTGGTGACAATAAGGGCAGATGTCCAATCCTTGGTTCCTGGGGAAACATCTGCCCACCATTAAACATGACATCAGATTTCAATGACAATAGATAGCCTAGAGTTGTCGAAATGTCCTACAGCCCTCGTTATCTGCCATCATGTGCCCTTATATAATCCGAAAACAAATACCCAGTTATAATGCCACATATGACACGAGGGGTACACAGCACACCGGTGTTATTCTGTGTTCAAAGGATGAATACAGGATATCTGCAATCGTCCCTCCTCCGCCCCAGTCTGCAGTGTGTCCCCGTGTGAAACAGTGTGTCCCCGTGTGAAGGGTGTGGGGGGGTGTGAAGTGTGTGGATGGCAGTAAGGGAAGGTGTGACTTATGGCACTAGGCCACAACTCTGCCATGCCAATGTCAATATTCCCAGGACAAGCCCCGACACAAGGAGTCACTGACAAATGGGGCCATAGATGGATGGATAGATAGATAAAACCCTTAAAGCTTAGATAGATAGGACCCTAAGGCTGGCTGGCCATACATTATACATTTTTTTTCTACAACTTGCCTTAAAATTTACCAAAACCATATAATATGAAGTCACACCTAAACACTTTCCTGTATGCAATCAGGCAGGCCATTGTACTACATAGTTGAAGGTAACCCTAATGCCCCGTACACACGGTTCGGCGGTCGTATACAACACGTCGTACTCACGACCGTTGTATGCGATATCGATCGTTCGTATGCGCGATTTGAACAGTCGAACATACGACCGTCGTACAAGGGAGTTGTATGAGCAGACTAGAAAACTTGGTCGTACCAACAAGCTCTCATACGACCGTTGTATCGTGTGTACAGAGCAGTTGGTACAACAAAGTTGTATTGTGCAAAACACGCATGCTCCGAAGTCAGGAATGGCCAGATGCTAATTACATTCACCTGAACGTTCTTTCCCCGGACGTACGATCGTGTAGTGCAGTCAGTATGCTGCATACAACAGCCAACATATGATTTGACGCGATCGTACGTGCGATCGTCGAACCGTGTGTACGAGGCTTTAAGGTACCAGTTTTCTTTCCTAATCTAAAGGCATACAGTATGTATAGTAAAAGACCATTGTTGAATCCCACTTCATCCATAGGTGGTGACTTGTGGCATATATACAAATGAAGATATTTAGGCAGCGCTGCTCATTGGCAGAGCATCAAACATCAATACATAAAAAGGTGCGCTAATCTTGTAGGTGAAAAAGAATCCAAATCACCACAAATGTGAAGACTTATATAACAATGATATCAATTCCAAAAATGATTCAAGTCCAAAAAACAAACATGACAATAAATGGTGTCCAAAAACCAACACCCAAGTGAACTTGCTAGATCCTTGGTAATGATGTCCAAACAGCAGTAAGTTGCTGATTTCCAGAAGCTTATATGTAAGTGGATACTTTGTTTTTAATAAATAGAATGGAACGTATTACACTACGGGGCTTCCCTCTTGTTTTCTGCATGCACTGAGAGTGAGATTATAAGATCTTAAAGCGGAGTTCCGCCCACATAATTCTTTTTTTTTTTTTTTTGCTAGCATCCACCTAGTTAGTATTCATTACACAAATAAAGTAATTGATAGCTTTAAGTCCGTGTAGTCTTCCTATTTATTTTGTACTTACATTGCTGATTTTTTTTCTTTACTGGGAGTTCCCATCTTAGCTGTGGGCATGTGAAGCCCACTCACACCCTCCTCGAGTCTCTTCCTGGATAAGGTGCATGCTGGGTAACCAGCATGCACCTCTCGATCTCTAATGGACAGCGGCGGAGGAAGGTTATGACATCATAGATAACATGTCTCTCCACCACAAAATCACGTCATTGCCTGTCTGGAAATAACATGATTTTACAGCTCAGGGATGCCCACTGCCTCATGGGAAATGATGACTCGCATCTCCCATGAGCCCAGGCGAGGCAGGAAGTGATGCGGAGCGCCACCGATCAGGAAGTGGAAGATTACAGGGACCACATAGCAACAGGGCACTTAGGGTGAGTATAAATTTTGTTTTTCCAAAGCTGGTTCATCATGCATAGAGTAGAGGATTTGAAATATATGAAGATGTATTTGTGGGTGGAACTCCACTTTGAAGAACTCGGATGCCGTGGAAGCAGTTCCCTCCGGTGTAAAGTCGTTCCCAGCCAAAGAACCCTTCTGGTGTGATTACTGAGACTTGGGTGCTAACCACCCAGCCCAATTGATCTCTTTGATTAGGGATCCACAGCTCCCGGTAAGAGACTTGGATTACTGAGACTTGGGTGCTAACCACCCAGCCCAATTGATCTCTTTGATTAGGGATCCACAGCTCCCGGTAAGAGGCTAGTTTGGAAGGTGGTGGGACTCACAGTTACATCTGCTTTCATTACTGCTGTTTGAATATCATTACCAAGGATCTAGCTGACAAGTTCACTTGGGTGTTGTTTGGAGAGATCACATATTTTGTTCCTTTTTTGAACATCATTTATTGTCATTTTTTGGACTTTAATAGTCATTGGAATTGATATAGTTGTTATTATAGAAGTCTTCACATTTGCGGTGACTTGGATTCTTTTTCACTTGCCAGATTAGCGCATCTTTTTATGTATTTGAGTTAAATGGTTTAATGTGTTCAAGCCTAATAGGTTGTTGCTTTTCTATGTTTATTTTATCACATATTATTTGACACATCAATTTATTCATTGCACCAATATTCATTTTCATACACTGACTTACATTGAATGAGAAAAGGATAAGCGCAGGGATTTTTTTTATTAATTACAAAGCATCAAACATGCAACAAATGTGTCGGTGACAAATAAGCGGCACTGAATGTGATGGGCCTTCCACAAGAACGAACGGTGAACCACTGATAAATCAATTGACTGTTTGAAATCAATATGTATATTATTTAAAGCTGTTGTTTATTACCTTCTAAAATGAACAGTCGCCTGGCTGTGCTTGGCATCTACAACGTATATTGAAGGGATCCAGAACAAGCATGCAGATCAGAAGGTAGAGAGAAGTCAGTTCTCTTTATTTGCAATTGTGTATAATCATTGACTCAGGAGGTAAAGAAGCCATCAATCCAGAATGACAGTCAGGAAACTGAGTTATCGACATCAAAAGCTAATGGACCAGCTGAAATCTGCATGAGTCTGTTAGCGCTCCACGCCATAATCCACAATCGCATATGCATTGAATGGTGTGTAGGGTTCAAGGAAACCTATCATTTTTTTGTTGATTGCTTTTGAAAAAATAGACCAGTATGTGGCCATAACACAGGGACTAAATAAGGAACAATTACTCAATATAAAGCTTGCTCACAGATTTCAATCAAAGTAAAACTTTCTTATGGATTTACCAAAACTGTCTACTGTGAAGTCCTCCCTAAACCAGTGGTGGTCAATCTGAAATTTATATATGGCCTCATGAGCAATTCACATGCAGCTCATTTTCATACATTCAAGTGTGTTACATTGAATAATATGCAGCCCATCCATTGGCTGTTAAGCACCTCAATGCCTGAAATTTTTGATCCTGCTGTATTTTTTCCTCCACATACATTGATAAGGAAATGTGAGTAAAATAAGCTAATAATAGTTACTCAAAGCATTGATATAACCTCAGCTTTGGAGTCAGTGGACCCAAAAGCAACTGCCAACATTGATGTCAGTGACTGCAGTAATAACCCCCAGCATTGGTGTCCACAGTAACTACCTATGGCATTGGCATTAGTGACCACAGTAATTACCTATAATGTTGGTTCCGGTGACCACGGTAATAACCCCCAGCATTGGTGTCAGTGACCACAGTAATAACTCCCGTCCTTGGTGTTAGTGACAGTAATAGTTACATAAAGCAGTGATCTCAGTGACCGCTGTGTTAATCCTCAGTCTTGGTGTCAGTGGGAGCAATAATAACCCCCAACACTGATGTCAGTAACCACAACAATAACCTCCAGCTTTGGTGCCAGTGACTACAGTAACAACCCCCCAGCATTGGCGTCAGTGACCACAGTAATAACCTCTAGTATTTGTGTCAGTGACCACAGTAATAACCATAGGCAGTAGTGTCAGTGACCACAGAAATAACCCCCATCCTTGGTTTCAGTAATAGTTACTCAAAGCACTGATCTCAGTGACAATTGTGTTAATCCTCAGCTATGGTGTCGGTGGGCGCAATAATAACCCCCAACACTGGTGTCAGTAACCACAGGAGTAACTCCCAGCATTAGTGTCAATGACCGCAGTAATAACCTTCAACATTAGTGTCAGTGACCGCAGTAATAATCCCCAGCTGTGGTGTCAGTGGACACAATAATAACCCCCCAACACTGATGCCAGTGACCACAGTAATAACGGCCAGCATTGGTGTCAGTGATCTCAGTAATATTGGCCAGCATTGGTATCAGTGATTGCAGTAATAATGGCCAGCATTGGTGTCAGTGATCTCAGTAATATTGGCCAGCATTGGTGTCAGTGATCGCAGTAATAATGGCCAGCATTGGTGTCAGTGATTGCAGTAATATTGGCCAGCATTGGTGTCAGTGATTGCAGTAATAATGTCCAGAATTGGTATCAGTGATTGCAGTAATAATGGCCAGCATTGGTGTCAGTGATCGCAGTAATATTGGCCAGCATTGGTGTCAGTGATTGCAGTAATATTGGCCAGCATTGGTGTCAGTGATTGCAGTAATAATGGCCAGCATTGGTGTCAGTGATCGCAGTAATATTGGCCAGCATTGGTGTCAGTGATCTCAGTAATAATGGCCAGCATTGGTGTCAGTGATCGCAGTAATATTGGCCAGCATTGGTGTCAGTGATCTCAGTAATATTGGCCAGCACTGGTGTCAGTGATCTCAGTAATATTGGCCAGCATTGGTGTCAGTGATTGCAGTAATAATGGCCATCATTGGTGTCAGTGATCGCAGTAAGAATGGCCATCATTGGTGTCAGTGATCGCAGTAATATTGGCCAGCATTGGTGTCAGTGATCTCAGTAATAATGGCCAGCATTGGTGTCAGTGATCGCAGTAAGAATGGCCATCATTGGTGTCAGTGATTGCAGTAATAATGGCCAGCATTGGTGTCAGTAATCGCAGTAATTTCCTCCAGCATTGGTGGTTGGAGTTATGGTATTTAAATCCCCCTCCATTGGAAGTCAGTGTCAATGCTGTTAACACTCCTCCCTTTAATCCCCTTACTGCATTGGTGGTCAGTGGCATCCCTCATTGGTGGTCAGTGGCAATGTTAGTTAACCCCTTTCCCCCTGCACTGTGGCCAGTGGCAGTGCCAATAGCCCCTACCTCCCCCTCCTTCCTACACAAATTGGTTGTTGGACAATATAAGAGGGCACTTCACTGGAGGAAGCACTTCACAGTGACTACCAACTTTTTGGTCAGTGGTTGAGAACCCCTCACATTGGTGGTCAGTGTTGAACATAAAGCTGAAGGCCTGTGTGTTGGACGTCAGGGCCATAAATAACCCATTCAGTTTGTAGCCAGTCAGTCAGATCTATTCACTAAAAAGCTGTTGGTAGATATAAAAGAGATTGAACAATGAAGATGTGACATGTATGGCCAGCTTTAGAATTGCCAACAACTATATAGTCTATGAGCCTATCTGGCTGGAAACTGAGTGGAATGCTTAGACAGTCAAATTTAAAGGAGATTGTACAATCACATTGTAATGTGGGTGATTAACTTGATAGTAATAAGAATTTGTGTGGCTTAGAAATGTCTCCACAGGCGGCACAGTGGTGTAGTGGATAGCACTTTCGCCTGGCAGCAAAAGGGTCACTGGTTTGAATCCCAACCTTGACACTACCTGCCTGGAGTTTGCATGTTCTGCCTGTGTGGGTTTCCTCCGGGTACTCCGGTTTCCTCCCACACTCCAAAGACATGCTGGTAGGTAAATTAGATCCTGTCTAAATTGGCCCTAGTATATGTATGAATGTGAGGTAGACCTTAGATTGTAAGCTCCTTGAGGGTAGGGACTGATTTGAATGTACAATGTATATGTAAAGCACTGCGTAAATTGACAGCGCTATATAAGTACCTGAAATAATAATAATAAAAAAATTCTCAGTATATGGCCCTTCTTGTGATTGGCAGGCTTCACTTCTCCTACAGCCTGTGTTTTCTTTCCCAGGCTGGATTCACACCACAAAGGCACCATTAGATTGTAAGCTCCCATGAACCTTCTTGTCTTGTACTGTATAGTAACACATGGGACACTTATGAAATTTGTTGCATGAATTATTTTGCATGAACTTAAAAAAATATACAGTATACGGTATTATATTTTTTTCTGCATGAAATTGAAATAGTTACATATTATGGATATATTTAAAAAAAAACATTTTGCACATAGCACTTTGTGATAGATTTTTTTCTTATTGCATTAATTGATATATTTTGCATTTTTGCACATTTAGCGCTGTGATATATATTGTGTTTATTAGACACACATATACTTTATAGTGTGTGAGCAGAGATTCTCACAGTATAACGGTGATTGCGCTGTCCACTTTATATATTATTATTATGATTATACTGGATTTATATAGTGCCAACAGTTTGCACAGCGCTTTACAAAATGAAGGCAGACAGTACAGTTACATCACAATTTGGTACAAGAGGAATCAGAGGGCCCTGCTCCTTAGAGCTTATATATAATAATTTAACTCTATTGACTTGAATGGTTGAATGCTGGTAAATGCACCCGACATTTAGTATACAAGACTTCATCACAGCGCACTGCAACGCTGCCCATTAGACCTATGCGATTTCTCTAGTGTGTACATTTCTATGCGTACAAAAACGCAGCATGCTGCGTGGCAACGCGCCCGGTGTAATCAGGCCCCCGCCGCACCGTGCCACTTCACACCTCCCCCTATTGGCCCCAGTGTCAGGCCACGGCTCAGATGGCCCCACACACGTGGTTGCCGATGAGATTACAGCTTTGCCCTTACAGATGCTCACTGAGCGGCTGCTCTTTGTTGTGCTGTGTGCCGGATGGAGCACATCCAGCTGAGACACGCGTCCCTCTCATTACCATCATAATGGGGGACTTGAGAAAACAGCAGTTTGCTGCACTGCCCCCTCCCCGCCATGTGTCAGAGCTAAAACAGCAGACATGTGGCCCAGGGGAACATCAATACCTTTCCCTCTCACACACACAACCAAGAACAAAAGAGTTTAACTCTGCCACCCCCCAACCTCCTGTCACTGCTGCCCACTACCTCCTCTCCCAGTACAACCCTCTGCCCAGATCAAGTTCACACTCTGAAAATTCTCCTTGTTTACCAGAATGTCCCTGGAATTGTCTGTGTCCTCGAAATTGTTAAAGTCCTTGGAATTGCCTATATCCCTGAAAAAGTTGATATACGTTCAATTGTCCATATCTCTGCAATTGTCTATGTCCCCGAGATTGTTGATGTCCTTGGAATTGTTAGTATCTGTAGAATTGTTCATATCCCTGGAATTGTCTATATCCACAAGATTATTAATGTCCCTGAAATTCTTGATGTCCCCGGAGTCGTCTATGTCCTTGAAATTGTTGATATCCGTAGAATTGTCCATATCCCTGGGATTGTCTATGTTCCTAAGATTGTTGATGTCCCTGAAATTGTTGATATCTGACAATTCCAGGGATATGGACAATTCTACAGATATCAACAATTTCGGGGACATCAACAATTTTGGGGACATCAACAATTTCAGGAACATCAAAAATCTTGGGGGCATAGACAATTCCAGGGATATGAACAATTCTACAGATATCAACAATTTTAGGGACATAGACGATTCCAGGGACATCAACAATTTCAGGGACATCAACAATCTTAGGGACATAGACAATTACAGGGATATGGACAATTCTACAATGTCCCCAAGATTGTTGATGTCCCTGAAATTGTTGATATCCATAGAATTGTCCATATCTCTTCTATTGTCTATGTCCCCAAGATTGTTGATGTCCCTGAAATTGCTGATGTCCCTAGAATCATCTATGTCCCTGAAATTGTTGATGTCCCTTGAATTGTTGATGTCCCTGAAATTGTTGATATCTGTAGAATTGTCCATTTCCCTGGAATTGTCTATGTCCCCAAGATTGTTGATGTCCCTGAAATTGTTGATAGCCGTAGAATTTTCCATATCTCTGCAATTATCTATGTCCCCAAGATTGTTGATGTCCCTGGAATTGTCTATGTCCCTGAAATTTTTGATGTCCCTGAAATTGTTAGTATCCGTAGAATTTTCCATATCCCTGGAATTGTCTATGTCCCGAAGATTGTTGATGTCCCTGAAATTGTTGATGTCCCTGGATTTGTCTATGCTCCTGCAATTGTTAATGTCCCTGAAATTATTGATATCCATAGAATTGTCTATATCCCTGGAATTGTCTATGTCCCCAAGATTGTCGATGTCCCTGAAATTGCTGATGTCCCTGGAATCGTCTATGTCCCTGAAATCGTTGATAGCTGTAGAATTGTCTGTATCTCTGGAATTGTCTATGTCCCTAAGATTGTTGATGTCACTGGAATTGTATATGTCCCTGAAATTGTTTATGTCCCTGAAATTGTTAATATCCATAAAGTTATCCATAATTCTGCAATTGTCTATGCCCTCAAGATTGTTGATGTCCCATTAATTGTTGTGTCCCTGGACTCATCTATGTCCCTTAAATTGTTGATGTCCCTGAAATTGTTGATATCCGTAGATTTTGTCCATATCCCTGGAATTTTCCATGTCACCAAGATTGTTGATGTCCCTGAAATTGTTGTGTCCCTGGACTCGTCTATGTTCCTGAAATTGTCTATGTTCCTGAAATTGTCGATGTTCCTGAAATTGTCGATGTTCCTGAAATTGTTAATATCTGTAGAATTGTCTATGTCCACAAGATTGTTGATGTCCCTGAAATTGTTGATGTCCCTGGAATTGTTGATGTCCCTGAAATTGTTGATATCTGTAGAATTGTCCATGTCCCCAAGATTGTTGATGTCCCTGAAATTGATGATATCCATAGAATTGTCCATATCCCTTTAACTGTCTATGTCCCCAAGATGGTTGATGTCCCTGGAATTGTCTATGTCTTCAGAATTGTTGATGTTTTTGGAATTTTGGAATTGTCAATGTTGGTGGAATGGTCCCTGAAAATTCCCCCCTAAGCTCAGTCAATTGAACCAATATGCTGGCCGCACACTTGGTCATTTTGGAAGCTTTCCATCAGTCTCACCAAAAAAAAAGAAAATGTTAGAAGAATAATCTGTGAAGGTTCTCAATCATCCAGGTCATGGTATACCTAGTAAACATCACATTCAACTGGCCTTTCCTTGTAATGTTGAAGATGGCTGACAGTGACCAGTTACTACTAGCTATGGCAAGGAGTTTATCTGACCATACTCAATAGGTTTATCATAGATTGATCAGAGCCTGCAGGCTGCAGAAAAAATAATCCTGGATTTCTCGATCAACGCTAAACGGACAGACAAATGGATCTCCCGCTGAGGCTATGGTATTGCGCCAGCGGCTGTCAGAATACCCAAACAATGACTGCAGCTCATTGGCTCAGTCACTGTTTAGCCAAGAAGTATCCACCTGGCTTCTTTGATTTTCAGAGTTTATGACATTGACCAACCCACTGCTTGAATTTTGTCCGGTTCCTCAGAAACTCACAGAAATGTGATCACTGCATGTCCAGCTTTAAAGAAATTACATCAAATGGTTGGCTGCTGTATTAATTCTTTCTCATACTGAAAGCTGTATTTAACCCAAAGGCAAACAATTATTATATTGCAGCTTACCAATTCTTAGATGTGATGGCTGCATTAGTTTCCTTTTTTAAGCTTTCTTTCTTCTACTTTCATCTGGTGATCCAGCCAGGAAGTCTGTTGATTTTTTAGAAGCACAAGCACTACAGCAGAATGTATCAGTTTACACTGATTAGACAAATCACTTAATACTGCAGGGGTGAATAAAACGATTAATTAATTTTATTTATTCATGCAAAATCTTCATACCAGTAAGGAAAAATAAACTGTTGCTGTAACTGCTTATAACGTATTAGCTGGAGTTTGGCTTCAGTTTGTTAGTGTATCTAAGTCTGCTCATACATTTAACACCCCCCCAGTGTCTACTGTGCCTCATGTGCTCATTTCTCCAGAGTTGTGTCTCACTAATGCAGGAGATGTATTACTGGCCAGATCACCAGGTGAAAACAGAGGAGGGGGGGGGCTAAAAAAAAAAAAAATGAATGCAGTCACCATATCTAATCATTGGTAAGCTTCAATATAATACTTTTTGGTTTTGGGTTTAATACTGCTTGAAGCAAATTAACCAAAGGAGAATTCAGGAAAGGCAGCTGAGAGGCCTTTTTAGTAGATTTCTATCCCAATTTTAAAGGTTTGGCTTCTCTGTGATCTAAACGTGAGTGACCAGCACTCCTGCCTCGCAGCACTGGGGTCCTTGGCTTGAATCCCAATCAGGAGATGATCTGCATGGAGTTTGCATGTTCTCCCTGTGCTTGCATGGGCTTCTCTTGGTTAAACAGGATCACAAGAAGACAACTACCATGTCCAGAATGACAGCCTATGTATTTCTCCCAGTGCAGGGTTCTTTTAATTCTAAAAACATCTTCAGTTAAAATTCTCAGAGTCCTTAGGGTCCAATCACATCTGTGCACTCCAGTAAGGCAGCCCATACATTGATCCTTTTTTTTTAGCCAGCGGGTGTAACAAAAAAAAGATCTGATTCCCCCATTCACACATGGTGAATGAGGGAATCCTCCCCGCTGTGCTATTGTGTTCTGATGAGGGGGTAGCTTCTCCGCTGTCAGAATACACTGATCAGTGTTGCAGGCTATAGCCGACGGCACCGATTAATTAGCAAAAACCCGACAGGCTTAAGCTGGCCAAATATGGGGGTATTTTCTTTCCTGCAACCACGGGTTGCAAGAAAAGAAAATTTCTTGATTTCCACATCAACACTGGGGGAATCCCTCCTGCGGAGCCCTTGTGTTTAGTCCTAGCGGCTATAGCTGCTGTCAGTAATCGCATATTAGAAATCTGGCAAGCTGGTTGTACCCAAGTTGATTGATCGACCTGGGTACATTCAGCCTGCCCATACATGGTTTGAATAAAGCCAGCCAAAGATGGTCCAAACCTCGGCTGGTTCAGCAGAGACCGGCCGAGGTTTGAACCACCTTTGGCTGGCTTTATTGTCTGATCAACTTCTGCACGACCCAAGGTGCCCATACATGGATCAAAGTTCAGCCAATCTCTGTCATATTTCTATCCATGTATGTCTGCTTTATTGCTGAAGTCTATATTCACAGTGTACCTAGCCAGCGTCCCACAACACTCCTACATTGATAAAAAGTTATTTTCAAATATTTAAAAAAAAAAAAAAAGTATTCATACCCCTTGAAATTTTCCACATTTTGTCATGTTACAACCAAAGAATGTATTTTATTGGGAATGTATGTGATAGACCAACACAAAGTGGCACATAATTGTGATGTGGAAGGAAACTGATAAATGGTTTTCAAAATTTTTTTACAAATAAATATCTGAAAAGCATGGTGTGCATTTGTATTCAGCCCCCTTTACTTGGATACCCCTAACTAATATTTAGTGGACCCAATTGCCTTCAGAAGTCACCTAATTAGTAGATAGAGTCCACCTGTGTGTAATTTAATCTCATTATAAATACAGTTGTTCTGTGAAGCCCTCAGAGGTTTGTTAGAGAACCTTAGTGACCAAACAGCATCATGAAGGCCAAGGAACACACCAGACAGGTCAGGGATAAAGTTGTGGAGAAGTTTAAAGCAGGGTTAGGTTATAAAAAATATCCCAAGCTTTGAACATCTCACAGAGCGCTGTTCAATCCATCATCCGAAAATGGAAAGAGTATGGCAATTTGCTAACCTGCCAACCTACCACCTAAGCCGACAGGCCGGGCAAGGAGAGCATTAATCAGAGAAGCAGCCAAGGGGCCCATGGTAACTCTGGAGGAGCTGCAGAGATCCACAGCTCAGGTGGGAGAATCTGTCCACAGGACAACTATTAGTCAGTCGTTCCACTCCATAAATCTGGCATTTATGTTAGAGTGGCAAGAAGAAAGCCATTGTTGAAAGAAAGCCATAAGAAGTCCTGTTTGCGAGAAGCCATGTGCTGGACACAGTAAACATGTGGAAGAAGGTGCTCTGGTCTGATGAGACCAAAATTTAACTTTTTGGCCTAAAAGCAAAACGCTATGTGCGGTGGAAAACTAACACAGCACATCGCCCTGAACACACAATCCCCACTGTGAAACATGGTGGTGGCAGCATGATATTGTGGGGGTGCTTTTCTTCAGCAGGGACAGGGAAGCTGGTCAGAGTTGATGGGAAGATGGATGGAGCCAAATACAGGGCAATCTTAGAAGAAAAACCTGTTAGAGTCTGCAAAAGACTTGAGACTGGGGAGGAGGTTTACCTTCCGGCAGGACAACGACCCTAAACATACAGCCAGAGCTACAATGGAATGGTTTAGATCAAAGCATATTCATGTGTTAGAATGGCCCAGTCAATGCCCAGACCTAAATCCAATTGAGAATCTGTGGCAAGACTTGAAAATTGCTGTTCACAGACCTCTCCATCCAATCTGACAGAGCTTGGGGTATTTTGCAAAGAATGGGCAAAAATGTCCTCTCTAGATGTGCAAAGCTGGTAGAGACCTCCCCAAAAAGACTTGCAGCAATAATTGCAGAGAAGGGTTTTTCTATAAAGTATTCACTCAGTGGGGCGGAATACAAATGCACGCCACACTTTTCACATATTTATCTGTAAAAAAATTTGAAGAACATTTTCCTTCCACTTCACAATTATGTGCCGCTTTGTGTTGGTCTATCACATAAAATCCCAATAAAATACATTTATATTTTAGGTTGTAACATGACAATATGTGGAAAATTTCACGGGGTAGGAATACTTTTTCAAGGCACTGTATTTCCACTCATGCATAAACCTTGGCCAAATAGCTATATAGAAATATAAACCCATGGATGAACCCGGGCCATATACTGTAGATCTATATACAGTTACACCCATGGTTAAACCCTATTCATAAATACATATATATATATATATACTGTATATATTCATACACATGGATAAACCTCATTTATATATATATATGTATATACCGTTGTGCTCATAAGTTTACATACCCTGACAGAATTTATGATTTCTTACCTATTTTTCAGAGAATATGAATGATAACACAAAAACTTTTCTTTCACTCATGGTTGGTGTTTGGCTGAAGCCATTTATTATCAATCAACTGGGTTTACTCTTTTTGAATCATAATGACAACAGAAACTACCCAAATGACCCTGATCAAAAGTTTACATACCCCAGTTCTTAATTCCGTGTATTGCCCCCTTTGACATCAATGACAGCTTGAAGTCTTTTGTGGTATTTGTGGATGAGGCTCTTTATCTTCTCAGATGGTAAAGCTGCTCATTACTCTTGGCAAAAAGCCTCCAGTTCCTGGAAATTCTTGGGCTGTCTTGCATGAACTGCACGTTTGAGATCTCCCCAGAGTGTCTCAATGATATTGAGGTCAGGAGACTGAGATGGCCACTCCAGAACCTTCACTTTATTCTGCTGTAGCCAATGACAGGTCGACTTGCTCTTGTATTTTGGATCATTGTCATGTATGAATGTCCAAGTACATCCCATGCGCAGCTTCCTGGCTGATGAATGCAAATGTTCCTCCAGTATTTTACGATAACATACTGCATTCATCTTGCCATCAATTTTGACCAATATTCCTGTGCCTTTGTAGCTCACACATCCCCAAAACATCGGCGATCCACCTCCATGTTTCACAGTAGGAATGGTGTACCTTTCATCATAGGCCTTCTTGACTTCTCTCCAAATGTAGCGTTTATGGTTGTGGCCAAAAAGCTCAATTTTGGTCTCATCACTCCAAACTACTTTGTGCCAGAAGGTTTGAGGCTTGTCTCTGTGCTGTTTGGCGTATTGTAAGCGGGATACTTTGTTGCATTTGCGTAGTAATGACTTTCTTCTGGTGACTCGACCATGCAGCCCATCTTTCTTCAAGTGCCTCCTTATTGTGCATCTTCAAACAGCCACGCCATATGTTTTCAGAGAGTAGTTATTTGTGGATTTTTCTTTGCATCCCAAACAATTTTCCTGGCAGTTGTGGCTGAAATTTTAGTTAGTCTACCTGAACGTGGTTTGGTTTCAACAGAACCCCTCATTTTCCACTTCTTGATTAGAGTTTGAACACTGCTGATTGGCATTCTCAATTCCTTAGATATCTTTTTATGTCCCTTTCCTGTTTTATACAGTTCAACTACCTTTTCTCGCAGATCCTTTGACAATTCTTTTGCTTTCCCCATGATTCAGAATCCAGAAACATCAGTGCAGCCCTGGATGAAAGATGCAAGGGTCTGTCAGGAGTCCAGAAACTCATTGACTGTCAGGTCACCTGACGGCAGGTGACAAATGCACACCGCTGAGGTTAGGGGCGCACCGCTAAGGTTGTGGACCCTTAGCTGACTGCTGCGAATGGAGCTCTGGGTGGTGCAGGAAAGCAGGTCCACTGGAGCACTGACACAGATACACAGGGAGCTAGAGCATAGGATTCCCCAGGGCGCGAAGGCTAAGAACCAGCAGGTTTTCACCAGAACCTCTGATGGTGATGGACTTGGCTGCTACTGACTCCAGGACATGACCCCCAGGGTCTCCCAGCTCATGCTCACGGCTGGCTACTGGTGGATAGAGAGGTAGCAGCAGTGTAGGGCAACAAGGTATAGTCAGTAGGATAGACAAGGGTCAGGGCCACGAGCAGACAGGGACAGACAGGAGAACACACCAAGATCAGGGTATGAAGCAGACAGGATAAGTCACAGAACAAGCCAAGGTCGGGGTAACAAGCAGACAGGAATAGTCAAAGAACAAGCCAAGATTGGTAGATGGCATCAGACATAGAGCACACGGCAGGAACCACACACACACACAGAAAGCCTAACACACAATGTTGATCGGCAGCACTGGCTTGCACTGCAAGGTGTTATATAATGTTCCTAATTAGGGGCTGGGTGGAGCTGCTGAGGGAAGATTACTGAAGCACTCAGGTGAGGGGTGCATGGTCTCTAAGATGAACACAAGCAGAGATGTAAGCAGACAGACAGGACATGAAATGTACTGCAGATTCATGACATTGACCTTTTGTACACACACACTGATTATAAGCAAACAGTATCAACTTTTGTGCATGTTATCAGGCCAAAATCACCAGGGTATGTAAACTTTTGATCAGGGTCATTTGGGTAGTTTCTGTTGTCAATATGATTTAAAAAGAGTAAACACAGCTGATTGATAATACATGGCTTCAGCCAAACACTAACCTTGAGTGAAAGAAATGCTTTTGTGTTATCATTCATATTCTCTAAAAAATGGCAAAGAAATCATAAATTCTGCCAGGGTATGTAAACTTATGAGCACAACTGTATAATATAGTCACACCCATGCATAGACCCTGGTCATACATAATGTATATACATTTACACTGATGGATAAACCCTGATCATATAGATCTATATAAATTTACACTGATGGATAAACTCTGATCATATAGATCTATATACATTTACACCGATGGTTAAACCCCAATCATATAGATCTATATACATTTATACCGGTCGCTGGTTCGATTCCCAACCACTACACTACCTGCCTGGAGTGTGCATGTTCTCCCTGTGCCTGTGCAGATTTCCTCTGGGTACTCCGGTTTTCTCTCACACTCCAAAGACATGCTGGTAGGTAAATTAGATCCTGTCTAAATTGGCCCTAGTATGTGTATATATGAATGTGAGTTAGGGACCTTAGATTGTAATCTCCTTGAGGGTAGGGACTGATGTGAATGTACAATGTATAGGTCATACATACTGGCCATACATAATGTATATACATTTACACTGATGGATAAACTCTGATCATATAGATCTATATACATTTATATTGATGAATAAACTCTGATCATATAGATCTATATACATTTATATTGATGGATAAACTCTGATCATATAGATCTATATACATTTATATTGATGGATGAACTCTGATCATATAGATCTATATACATTTATACTGATGGATAAACTCTGATCATATAGATCTATATACATTTATATTGATGGATAAACTCTGATCATATAGATCTATATACATTTATACCGATGGATAAACCCTGATCATATAGATCTACAGTATATACATTTATATTGATGGATAAACTCTGATCATATAGATCTATATACATTTATATTGATGGATAAACTCTGATCATATAGATCTATATACATTTATATTGATGGATAAACCCTGATCATATAGATCTATATACATTTATATTGATGGATAAACTCTGATCATATAGGTCTATATACATTTATATTGATGGATAAACTCTGATCATATAGGTCTATATACATTTATATTGATGGATAAACTCTGATCATATAGATCTATATACATTTATATTGATGGATAAACCCTGATCATATAGATCTATATACATTTATATTGATGGATAAACTCTGATCATATAGATCTATATACATTTATATTGATGGATAAACTCTGATCATATAGATCTATATACATTTATATTGATGGATGAACTCTGATCATATAGATCAATATACATTTATATTGATGGATAAACTCTGATCATATAGATCTATATACATTTATATTGATGGATAAACTCTGATCATATAGATCTATATACATTTATATTGATGGATAAACACTGATCATATAGATCTATATACATTTATATTGATGGATAAACTCTGATCATATAGATCTATATACATTTATATTGATGGATAAACTCTGATCATATAGATCTATATACATTTCCTCCCCTGGATATGAAGAGACAGGATGTGGAGAAAGTGAGGTGAGGCTGAAGTGTGCTGGGGTCAGATAGACAGGTGCCGGCTATTAGCATACAGCTGACACCCCCTCTCCTATTCATTGGGACACAAAAGACCCCCAGCCAGCCATAACAAGTTCTCTCCATTACAAAGCCCCCACCCCCTCCCCGCACACTTCATTAGCAGCCACACGCACCTTCATAATGGGGAGGTGAGCAGGACACATGTCAGCGGAGGGGGGGGGGGGGGTCTGTAGGTGTAACAAGGTGTACAGGTAATAGGTAGATCAAGTATAGAATACAACCTGGACACAATAAACACATCTGCTGGTAACAAATGCCGCTCTATTGTCTCCAGCATCCTAAATAAACATGGGTGCCAAGGGAATCCATCTCACAGCAAAAAGTCGCCAACAGTAAATAATTCAAACAAAGAAATTATAGAGCGCCAATAGTAAGCTACAAAGTCAATGATATCCTTTACTTATTCACAACTTAATAAAGCCCCATAATTGGCATGACATTCCCTTGGCTTTGTATTTACAATATATCCATATACACAAACCATGTCCGCCACTGAAAACATTGTATGTCTGCAAGTTGCCCATCAAAAAAACCCCCAAAAAATGTATATTATTATTTTATTATTATTTATTTTTTGTATAAGTATAGATCTACATCTAAAAATACTAACAGCATTACTCCACCCCATTACCATATCTAACATCAGGGCTGCTGTAAGACATAATGGGGCTCTGTGCAATCATCTACCTTACAGCCC
>BLSH010262862.1:104507-154175 GCA_018402905.1 Glandirana rugosa
CCCCCCCCCCCCCCCCCCCACTAAACCTAAAAAATACCATTCACTCAGGAAAAAAAGGGGTCGGTAAATATGACATATTTATCCCCCCCTCCCCACTCCCTATCTTGAAACGATCCCCCGTGTGCCCGCAGCAGCTGGTGGGAAGAACAGGAGGGGAAGCCAGTGCAAGGGAATGGGGCACACAGGGGGGCATGGGGCTAAAGTGGAACTGGATTGTGGACAGTAGGGGGCGATCAGCTAGTCAGGGCTGCTGGTAGAAATCACGGGGCCCCATACAGCCTACCTGACAGGGCCACTCTCCTCTGAAAATAACAAATTATATTTTTGCTAAAATGCAATGGCTGTGATGCTATACTTTGCAGCCATGGAAGACGTTACACACCAATGGAACTAGACCCATTCAAGTGAATAGTGCCATGGAGGCAATATGTGCCCCCCCCCACACACACACACACACACACACTGAGCGGTCGGTACCAATCACTCGCTGTGTTCATTCAGGATGGTGTGTTGGGTGCCTGTAGTTCCCTCCTGCAGAAGCCTGACAGGAGTAAAAGGAGGGGAAGCTGGCAGTGGTAAAGGGGCACACATGGGAGCTCAGGCAGTAGGAGGAATCAGATCATCAATAGGAGGGGGTGATCAGTGCAGGGGGGGGGGGCATTACTTTGACTGACCTCCCTGTCTGGTTCTCCCTGCAGCAGCTAAAAGATGGCTTCTCTTCTTCTCCTTCCTGCCAGCTTTCAGCTGCTGCAGGGAGCGCCACACAGGGGATCTCCCCCTCCTGTCCACAATAATATTCCTCCTGGTGCCCAGGCCCCCCTGCTGGACTGAGGAGGCCTGGGCCCAGTACAGGAGGCCCAGCTGCACCCCCTTATCAGCGGCCTTGTTAGCCATATTACAATCTAATTGTACAATCTTTGGATAGGATAATCTCCTCTATATTTACCAAAGCTATGTAATACAAGTTCTTACTTATACGGTCCACTAGTACTGAATCAGACGAATGCTTGTGCTACATAGTTATTAGCAGATTTAAAGCTCACCACACACGTTACAATCTTGTTGCATAATCTTCTTTACGGTGGCTATACACAGTGCAATAATACTGAACACTCAATGTCCGATTCGACAAAACAATCAAACCAGACGAGTGAGGCAAAAACAGGGCGGCCAAGCGATAAGCAACAGTGACAATTTCAATTGATCCAAGTTGATCAGTTGTGGTAGAAACAAAATGATTGTGCAGGGTCACTTGATGGCATTTGTCACATCCTTATATGTAGATCGATTAAAAGGGATTCACAAGGGCGCAAAAGAACATCGATTGACCTTGCAAGATTGCTTTCTCTTTCCTCCACAACCAATGCCTTGGGTTGACCGAAACCATCACTATCTGTCGCCCATTGCTCGGCTGTGCCCTTTTTGTCTCTCTCACTCCATGTCTGATTTGATAATTTTGTTGAATCAAATAACGATCACTCAGTTGTATTGCACTGTGTATGCCCACCATTAGATCTATCAACAACTATGTAATACAAAGATCTGTCTGATTGGATACAGATTGACTGGACAGTTTAGGAAGGACCTCATATTGCATAGTTGATTTTACAAGGATTGTATGATCAGATTGCAACGTGTATGGTGAGCCCACAGGCAATCGTGTAATTGGCTTGTAACATATGTGGCCAGCTTGCAAAAAATAGTTTTAAGAAAAAAAAAGTTGTTTTAATATCCAGTTACAAAACTGCATAGCATTTAAATAGCACCCCAGCATTACTGCAGTGCCTTTGTCTGCTGGGGTGCTATTCAAAATGAATGGCACTGCAATGCGCCAACATGTGCATCGCTATGTGTTGCGCTAATGCCGTGTTAATGCAACACACAGCAAATTGTTCATGCAGTCTCTGTACAGTCTGCTTCAGACTTATCAAATCTATGTAATATGAGTCCCTAAGGCAAGTCATAGATGAAGCAATTTTTTTCCTGCATCCACAGGTTGCAGGAAAGAAAATCGCTCAAGTCCCGCATCAACACAGTCAGTGTAGATGGGGAGAATCCCTCCCGCTGTGGCATTGTGTCCTGCTGGTGGGGAACCTTCCTTGCCAGCAGAACACAATTATTACTGCTAGTGGCTATAGCCGCCGGCACATAGGTGTGCACAGGGGGGTGTGCTGGGTGTGCCTGAGCTTTGATCCAACTTTAGACACTCTGGATCAAAGTTGCATCAAAAGTTGGAACAAAGTAGTGCAAGAACCTTTTTTGGAGTCGCTGCGACTTGAGTCGCACCAATTAAAATGGGGACCATTGAAATGCATTAATTTTGACTTTTCATGCAAATTGAAACGTGTCAAGTCGCACAAAACTCGCAGTAGTGGAAAGAGAGCCTTAAAGACGATTGTACAACCAGATTGTCATACATATAGCCAGCTAAAAACTGCCTGCTATCGATTGTCTGACTTGGACTACGTTGCATTTTGTTTTGGGCAATTTTTAGTCTTGCGATTAGGCAAGTGATCGCGGAAAGTAATGCAATGCCCTAAATAAACCCAAAATGACTTTTTTTTCATATCCTTTTTTTCTGGACACTGACGTTGCCCATCTATAATTGTGTGATTTGTAATAAAGAAAATTATCTGCTTACCTATTCCCAAATCAAAATCGTGAAAAAAAAAAATCTGCACGTGATCGCACATTGTCACATGGCGTAAATGACTTCTCAACCACGCATTTGTTTTTTAAATGTAGTAATCAGTTGTCCTTACAGCGCTGGCCTTTGCACAAGGCTCATAGACATTAGATTGTTGCCCAGCACGGCTGGCAGACTGCCATCTAATGTATAAGGTTAGTTATTACTATTACTATGACATGGTAATTGTATGGGTAATGCTATTGTTGTCCCAGTTTGGGGCAAAGGCTTTCATTTGTGTTGTTCAAGGTTTAGGTTAGCTGATCAAAGAAAGTGTGACTTGAGGAGGAAGGGATGGACAAGTTGGAGGGTGGGGGGGGTGAGTACAGAGAGGGAGTCAGGGGAGGGGTGGGGGCCATCTGACACCAGGAGGGTCTCGCTCAGTATAAAAGCCTAGCAATGACTTAGAAGAACTTTAGTCACAGTGCAGGCAGGCTACATCTACAGACAAAAGACCACACAGGATTGAGCTTTACAAAGCACCCAAGCCTTTCCGATGCCAAATAGCCCTCTGCCTGGCTGAAAGGATATTTACTGAGCTCTACAAGTCAACTTTCCTGGACAGAACTTTTCTCTTATTACTCAAGGAAACCAAAAATTGTCTTCAATCACCAGATCTGATATTCTACTTCATCAACCAGTGTGCCCTCTCCTTGGCTTGACATTTGCCCTGCCCGGTGCTGCTTGTACCAAACCCATCTTCTACCTCGCCATACCTGGTCCTGGTGGGTAAAGACCCCTGTGGGCTTCTTTTATCTCTATTTCCCCAGAAGGCAAGAACTCAACTGAGACTTGTATTCCATTGCTCGAATCATCCCGGATTTAGTCACTAAGGGGTATAAGATGACAGCAAGGATGTTTCTAGTTTTGGTCCTGATGGGAATGCTCTGCGTGCCAGAGGTGAGTACCCAAAGAAGTAATATGCAGCAACTTGATGACTCTTTTAGAAATGTTCCTTTGTATAAAATTGAGTAAGGGTCCTTTATACAGGGTAGCGGTACTACATTGTATAAAGGACTATTGGGTGAAGCAAACTTAATAATAATGTTCATTAAATAATTATTTTTTAATTATGTTGGAAATATTGCTAAACAATGCTTAAGGGCAATGTTTAGCAACATTGCCCTTATGCATAAGGCAGATAATATCATATAAATGGAGAACCCATAGCAATTAGAGATCATGTGCCATTGTCCTCTTGGCTCCAAAATGATGAATGCTAGCTACTATGGGTTACTGTATGCATTTTACTGCTCCACAGCCCCTATAATTATTATACTTCACTAAATAATAATATAGACCCGGTGGGGTATAATTTTATATTTTTCTAACTGGTGTACTGTTAGTATCAGATCTTTAGTGTATGCAGATAAAATTACATATTATATTGCACTCACTGTGCCATATTATTACATAAGGGTCTGTGCCCCTGGTGGGTATTTATATGTTTTGCGCAAGTTGTCTTTGAACATAGATACAGAGTTTTATTAGTCTATAGTTTACAGGCTAAAAAATATGTCAAGTGTAGTGACAGTCCATAGCGATAAGTCATATTCCCCTGTGCTGGCTACTTTCATCCAATAAAATCTTTGGTTTGGGATACTGTTATTGGACATTACCATTGTTCAGTGCACTGTCCTATTACATAAGCACATGTAAGTTTCATGATTGCCTTTATAGGTTTTCATTGTATGTTATATCTATGGGTCTAATTATTGTCTCCCCAGGTCCACCCAGCCGGTGTGTTTGAGCTGAAGGTCCACTCATTCAGTAGCCCCCGTGGGGTATGTGTGGCTGGTCGCTCTTGCCGCATCTTCTTCAGGGTGTGTTTGAAGCATGCTCAGCCTGTGGTGTCCCCAGATCCACCCTGCACATTTGGGACCGCTCTCAGTGACCTTATGGCCATGGATCCAGAGGCCATATCCTCAAGCACACCCATACGGGTCCCCTTTCACTTCAAATGGCCGGTAAGTCAGAGTCTTGTTTATTTCATTGATAATGATAACACTTGTAGTTTCAAGAGTAAAGTAGAACTTAAAAAGCTAGAACCAGCTTGATATCACACTGGGTAGAGAATGTTTCCTTATTTTGTGGTTGAATTAAAAAAACACAAATAGTAGTATCAGAACCAGCTCATCACTTGTCTATTGGCACCTCTAGATCTCAGCAGACACCCATGGCCAATCAATCAAATGGGGAACTTCTACTGGCTGAAATAGTGTTGCTCCATAGATGTGTGCATGGTCTTGCCTGCCATAGCCTTTCATTCCCACGAGATTATTTAATGGTCAGATTTGATGCTGGATCATCATTTGATGTCTATGGATGGCTTTTGAAATTCATGACACAGAGCTAATCAGTAACGTTCAGATGGGGCAAAATGGTATATTCATTTTGGTAGAACATTTGGTCCTATTAGGAATGGCAAACTAACTTAAAAGCATATTTAATGCCCAACTACTATAGATGAGGGGCCTAAAATTCAAATGTAATTGATCCTGACTGGCCTCATAGGAATAGTTATTTGACCTGAATCCTAAAAAAAATAATAATCCTGGCACCTTATAGTTATTTTTAGGCTTTTGATAATTGTATATCTAATAGCCTTCTGGGCTCCCCACAGCCTTTGTCTACCTAGAACCATGAACTATTACTGCTTAGGTAAAATACACATATTCTTTAGAGCACCATCTAGTGGTGTGGGCTAAACACCATTGTCTAGCACCCTCTAGTTGTATCTCAAGTCACAGGACCTTTGTCTGTAAAGAAACCCCAGTTATGGATTTTCTATTGTCCAAAAACCTTTATTAGTGCTCTCTAAGGGTGCCATAGAACCACTCCATGGTATTGATTGCTCTTGTCAAGGAACATTTCTCTGCCAGCACCCTCTTTTGGTGCTTGCCTATGCCACACGTTCTTTGTCTGCCAGCATCGTTCTAATTATGGCTTCTCTAGTCATAGAACCTTTGTCTTTCAGTTGCCCCATCCCTGGACACAAACATCTGTCTACCAGGAACCCTATGGAAGGGATCTCCATGTCATTGTGCCTTTGTCTACCAGCACCCTCTAGTGGTTGCTCATTATTTTACAGAATCTTTAACATGAATCTTCTAATCTTCATGATCTAGTGTTCTTATGCCATAGCATCCTTTATTGTGGCTCCACAATGACTTGTCAAGCGAAATAAACCCTTCTGACAATATGGTCTCAGTAAAAGGGGTTTGTGTATACGTATTTATAATTGTACATGTTATTTTCTCTTTAGAGTTTTTAGTTTTAGATTATTTTCTTTAATTAAAACTTAACCCAAGTCAAATTGTTCATTACCTTGCAATCCATATACTGACAAGTTTGTTGGCAACATGTTTATCTAAAAAGTAAATTGGTGTATGGCCAAGTACTTTTTAATTTGAATACATTTCCCTGCAGCAAAAAAAATATCCATTTACTATACTTAAATTTAACAAAATAAACACAAATAATTATTTGATGGCACACCCTGAAATATGTTCCAGCACCCGTAAAGTAAGAACCTCATAAGTAATACAAAGTACTATGAAGGGGCATTGGCCAGTATAAAAAGTCCCAGCCTCAAGGCCAATAGTACTTATTTTTAATTGTTCTGACTAATGAAAGATGAATACTGCAGAAATTAGACTGATCATCATGGATAACTCCAGAAGATAAGTGGATACCTGTGCTTAGCAACTTCTCCAAGTGTTAAGAGTCAACATCATATGGAGCACAGAATTCCATTACTCCTGCTCACACATTTCAGGTTGCATAAATCCTCAGTGACTGCATTACCTATAGATACAGTACATAGGAAAGTCCACCTTGCACTGTTTCATTGTTCCTTGCACACTGCATGATATGCTTTACCTTACATAATGATGAAGACACTTATCGTATAAGGGTGGGAGGTGGTGTTAAGTAGACGTTAGACTTTGGGTTCCAGCTCAAGGTTATAATTTGCACCTACATCCCACCGGTCATAATGTAAAGATTCCACTAATGACATATAATGACTATCAATATTGATAAAATGGTTCTACATCACTTCTCAAAGTACATATTGTCCAATATAGAGAGCGCCACTCAAGGGTCTTGAGAGGGGAACACACAGTGAAGATATTATTTTGACGTTTTGACAAGGCTCGTCTTACTCAGGATGGGACATAATATAAAGATTCCACTAAGGATACACATTGACTATCAATATTAATAAAGTGGCTCTATATCACTTCTCATAGAAGGTGTGCCATTGTGCACAGCAGTTAGAAGTTGTGAGAAGATGATTGGAACTTCTTGCTAGCCTTCGCTATCTTTTTACATGGGTGAGATGCAGTAAATGGAATTATTTACCTTCATGCAGAAGTGCCGACTCTTCATTCAATTTTCATAACTTCTTGCTACTCACTAGAGAACTGTAAGTTGCCTACACTTGATCTACACCGTATGTCTAAAGCTACTTGTCTTCATGCTACATTCTGTACATAGCTACAACCAGTGGCGTCAGGAGGGGGGCTGAGGGGGCTGGAGCCCTGAGCGGGTCCCTGAAAAGCCCCAGGTCTCAGGCATTGATAAAGGAATGATTAGCCCTGAGCCCGAGCGGTCATTTACAAAGATGGGTGGGGATCAATCCAAGCGCGGCCGAGTGAGTGACACAAAGTCCCACCTCCTGGACCCGGCAGCGCCTATGATGGATGTCACACAGGTCGCGGGGTCTAGGAAGTGGGAATGACACTACGGCTGCTCTGGGCACTGGGAGATCCCCACTCGCTCTGTGTAAATGGGTGGGCAGCTCTCCTATCCTGGCTGCCTTGTGCCTGCAGGCAGGGCTGTCTCCTGAATGGTCATGAGGGATGGGTGCGCCACACACTACAGGTAAGGCTGAGCAGCCTGAGCTGCAGGAGTGTCAACTGTTGAGAAATCAGAGGTCAGGTCAGTGTATGTGTCAGGTAGGTCAGTGTAGGGGGCAGGTAGGTCAGTGTAGGGGGCAGGAAGGTCAGTGTAGGAGTCAGGTGGGTCAGTGTATGTCAGGTAGGTCAGTGTAGGTGTCAGGTAGATCAGTGTAGGGGGCAGGTAGGTTAGTGTAGGGGGCAGGTAGGTCAGTGTAGGGGGCAGGTAGGTCAGTGTATGTGTCAGATAGGTCAGGGTATGTGTCAGGTAGGTCAGTGTATGTGTCAGGTAGATCAGTGTAGGGGGCAGGTAGGTTAGTGTAGGTGTCAGGTAGGTCAGTGTAGGTGTCAGGTAGGTCAGTGTAGGTGTCAGGGTAGGTGTCAGGTAGGTCAGTGTAGGAGTCAGGGAGGTTAGTGTAGGGGTCTGGTAGGTTAGTGTAGGGGAAAGTGCAGGGAGCAGGTAGGTCAGTGTAATGGTCAGGTAGGTCAGTGCATGTGTCAGGTACGTCAGTTTAGTGGTCAGCATTAATGAGCACTGGTGAGCCAGGCAGCAACCAGCAAGTGAGCCTACCCACCCGCCGCACCCCGATGCCGGGCTTGTTCGAGCTGAAGCCCCTGGTCTTTTTCCCACCTAGCAACGCCCCTGGCCAGAACAAGTACTTAGTCTACCTTATCACCTATTACTGCATTATTTATTTCCATGTTATACATAATGCACAAACACTTCATTGTATACATATTTTATACAATAATTTTTCTTTATTGCCCATCCTCTCCACATCGCATCACTTAAGCAGCCTTTCTCAACCAGAGTTCTGTGGAACTCTAGGGTTCCCCTAAAGGTTCTGGGGGATCTTGAGTAGTGACTAAGTGATCTCCTGCCTGCAACAGCCATCAATACAAGGGGGCATTTGCTATTGGCCACCAATACAAGGGGGCAATTTTTTACTGGCCACCCATACGAAGGGGCAATTTTCTACTGCCCGCCAATACAAGGGGGCTATTTTCTACTGGTCCCCAGTACAAGGGGGCGCTTTTTTTTACTGGCCACCAATACAAGGGGCAATTTTCTACTGCCCACCAATACAAGGGGGCAATTTTCTACTGGCTACCAATACAAGGCAGCAATTTTTTATTGGCCACCAATACAAGGGGGCACTTTTTACTGGCCAAAAATAAAAGGGGGCAATGTTCTACTGGCCACCAATACAAGGGGCACTTTACTACTGGCCACCAATACAATGGGCAGTTTTTTACTGGCCACCAATACAAGGGAGCAAAATTCAAGTTGGTAATTTTCTACTGCCACCAATACAAGGGGGCAAAATTCTACTGGCCACCAACACAAGGGGGCCAATACAAGGGGGTCATTTTCTACTGCCACCAATACAGGGGGGGAAAATTCTACTGGCCACCATTTCAAGGAGGCCATATTCTACTGGCCCCCAATACAAGGGACAACTTTCTACTGGCCACTAAAATAAGGGGTCACTTCAAAAGAAACCAACACTAACTACACCAATGCAATGTTCACTGTCTGCTTCTTTTTTGGTATTATTATTATTATTCAATTCATTTGAAAATAGTTTTATCATTTAGAGCAGGTAAGTGTTAACAAATTATCTGCACCAACAAATGTCAAATATTCTTACGGCAGCTCATTCCTTATTTTCAACAACTTACTGAGCACCCTTTGTTATGCAATCTGCAGGTATAGAAATTATTAACAGGACTTCCCTGAGACCTCAGTTCTTTACGGGTAAAGGTTGAGAACAATCTGTCTACAGTAATTACCCTATGGGCTATACAATCATAATGTTTACCCATCTTACTGCTTTCACTTAGTGCCTACTGTTTATGCCAGACACCACTTTTTGACACTAGAAGTGCTCTCTGAGAAGCGATCCGCATTCAGATTGCTCTTCAGAGAGCATTTGACAGGTGGTGAGGAGACGTTGTATCACCCTTGATTGTCCATCTAGGGTGCGAGCAAGAAAGGGTGACTATGTTATTACATACAGTGGGACCATGGAGAATAAACGTAGCTGCCCTTTAATAGGAAGTCGGATAAGGAATTTGGAGACTGGAGGAGGAAGAGAGCAATAGAAGGTACTTTTCTGAGTTAAGAATACATATTTGAATAGATATTTGTAAACCGGAGTTTAGTGTCACTTTAACAATTCTGGTAGTGTTGGATGTGTGTATTCCCCACCCCGTACCGTAGTTCCACCTTCTTACCCCTACTGTTGTAGGAGTCAGAGGAAGTAACCACAATACATCAAGTTATTACTCCAGTGCCTGTCTTCTAACAAGTTTTTTGTTTTTATTGAAGAAGTCTGTTGATTTTGATGAACATACCCCATACATAACACTCATAGTATGTATCACGCCTCAACAAAGGTAAAGGTAAAAAAATAATACTGGTAGCAGAATATCATTAAACCTTCCTAAAGCAATATTTATCTTTGTAGCGTTGTAGTAGCTGCTGTACATAGGACTTATCATCTGGCCAATAGTTCATTCTAGCTTGTAGCTAAAGCCGGCCACACATGGATCTCAATTCGGCTGGTTCAGCAGATACCACCCATGTATGGGCAGGCTGAGAGTACCAAAGTGGATCAACCAGCCTTTCAGATTTTGTACATTCGATAACTATCGGCGGCTATAGCCGATAGCAGTAATCATTGTGTTTTGCCAGCCAGGAAGGCTTCCCGCAACACCCCGCCAGCAGAACACACTAGCGCTGATTGTGTTGATGGGAGAATTTAGTCGTTTTCTTTCCTTCCACCCATGATGGTCACTTATGAGCTGCTAGCTATACATGCTTAACCTGGCCAAATCACTTTTTCAATCCTGCGTTAGCAGGAATCTGGCAAAGTTCAAGTGGATTATGACTATCTTAAGTCTTAAGTCTAAACTTGGACATCACAAGACTGATGGTGCAACTCATTTGTACAGAGGGCATACATTCCTTTTCATGCACTTTACTTCTTTTTTGCCATGTTCTCATTTTTATGGGGCCAGCCCTCAAGTGACATTCCAGCTACAGGTGGAGTCTGCAGAGCTAAATCACTATCTGGCTACTTAGACCCCTTTCACACTGGGGCGGCTTTCAGGCACTTTAGTGACTAAAAATGCTACCTGCAAAGCGCCTGAAAACTGCCTCCCCTGCAGCACCAGTGTGAAAGCCCGAGTGCTTTCACACTGGGGCGGTGCGCTTGCAGGATGGGAAAAAAAGTCCTGCAAGCCGCATCTTTGGTGTGGTGCTGGAGTGGTGTATACACTGCTCCTAAACTGCCCTTTCCATTGGAATGAACGGCCAGCACTTCTGAAGCGCCGCAACACGGGCGCTTTTAACCCCCTCTGGGGGGTTGAAAGCTCCCCGCTAGCGACGCTTTACCACTAACAAACCCGCCGCCCTGGTGTAAAAGGGGTCTTAGACAATTATCAACTGGACAGTAGTCCCAATTTGAGGATTTCCCCTTACCGAATGCTCCTGAGACTTGAGTTAAATTTTAGAGTTCCCATCGCTTTCTGTTCCAGTAACACCAGTTACCAGAGAATGAATCCCCCTCCCAGACATCAAAATCTATCCATTTATATCCAGTATCTCACAAAAGTGAGTACACGCACACATTTTTGTAAATATTTTATTATATATTTTCATGTGACAACACTGAAGAAATGATACTTTGCTAGAATGTAAAATAGTGAGTGTACAGCTTGTATAACAGTGTAAATGTGCTGTCCCCTCAAAATAACTTAACACATAGCCATTAATGTCTAAACTGCTGGCAACAAAAGTGAGTACACCCCTAAGTTAAAATGTCCAAATTTGGCCCAATTAGCCATTTTCCCTCCCCGGTGTCATGTGACTTGTTACTATTACAAGGTCTCAGGTGTGAATGGGGAGCAGGTGTGTTAAATGTGGTTTAATCGCTCTCACTCTCTCATACTGGTCACTGGAAGTTCAACATGGCACCTCATGGCAAAGAACTCTCTGAGGATCTGAAAAAAAAAATTGTTGCTCTACATAAAGATGGCCTAGGCTATAAGAAGATTGCCAAGACCCTGAATCTGAGCTGCAGCATGGTGGCCAAGACCATACAGCGGTTTAAAAGGACAGGTTCCACTCAGAACAGACCTCACCATGGTCGACCAAAGAAGTTGAGTGCACATGCTCAGCGTCATATCCAGAGGTTGTCTTTGGGAAATAGACATATGAGTGCTGCCAGCATTGCTACAGAGGTTGAAAGGGTGGGGGGTCAGCCTGTCAGTGCTCAGACCATACGCCGTACACTGCATCAAATTGGTCTGCATGGCTGTCATCCCAGAAGGAAGCCTCTTCTAAAGACGATGCACAAGAAAGCCCACAAACAGTTTGCTGAAGACAAGCAGACTAAGGACATGGATTACTGGAACCATGTCCTATGGTCTGATGAGATAAACTTATTTGGTTCAGATGGTGTCAAGCATGTGTGGCGGCAACCAGGTGAGCAGTACAAAGACAAGTGTGTCTTGCCTACAGTCAAGCATGGTGGTGGGAGTGTCATGGTCTGGGGCTGCATGAGTGCTGCCGGCACTGGGAAGCTACAGTTCATTGAGGAAACCATGAATGCCAGCATGTACTGTGACATACTGAAGCAGAGCATGATCCCCTCCCTTCGGAGACTGGGCCGCAGGGCAGTATTCCAACATGATAACGACCCCAAACACACTTCCAGGACATCCACTGCCTTTTATATCCACTATCTCACAAAAGTGAGTACACCCACACATTTTTGCAAATATTGTATTATATCTTTTCATGTGACAACACCAAAGAAATTATACTTTGCTACAATGTAAAGTAGTGAGTGTACAGCTTGTATAACGGTGTAAATTTGCTGTCCCCTCAAAATAACTCAACACACAGCCATTAATGTCTAAACCGCTGGCAACAAAAGTGAGTACAATCCAAAGCGAAAATGTCCCAATTGGGCCCAATTAGCCACTTGTCATGTGACTCGTTAGTGTTACTGTGGAGCTACAGTTCATTGAGGGAACCATGAATGCCAACATATACTGTGACATACTGAAGCAGAGCATGATCCCCTCCCTTCGGAGACTGGGCCGCAGGGCAGTATTCCAACATGATAACGACCCCAAGAACTACTCCCAGATGACCACTGCCTTACTAAAGAAGCTGAGGGTAAAGGTGATTGACTGGCCAAGCATGTCTCCAGACCTAAACCCTATGGAGCATCTGTGGGGCATCCTCAAATGTAAGGTGGAGGAGCGCAAGGTCTCTAACATTCACCAGCTCCGTGATGTCATGGAGGAGTGGAAGAGGACTCCAGTGGCAACCTGTGAAGCTCTGGTGAACTCCATGCCCAAGAGGGTTAAGGCAGTGCTGGAAAACATGGTGGCCACAAAATATATTGACACTTTGGGCCCAATTTGGACATTTTCACTTAGGGGTGTACTCACTTTTGTTGCCAGCGGTTTAGACATTAATGGCTGTATGTTGAGTTATTTTGAGGCGACAGCAAATTTACACTGTTATACATGTTGTACACTCAATACTTTACATTGTAGCAAAGTGTAATTTCTTCAGTGTTGGGGAAAGTAGTGTCACCAGCACATCAGGATCTCCAAACGAGTCCAAAGCATTCACCGAACACATAGTTACAGCAAAGAGGTCTTTGATCGATGGATAAAGCTTTGGACTCGTTTGGAGATCCTGGTGTGCTGGTGACACTACTTGATCTGATGTTATACGGTTTCAGCTGTTGGTCGCTTCAGCACCCACATTAGAAACAAGCTATCTGTGCAGGAATGTGTGCGTTGGGAATATCGCAATTATATTTCTTCAGTGTTGTCACATGAAAAGATATAATAAAATATTTACAAAAATGTGAGGGGTGTACTCACTTTTGTGACATACTGTATTTTCTTTACTTTAATGTTACATCGTTTTTTTTTTTCTTTTTTCTTTGCAAAAATAATTTTTGCACATTTTTATATTTATATTGATACGTTGATAGTGAGTGCTTTTCCACAAAGGGTTACAGAAACTTTTGTCAGATCCTTTTTGGCTCTTTCAACTGTTTCAGCTGTTCCTATTATCAGTGTGATTACAATTGTGTCCAATTGGCTGCACATGATAGAGCGAGTGATCACATGCATGATCGTTTAGTCATCCCTATCTGTATATACTGTATATCAGTATTTTTAACTTGTTATTCTAGCTATTATTAAGCACCGGTAAAGAGGCGTGAAACGTGTCAGCTATTTTATCTGTGACTCCGTTTGCTGCATGGACTGTTTTTCATTCAATAAAGATATTTCTTTGGAGTGCCGCCATCTGGATTTCTTTGTTTACTTGTATCTTGCATACAGAGCCAGCACCCATCTTGTGCAGGGGAGGTGAAATATTTTGGACTGCTACCTGGAGCGGTATATTACTTCAAGGATATTTTTGCTGTCTAGGGAGATTTCCCTTCACTTCCTGTCTTGGTGATGCAACAGGTAGTGGGATGAGATCTCTCCAAAGTGAGAGGAATCCTGGCCTTAGATAATTGTCAGCAGAACATGTGTCCCCGTTGGAAGAGTTCTCCTCACTGTTTTCTTCCATGATAACTTACTTTCTGTCTAAATGGCAGTGGTCACCAGGACACAATGAAGGGTGAATCTATCCAGTGGGGACAGAAGCAGCAATGAAAACTTGACAGAGGGTCCAACACTTCACTACTCTATCCAAAACAAACATAAAAAAAGAACGGATTCCGCCATTCACACAACAGAGGTGGTTGGAAGAATCCCCCATGCTGTGCCATTGTATTCTCTCAGCAGGACTCTCCGCAGTCAAAATACAGTGGTTGCAGCTGACTTATCTGCAAAAAATTTCCAACAGGTCCATTCGGCAGAAGTCGATCGTGAAATTGATTTTGGTCTAGTGGGAATGGCCATAAAAGGATCAAAATTCAGATGGTCCCTGCTGAACCAGCCAAATTTTGATCCATTCATGGGCAGCATAAGACAAAAAGTTTTAATTTTACATACACTTTAAAGTGACTGTAAACCTTAAAATGTTTTCACTTTAAAATAACAAACATGTGATACTTACCTGCTCTATGTAGTGGTTTTGCACAGAGCAGCCTTGATCCTCCTCTTTTCGGGTCCCCTGTTAGCACTTTCAGCTCCTTCCCATTGCCAAGTACACCTATTGCAAGCCGCTTGCTATGGGAGCCCTCGTGCATGCTCGCTCCTGAGCCCTGCTGTGTGTGTCCATAAGACACACAGAGTGCGGTTCGACCCTGCCCCCCAGCTCCCTCCTCACTGGCTCCTGCTGCTGTATCTGAGCCAATGAGGAGGGAGAGAACAGATAGAGCCTCTGCTCTCATGCACATCACTGGATCGAGAGCAGGCTCAGATAAATATAAGGGGGGCTGGGGGGATTTTGCAGCACAGATGGGTTTTTACCTTAATGCAGACAGTACATTAAGGTAAAAATCCATAAGCCTTTAGTACCACATTTAGTCCTACCCATTCCTGGTGTTTGATCCTTCCCTTTCCATTCCTCCAAAGATTGGTTAACCATGGAGTATCTGATTCAGAAGCGTACAGCATATCCCTCGGCTCTCAGAAGTTGTCAGATCCAAGTTTTATGTACTGGACCCATTTCCTTGACCTAGTTGTTATCTACTAGAATCTGATTACCTAACAGTCTTTCTATCAGTTTCTGTTTGAAAATGCACTTTCAGAGAAATTAATGGCACACAGCATTCCGTTCCTCAGTTTTAGGAAAATGATTACAGGCGGGGTGGACAGATATTCAGACTAGCCATACGGGGGTTGTAATTACATTTAACCACGACTTAAATTGTTTGGGGAAATGAAAAGAAACTGAGAATCTGTTATGGTAGAAAGCTGATAAAATGCTTCCAAAAACTCCACGAAATTGCCAGCTGTGTGGCCAGCACCAAGGCTCAGCTACACTTGAGTCTTTAACCAGTTGGTGCTTGAATTTCTCATAATATGCTTTGGAAGCTGCAGCCAATCAGATAAATAGAGGCTCAGCGTCAAATGTGGGTGTTACCCAGGCTGGTCCATATGCAAAAGTAGTCCGCCTAGGAACACCCACTCCTCCAGACTGACACTCGTCTCTCAAAGCATTTTGATATTTGCATAACTACTGCCAAATACCAATCCACCACTTGCATCAGAGCTGAGGGACCTTGGTGAGGCATGGTGCTGTGATGTCTTCAGGAAGCTATGTACAGCACCCTGTTGACTCTACCCACCACCCATGATCTGCCTGCATTGCATAGCAAAGGACAAAGACCTAGGGACGATATCACTCTAAAATGAAAACATAAAGGTTTTATTTAAATATTAAATTAGCATATTTATGAGGTATTGGTCATTGGCAGCTGAAGCACTTTCTCCAATTCTCTGTTATGTTGTTCACCGTGTTGTTTTTTTGTACATACACAGTTTGGCACTTACTTACTCCCAACTAGTAGGGTGTAGATCCTCCGCCTTGCCCTGAAAGTCTTGGGGGTGGGGGGTTTCAGTAAGGTTCTCCCACTTCCATGGCGTATTCCTTTGGGGAAGCCCCACCTAGTACTTGGGTAGGCCTCACTTTGGCAGACCTCCTGAAGAAAGGGGTCCTCCCAGGTTCAGTTGAGAGGACCACGAGTACCCTAATCCCTGTCAGGAACCTTGAGCCCCAGGGGATCAGGGCCAGGGTCCTTCGGAGGAGGAGGAGGAGGACCACGTGTATACCCTGTGCACTTTTTTGTGTGCTCACTTTTTTATGCACCTGGTATTTCGTTTCAAGCATGCCTACTGCACCACAGAGCTTAAAAATAAAAGAAATGAGCATATTTATGAGAGGGCAAAGTAGGAATCAGGGAAGGCAAAATACAAGCAGATTACATTTCTGTTTTAACAATAACGATCTCACTGGCCCAAATGATTACTCCCTCATAAAGTACACATACAAAGATGTCAAATATCAGAATGATTCTTGCAGATACAGGAAATTTTACTTTAAATTACAGCTGTAAAAAATCTATTTTTCATTTAAATTCAACTGTCATATGAACAATCTTTCCACACTATATCTTACACAAATGACTGTTCAGATAAAAATCAAACCTGTTTGTCTTGAATGCTATAATTTGGGGTATCCTTAGGTAAACTGGGTGAGCTCTTTTAGCACAGCAGTAGTGTTTGCAGCACAGCACTCGTAGTTTACAGATCTTCCTGTTTAACGT
Organism: Glandirana rugosa; assembly: GCA_018402905.1. Lineage (NCBI taxonomy): Eukaryota > Metazoa > Chordata > Amphibia > Anura > Ranidae > Glandirana > Glandirana rugosa. Next base: position 121,358 of record BLSH010262862.1, read on the forward strand.
GTTGCCTGAAATTGCTTTGAACTAAGATCATTTTATATAATTGAATTCAGCAGAATTGTGCAGAAGATAAAATGAATAGAAGTAATGTGATAATTATTGCTTGTAGCAGTATTGTCCCAATTCCACTTTTCTTCAATTTAAATATTCCTTTTTCTTTTTACTGAAATACATTTGGCTGGATTTTGCTAATTAATTTAACGTACAGAGCAAAAAGGTACAGCATATAACAGAGTGGAGGAGATGGAGAGATCGCTCAATTGTGCCAAAAATTGTTATATTGTGTGACACGCTTGTACCATCACTAAGTTTGTAGTATAATTATTTTGAAATAGAAATTTAAAAATTTACTGAACATAGCTTTGGAGAATAAAAAACATAAGAGGACAGATAGGGATGTGATAAGAATATAATTGTTGGTAGTGTTCCATCTACAATGAAACTCAGATGATAGAATAAGGCCAGCCATAGACAGCAGAAACTGGCCAAGATTTAAACCATGCATTGGAAGACTGAATGTACCAAGTTGATTGATCAAGCAACTTAGTTACAACCAGCCTGCCGGATTTTGCATGTGAGTATCGCTAGTGGATGGTATAGCTGCTAGCAATATTCACTGTCTTCTCCTGGGAGAATACATTGACTCGTCTGGAGGGTTGCAGGACAGATTGTAGGATTAACCAATAATACAAAAATACTCTCTGGCCACACTAGGACATAGAGTTTACTGGGCGGCAGCAAGCTTATACACCTACATCTTAAGCGCGGTACCCACCACCTAGTTCAGATTGTAGGATTGTGACAGAGGGGCTTCTTCATGAGGCTGTCCCTCTTCACTCCAACCAATGCTGTCAAGTCAGGTCACACTAGGGTTGCCACATCATCCCTTTAATCCAGGACACATATGAATTACACAGATTCTGTGGCTGATTAAGGTGGTAATTAAACTCAATTGGTGCCTTATATGCATTAAATTAGCCTCAGAACCTGTGTAATGCATATGTGTCCTGGATTAAAGGGATGATGTGGCAACCCTAGGTCACACATATCCAGCTGCTGTCTTTTCTCTGACCAATGAAAAATTCTCGTTTACCTGTTCTACCAAAGGCATGTGCATATCATTGATGCTAAACTTCTTATTTTATTGCAGGGAATTTTCTCGCTTATTATTGAGTCCTGGAGCACACACACGGCAGAGAAATCCACTGGTGAGTTCCATTTAAGTTGTTCGTTCAAGTGGTCATCTATAAATCCAGACCTTTCTTAAATCAGTCATTGAAATGTATTCTTTAGGTACCCCCTAGACATTATATCTGCCTTTCCCAACCTTTTTTTACTCCAAACCCTTGCAATAATTTTCAGGTCTCAAGGAGCCCCTGCTAAGATTAGTCCATTGAAAAAATGTCCCTTAAATTATTGGTGGTTAGTGGGTATAATGCTCCCCTTAGAGTGGTGCTCAGAATGCCACCTTTACAGTCATGCCTCTGGCTCTACTAAGTGGTGTTGGACCTGGAGCTATGAAGGCACCATCACATGGGAGGTCAGTTAGCCACAGCTCAAGGAACCCCCTAAGCCACTTCTGGAGGAACCCTAAGGTTCCATGGAATTGAGAATGGCCACATTAAATGGTCATCATTTGATCCTTTTGACATATTCAGAAGCCTTTGGCACCTTTGAACCTTTTTGGCAGATAGACTATAATAGTAATACTAGGGATTCTCCTGTGTGCAATTTCATTACTGGTCTATGTGCTAGTTTGTTGCAAAAAAAGAAAAAAAAATGTCCTTCGAAACCCCGCTTTTATTTGATCACATTCAGGGGTCTGAAAACTTGGTATAAGAAATTTAACAAGGGTTTAAGATAATACTAGCTGCAGTAGGCGGAACTCTGCCTTCATATACTACAATTTAAACTATCAGTTTAAGCTAAATTAGTGTCTGTATAACCATTGTTTTCATGTCTATTTTGGTAATACCTTGCTGACAGAATGTAACGTTCATTTTTTTTTTGTGAATAAAAACTTTATTGCACAATTAACCACTTCAGCCCCGGAAGGATTTCCCACATTAGGACCAGATCACTTTTTGCGATTTGGCACTGTATCGCTTTAACTGACAATTGCGCGGTCGTGCGACGTTGTACCCAAACGAAATTGGCGTCCTTTTTTTCTCACAAATAGAGCTTTCTTTTGGTGGTATTTGATCACCTCTGCGTCACTTATAATCACCGACAATTTTGCAAAAAAAAAAACAATATTTCTTACTTTTTGCTAAAATACATTTCCAAAAATGTATTCATCAATTTTGGCCGATATATATTCTACATATTTGTGGTAAAAAAAATTGCAATCAGCGTTTATTGATTGGTTTGCGCAAAAGTTGCCGCGTTTACAAACCATGAGAATTAATTTATGGTGTTTTTACTATTTTTTTTTTTTTACTGGTAATGGCGGCGATCTGCGATTTTTATCGGGACTGTGGTATTGCAGAGGACATGTCGGACATTTTTGACACTTTTTTGGGACCATTGACATTTATACAGCGATCAGAAATGTAAATAGCCACTGATTACTGTATAAATGTCACTGGCAGGGAACGGGTTAACCTGCAGGGGGCAGTGAAGGGGTTAACTGTGTTCCCTAGGCGTGTTCTAACTGTGAGGGGGCTGGGCTACCAAGGGCATAACAGATCTAACTGATACCAGTGACAGGGATCAGTAGATCAGTGTTATGTCCCCTGTCAGAGCGGGGAACTGCTGTGTTTACATTGCCGGTTCCCCGCTTTTCTTCTATTGTAAGCAATCGCGGGTCGCCGATAAACCACACTCCAGGAGCTCGTGGCGGGCATGAGAGCGTGGCTGCGGAGCGTGCCCGCCCCCTAGCCACGCATGCGTGAACCGCCGTTTATAGACACCAGTTTGCGTTATGCTGCCACCTTGCAGCAGTAAATTTACGCGACACCGTCGTTAAGTGGTTAAAAAAAAAATGAATCCTTCAGATCCTTACTAAAGTTGCAGAAATGTACCAGACCTGGTCAGCCATGCCCCCCCCCCCCCTTTTCTGCAATGCAACTCAGCGTGAAGATGTTTGTACTGGGGGGTGTGGCTATTACTCAGCTCAGCCAGTGCAGAGCACTGCAATGGCAAGGCAGGAAGCCTTTCAGTGACAGCAAATGCTGATTAAGTGCATTAATGAAAAAATAATCACAAATTATAACCTGGCAGAGTAAAACAAAAGAAATAAAAAGGCGAGAAAATTAAATTGGGCCATAAGTCATTTACTACTAAGCATATTTCTCTAATCACCTTTTCCAGGGAAGATTAGATTGTTGGGACTGTAACACAGAGGATTCTGATTAGTTGGATTTGGGTTTAACTGTGTGCATGCTCTCATTAGAGCTCTAAGTGCTTCTCCCTAATTTACCACTTTTAACTCCAAACACAGCAGCATGGTGGCAAAGTGGATAGCACTGAGGTCAAATCCCACTTGGGATACTAAGATCATGTTGAATGCTCTCCCCATGCTTCCATTGGTTTCCTGCCAAAAGTATACTAGTGGGTCTGACAAAATTGTCACTGTGTATGAGTCATGATGCTAGATTATAGGCTACTTCAGAGGCAGTGACTGATGAAAATGGTTTTGTGTACTCTATAACATGCTAATATGTTAGTGCTATATAAGTGCTCATGAAGCCCCTTATTCCCCACAGGGAATTAGCAAGTTATTCACTCCAATTCTAATTCAATCTTATTCTTATAGTAAAACTGAATTGATAATCTCCTGGGGATAGATGAGAAATCAGAACTGCAAATATAAAGCAAAACCTGGTAGGATTGGGGTCAAAAAAGGATGAACTCTATTTCCAGGAGATATGTTCTCGTGTCTGGCCCCATTCCTGGAGCCATCTTCTAAGTTAATAGGTCAGTTCCATATGTTGAGGTCATAATGGGATGAAATGAACGGATCTATGACCATTTGGCCTTGAAAAGTGGCAAATGACGGGATTACAGATAAGATTGCTGAAAAATCAATAGGAAGCCTTTTTACCCATTATGGCTGTTATTCTTTACTCAAAATGCTGTTTAATATGCTTGTGGTTCAATAAAACGTTCATGTCTCTAGTATCTGGAAAAACGGAGAGATTAGCAAGACGAAGGGAGACAGTTTTTGCATAATAGTATCCAATTTAAGGCCATTGTTTACCTTAATAGCATATATTAAATATATATTGATCAGTGCTTATATTTTTTCTGTATCTCTGCTATCGTTCCTTGAGATTTTCCTTCTTTCGTTCATTGCTAAGTAACTTGCCATCTATCTAAATAATTGCTTTTACTACATCCCTGTTTTAAAATTATTAAAGAGCACCGACTGTATAATCTGCAATTGAGGTTTCCTTTCCTTTCCAAAACCAATAAATTCTTGAATACTGCCTTCTATAGTAAAAAATGTATATCTTTTTTATATCCACAGTTCCAACCTTAGCCTCCAGGCCTGTACTGTTCTCACTTATTCTCTAAAGCCTCATACACACGGGACGACGATCGTATACAACAGGTCATACTAACGACCGTTGTATGTGAAATTGATCGTTCGTATGCGCGATTAGAACAGCCGAACATACGACGGTCGTACAAGGGGAGTTGTATGAGCAGACTACAAAACTTGGTCATACCAACAAGCGGTCATACGACCATTGTGTCGCGTGTACACAGCAGTTGGTACATAAGAGTCACCTTAGACTATAGAGCAGGGATATGCAATTAGCGGACCTCCAGCTGTTGCAAAACTACAAATCCCATCATGCCTCTGCCTCTGGGTGTCATGTGTGTGGTTGTCAGAGTCTTGCTATGCCTCATGAGATTTGTAGTTCTGCAACACCTGGAGTTCCGCTAATTGCATATCCCTGCTATAGAGTGTAGCTGGACATGCAGGCACAATCCAAATGCGAGGGGTGGGGAGGCATTCTGCAGACATCTCTAGTGTAGGTCTTTCAGGGAAAAACATAGGTAATTAGAAAATATGTGCAACTACTTCTCCATCTGACAACCCTATGCCTGTGGTGTTTTCTGGTGTCCTGCATACATTAGGTCAATTAAACAGGAAGCAAGAGTAACTAAAGACACATAGAGCAGTGGTTCTCAACTCCGGTCCTCGGGACCCACCAACAGGCCAGATTTGGAAGATCACTGAAATATATCCCAGGTGATATAATTTGCTGCTCAGTGATTGCAGCATTCTAATCTGCATTTCCCCAAGGTAATACTAAAAATCGGGCCTGTTAGTGGGTCCTGAGGACCGGAGTTGAGAACCACTGACATAGAGCATTCATAACCCAACAGAGTCTGTAGCCCAAATGCCTTCTATCCTCATCAAACAAAAAGGTTTGGAAGGAGTTCCATTGAAATCTGATTAGTTCTTTTATTTCTGAAGCACAAAAAGAAAAACTGGACAGTCTCAACTACTGATAAAGCAGTATATTTTGAATCTATTTTTCTGATTAAATAGCCATAGTTATGAATTGGCTACTAACTACCTGAATGTTTATTAACTTAAACTGCTTAATACAGAAAATAAAAAAAGTTAGCAGGCTGATTAATAAATAAATACTGAGTTGCATATGATATAAGGTTATGGCAGTTTGGTCAAGAAGTTGAAGGCAGATGCAAATACAATTATTTAGCTGTCAAAGCAGTTAAAGCGGTAGTAAACCCATGCATTTAACAAGTTAAAAACCAGTCACATTTCCGGCATGTGCCAGAAATGTAACACTCCCATTGGTTGTGCTCTAAACCATACCGTCAAACCATCCAATGGCTGGTGTCATAGCTGATCACATGTGCAGCATCATGGCAGTTGTAGATTAAACAGAGGCCAAGATGGCAGCTTCCTTGGCTGAAAATGATAGGAGGGTTTACTACCACTTTAAGTGCCTTGTGTGGGCTTCCTTAATTTCCTTAATTAAACTTCCTTAATTAATTTCACTCTGTTAATAGAAACCTTAATTTTCTGAATTCTAGTCTAAAGCTGGTCATTGATGAATAAAAATTTGGCTGGTTCAGCAGGGAGTGGACAAATTTTGATCCATCTACAATATGGCCATTCATGTTGCAAAGTAGTCGATCTAATGATCAATTTCTCTCAAATCTGCTTGCTGGAAGATTTTCCTTTGATCAATGCTGCAGCCAATCGACTACATCTTTGATCAGTGTAACCTGACAGCAAAGGAGACCCCACTATCATAGTACAGTAACACAGCGGGCAGGATCCAGCTTGCTTGTATGGATAGGGCAAAGCATTCAGTTTTTTTTTTTTTTTCAATCAGCTCACTGGCTGTGTAGCCAGCCTAAGCCCCAACAATCAGCCTACACCTTGTCCAATGAGCATCTTAAAGAAGATGTGTTAGTTTAATAAAAAACACACATACAGTACATACTCACCTCCACGCTGCAGCATTGTTCTGATGCTGCAGCTGTCCCTAGCTCTAAGTCCGAGAACTAAGTGATCACATGATCGCAGATCACTGAGTTCTTGGTCTGCTTGGAGGGAGAGCAGTGACTGTCAGTCACCGTTCTGCCCCTCTAGCGCTTACTGGAGTACCAGGCTGGGGAGGGGGTGGGGACAGCTGACTTTGGCTTTCATGCAAATGCTGAGACCAGGAACCAGCTGTCAATTGGGCAGTTGGGTGGATTTAGTCAATATGGTCGGGATTCTTTCAGAGCCTAGAGCAGCTCTAGGACATCAGCTGACAACGGGTTTTAGCCCAGTGTCAGCTAATCTTGGGTCACTGCAGTGCAAAAGTAGGTGCACTACTGTAACCCACAAGAGAAGTATGGCCAAAAAAGCTTTGGCCATACTTCTCTTTTAACTCGGAAGTCAGAGTAATATTGTGAGACAAGTACTTTAGGTGGCTCTAACCTTTGAGAACAAGAAAGCGGGATTTGAAAGAAAATAAAATTATTTTGACTTATTAAATAATCTTTTACTAAAAGTATGGTGAAACTTTACGATAACCCTGAAATGCCACACTTTATCTGACTCCGACACCTAACCCTAACACTATTATAACTCTTAAACACTTAACTCCTAAAACCTAATACTTAACCCCAAAATTCTAACCTTAACCCCATCATCTGACCCTAACTGTAACCTAACCCCTAACACTAACATCCCATGAACAGCTGTGCTTTAATGAGTGCCAAAAATCATGTTGCTGCATTAACATTATAGTATCAACCAAGCATGCGTGTTCATAAACAGAGGATGTCTAGTCATTTTATGGCACTGACCTTATCTCAGAAGCCATGGGCGATTGGTCAGGGGCCGCTTCTGTGACCTGTAGGCTGAAATGCTAAAGAGGAACAGAGCAGTGGCTATTTGGCTACTTTAATCTATAAAACAAGAGTTAGCCCTGGCCTATGGGTAATTTTTGCTAAGAGGTACCTTTTGCCTTTCATGGATTATATTTGGATCCCATTATGGCTTTATCTGTAAGGTGTTTTTATAATTTTCTCTGTGACAGTATTATCAATTTAAATAACATTAGATATCAGAAAAAGAGGAGCTGTGTGACTACAGGTTCCAGCTATTGAAGTCCAACCTTGTTAGAAAGAGGTCAACTTTTGAACCACAGTTATTTCAGAAGCACACCTCAGCCTAAAACAAAAAGTTAAACCTTGATGTTCCACAGGGAGCACAGTCTAGCTGGTGTGATGTAACTTATTGCTGCCATTGTCATTGCTGCATCGCATCACTCTTTTTTCTTAGTCATCTGGTAATCTAGGAACCCCTTCTTATGAATTCTCAAATACACCCACTACAAGCAACCTGACATTTCTCAAAGCCATCAATCAGATTTAAAGCTGTCTTGAATGTAAACAGAAATATGGAAGAAATTAATCAGCTCTGGCTTCAGGAAGTACACCCCCAGTGACCCTGTAAGGTGCCCTCTTGATTCTGACTGCATTGAATTGCAGAAACTAATGGAAAAAGATACTGATTAAGATACTATATCTGACAGAATCAGGCCAGTCAGTTTGAAAATTTGTATTATCTATATTTTTATGACCTGAAATGAGCAAGTCAGTTCAGGTAAACCCAAAACCATTCGGAACTGCTTTCATCTCAGTTCAGAGCCTGGAAGGCGATAGCTAGTTTAATATTTACTCATCTCTACTTGTTATCAGTATTTACTGTAGAATCGAGCTCAGAAATACAATTTTCGTATATATACTGCAGCTAAATAGATACGTATGAAGGTTTCCTGAGCTCGTGATATATGAGATAAAACAGCCTTGTGATAGAGTTATTTGCTATGCATGGCTGACTTCCTGCTTAGAAATCCCCTTGCAGGCAGTTCTCTCTACTAAGAAAAACACATTTACACCAAAGATAATAACTTAATGTGAAATAGATTCAGGTCTGCGAGGGAATGGCCATATCAGACTTCTATGATCTATTGCATTTCATTTGCTGTACATTACACATTACTGTACAGTAGTCCCCTTGTTATAACATGTTTTTAAAACCAGTATATGCAGTGCTCAATTGATTCTTTGCAGGCTGTAGGATTCTGCAGGAAATCCACATTTACCAGTGGTAATGTCTGAGGAACACAAATAGTGCCTATGGACAGAAAATAAAATATTCATGGAAACCTGCTGGCAAATTGTTTTTAGGGAAATAACCAACTGGGCATGTTATGTTTTACTGGCAGATCACAGTAGTTCCATTGCAACAAGTCTGTAGCCAGGGTTATCTTATTAGAGCATAAACAAGCATTCTCAGGTAGTACTAGCTTGCATCAGGGGCGTAACAACAGGGGTTGCAATTGCAACCGGGCCCCGTGCTATAGGGGGCCTGTGTGCCTCCCTTGTACACCTGGATAGGAGGGATGGCGGGGGCGGCATTTAGACAAACCAATCTCCTCCACTTTCCTCCTAATGCAGGAGATTGGTTCCTCTATATGCTGCCCCCGCCACCCTCCTATCCAGTTTACTTGTCTTCTGCTGTTCCCGGGGTCCATGTGTGCTTCCCTGGTCCCCCCCCCACAGAGCTGCTGTCTTCCCCCCTCCTGTCTCCTGCCAGCTGCTATAGAAGATGTGTTATGATGGAGAGATGGGAACGGGCCGGTAAATTTGTCATTTACCGGATCTTCCCATTTCTGAATGGACAGAGTCAGTGATTGGTACCAATTGCTTCACTCATAACTGAATGGGAGATTCTGCACACAACTATTTGTTTATTCGGTGGGACCATAATAAAGGGCCCGCAGACGGGACTAAAGGGCCCCAAGATCAGTGGGAAGAGGGAAGGGCCCTGGTCAGGGGGGCCCTTCATAATTTCTTGCACCGGGGCCCTGAAGGTTCTAGTTACGCCTCTGGCTTGCATATTTATGCCCAAAAAAAAAAATCATACACAGACAGTTCTGTCGTTGGGCACAATCTCTCATTGTACAGTAGTTGCTATGACTGCTATGCTACTCCCTGAGTGTCCTGATATTTAAGTGCCATGCAAATGCATTTAAAGGATATTTCCCCTTTCTACAGAAACAAATATTAATTGGATGCAGAGATTGTTATCAGCATGATCCAATGCAAGATCCAATGCCTTGACTGACAGGTCTGCCCTGCTTTGCTGTGCCCAGGGAGGAGGGCATATCCTGCAGATGTCAGTGCAGCTTAGTCCCAACCACCAGGTCATGTAGCGCAAGGAGAAAAAAAGCAGTCAAATGACCTGCAGAATAGGAATTACCAAAAAGGTAGTTCTGACATTATTCCTAAATGCTTTGCTATGTTATTTAATCAGAGACGATATGTCCCTTCTTTGGAGCGGTTGTATACATAGGACTCTATAGCCAGCTTGAAATTGTTCAGAATAGCTTATAAAGTATAATCAGAGAACAGAGTGCATTAACATACAAGGTACCACTCAAAGCTTGAGGTCTTTAACCCTTTGTTAGGACAGACAGTGAGCACATTGAGCTTACAACTGATAATGAGATCTGGCAGCACAGTATGGACAAGGTTAAATATGATAAACAAATTCACAGCCCCCTCCATTACATTACTTAGAAGGGGAAAGCTAAGTAGGATTTTGAAACAACTAAAAGGGTAAGAGACACATTTAATATATTTTAATTTATACTATGTGAATGGGAACATCTGACAAATATAAAGCAAGCCCTATCCCAAAATGGTTGCAAATGGACATACACTTTAACCCTTAAAGGTATAAGAGAGGTATTTTCTAGAGTGGGGAGGGACATTTAAAATATAGATGTACTAAAAGTGCAGTTATCCTTAAAGTGTTACTAAACCCACAACAGTAAAATCAGTCTGTATATGCAGAATAACATGCTTGTTATACTCACCGTGGAACTTAAGGGGTTAATCCTCTGCATTGTGTAAAAAGACTCTTTGATCTTGTATGGTCAGATACTTCCTTCTTGCACTGTCTACCTGTGTAATGCCATACTACACGCAGGCAGTGTGGTAAGTTTGTGCATGCTTGGTTCGATCTCTTATGCTGTGTTGGAGATTTCCTGTTTCAGTTGAGTTTTTCAGGTCACATGGTATAACATCACACATGTGGGTGTGTATAGAGATCAGAAATGACAGCCCAGTTCCTCCCTCCTCCTCCATGCTCAGTAACTAAAAAAGAACACAGTGGGTGGGATATCACATGTTGATTCATGGAAGATATGCCTCCCATAAAAGCACATGGACACAGACTGCAGTTGATTTCTAGAGGCAGTGATTGTTTATTTGTGATCTGAGCATGTCATTGGCAAAGGGTGGATGAATTGTTTTTATATTGCTGGGTTTAAAACGCTTTAAACTTCATTTTTTTTCTCTAACTTTAACCCTTAAAGGATAAGTACAACCAAAGCTTGTTTGGCTGTACTGCTCCTGTGTATCACAGGAGTGCAGTTTGTTTTGCACTCCTGTGACCCGTTTTCAGCTGACAGCGGGCTGAAGTCACAGATCGGGTCTAGGCTCAGGAAAGATCGCAAGCATATGGTCGGGATCCACCCACATGCCTGGACCGGCACCCGGCTCAGGCTCTCAGCGAGCCGCTGAGAGCCTGAGCCGGCCACTCCCACCCCCTTCAAGCCCAGCACTCCAGCGTGCAGTGGGGGGGGGGCAAAGCAGACAGAGGTGACTGACAGTCACCAGCTCTCTGCTCAGGTAGCTCTGAGAACCGAGCGAATTGGCGTTATTTGATTGCTCAGTTCTCAGTCTTAGAGACGCCAGGGGACAGATGCAGCATCGGACTGATGCTGCATCCAGCTAGGTAAGAATGATTCTGAAAAATAAAAAAAAACCCATACATCTCTTTTAAGCTGGCCATAGACAGTTCAAATCAGCTAAACCAGCCGAGATTCAAACCATGTATGGGCAGTCTGATTGTACCCAAATCGATCCATCGATCGACTTGGGTACAACCAGCATGCTGGACTTTTTATGCCATTGTTGCCAGCGGCTATAGTCACTAGCAATAATTACTGTGTTCTCCCACACTAGGAGAAGGAGGGCTCCCCCACTGGGAGAACACAATAGCTCTGCGGGAGAGATTCCCCCATCCAAACTGACTGTAACCCATGGTAGTAGGAGAGAAAAATTGTGTCATCCATGGCCGGCTTTGGTCAATATCATCTTTGAAACCCTTGTATGTAGGCCAAGCTCTGGACTTTCATCCCCCTGCTGTTAATAGAGCAGGTTCTAATGATATTGGGGCTGTGGGACAACACTAATTTAAAGTGGTAGTAAACCCTCCTATCATTTTCAGCCAAGGAAGCTGCCATCTTTGCCTCTGTTTAATGTACAACTGCCATGATGCTGCACATGTGATCCGCTATGACACCAGCCATTGGATGGTTTGACAGTTTGGTTTAGAGCACAGCCAATGGGAGCGTTACATTGTGACTGGTTTTTAACCTGTTAAATGCATGGGTTTTACTACCGCTTTAAGTAAAAAACAATCTACGGAAAAAAAAAAAAATTATCACATTTAGTTATGTATTTATTTTATTTGAAGGCACACATATCCTGTTAATATATCAGTTGTTTAATTTATTGTGTTATAAAAAGTATAGGGGAAAGACACGAGGTGGATGCAGCATTATGGTCCTGCATTCTGATATGCAAAAAAAGCTTGGAGATACAACATTTCAACCAATCAGTTATAAGTAATGTAAATTGAAAAGCTGCACTTACCCTCATTTAAATGATGTAATCCCCACATTAATAATAAACTAATTCTTAAATATTAACTATCCAAAAAAAAATTAATTTGTATAATTCATTTTTAAAGTGAAAATGTCCTTAAAGTGCGATCATCAGTGCTAAATGAAACTGCAATAGTGCAAAAGAACGTGCAATGCACTTGTGCTTCAATTCTTGTAAATTAAACTGGCTTGTGCTTTGTGTGTTCCACTGCACCTGACTCCACTCTGTATCACCACCACTATCCCCTCTAGGGACCGCATTCACCAAAGGTTAATGACCCCCTGTGAATATGCCTAGGAATGTCAATACAGTTTTATGTCACATACTCGCTGTGCAGATTATCCCATCAACCTAGGAATGATGCTTGACTGGTTATTCCCATGCACTAACAGGAAAGAAACCAAAGAACAGAATACATAGCATAAAACTGTTTATTAAAATTGCCCACAATACAATAAAAATTTACACTCTCAAGTAAGGTGCCTCTCCTGACACTCAGAACAATCTGCCAAAGTGTTTGCAGGACGCCGCGGCTTTGATCCTCATCTGAGACGGCATGCATTCCAAAGAGCAGAAGTGACGCGGCCAGAAACTCTCGCCCCTACACGTTTCGTCATATCCAGGATATCATTAGGAGGCAATCAGTCATAACATTATGCCCACCCATCATAACCAGTCGAGGCATGGACTTCGCTAGACCTCAGAAAGTATGCTGTGGTATCTGGCGCCAAGCTGCCAGTAGCACGTTCTTTAAGTCCTGTTGTGAGGTTGTAAGTTGTGAGGTGGAGCCTCCATGGATCAGACTTATTTTTCCAGCACATTCCACAAATACTCTATTGGATTGAGATCTGGAGAATTTGGAGGCCAAGTTAAAAGCTCCATGAGCCATGACTGCACATGAACCTGTCGTTTTCCTTCCTTGGACCATCATTGGACCACTTTTGCTAGGTCTTGACCACTGGAGACTGGGACATCCCACAAGAGCTGCAATTTTTGAGATGCTCTGACCCAGTCGTCTAGCCATCACAATTTGGCCTTCGTCAAAGTCACTCAAATCCTTAGGCTTGCCCATTTTTTGACAGGTACCCGCTCCCACTTGCGGCTCAGTTTGCCACGGCAAAGTGAGCTGGAAGTTCAGCCACCCCTCCTTCCCCCCCATCAAGAGTGTTGCAAAACAGCAATCCAAAAGCTAGGTTCCTCTGTTAGTGAACTGAACAACTTGGCATCGCACAGCATCCCCGCCAGTGTAACTTCCAACACGTCACTTCTTGCAAGGCCTGATGTCACTATCTGTTGCTGTAGATCTGCCCTGACATTTCATCTACCAACTTTCTCAAAGGGTTGCTATCCATTGACTTGTATACAACCACCCTGTTGGGTTTTTCCTCAAAGATTAGTGCCACTGCAGAACACAATAGTGTTGCGTGAGGGGTTCCCCCATCAACACTGATTGTGTGTTGATGGGGGAATCAAGCAATTTTCCTTTCTTCTACAAGTGGTAGAAGGAAAAAAATGCATCATCTATGGCCTGCATTCACAGCTCTAAGGTATCCATAAATTAGATGATCAATACCTTCAGTTTGATCAGAATCAAGCACTGAAGACATCACTGGGCCACCACTGGACTGTGCAAACCAATTACATTGAAACTGACCACATGACATAACCTTGGTGTGAGGTTTACAGGAAAAAAAGAACCTTTCACAAAAAAATTTGTTTCTTAGGGTCCTATATAGGGTTGCCACGTCATCCCTTTAATTCAGGACACATATGAATTACACAGGTTCTGAGGCTAATTTAATGCAGCTAAGGCACCAAGTGAGTTTAATTACCACCTTAATCAGCCACAGAACCTGAGTAATTAATATGTGTCCTGGACTAAAGGGATGATGTGGCAACCCTAGTCCTATGGCATACACACATGAGAATAAAAATTATATGGAGCTGTATATGCCAATCCCCCTCCCTGGTAAAGGTGTTATGTCAACTCAAAAATGTTATAGTGTTTACCTGGAAATACCCAACCTCACCAGAAGATACCCAACAACACAAGACAATGGAAGTTATTCTCTTACATCTGTGGATACCTTAGCTTGACAGTTTATTGTCATTTTATGACTAATAGACAATAGCAGTTTTGGAATTCTCCTAAAATGTCGTCCTTGTAGAACATTGACGTTCACATTAATGTGTATATCAGAGTCAAGGAATACTCATCATGGGTCAGAAATATTGATGCGTGCTGTCCAATGTCTGTAACTGAAAACTTACAGCTGGTTTTTAGTTCTGTAATGTGATGGGATATAATGCCTATTACTAAACCCAGGACCCTGCACTCACTATATCGGGTCTCCCACAGTACACAAAACATGGAAATGCAATAATTTTAGTAAATATAAACTGCTAAATACCTTTTCTCATTAGCAGTATATAGCAGTCTTGTGACTTCTATCAGTGTCCGGCCGAGCACTGGTTAAAGCTTGCAGAAGGGATTTTCACTCTCCTCTTACTGTCCTATGAGGCTGCATGACTCCTGACCCTTTGTCTGGACAGTGCTGATTGGCCCTCTGCTGATCACATGCACCTCCCCCCCTTAAAAAAAATATCTCTAGCAATACACACCAAACTGAGCATGTGCAGAGTGCCCCCAAGGCTCTCGTCTAACAGCAGATGGTTTGGGACAGTGAAAGAAGGGGAGGATCAGATAAGACAGGATCAAAAGGTTCCACAGTGAGTATAAGAAGCATGCTTTACTACATATACAGACTGATTTTACTGTTGTGGGTTTGGTAACACTTTAAACTAGGTTGATGCTTGCTTGACCATAAACCATCAGGAATCCAGATGATAGCAGTGATCTCATGATGAGTGGCTCTTAGATTCATAGCAGAATAACACGTTTTAGTAGCAATCTGCTAATTCCCTACTCTACTCTTTTCTTTCTGCAGAAAATCCGGACAATCTCATCAGTCGATTGGCTACTCGCCGGCGCCTGTCCGTTGGGGAGGACTGGTCTCAGGACATTCACCTGGGCCAGCAGAGTGAACTGCGCTACTCCTATCATGTCTCCTGTGATGAGCATTACTATGGTGACAGCTGTTCTGATTACTGCCGTCCACGAGATGACACCTTTGGTCACTACGTCTGTGACAATGAAGGACGGCGCCTCTGCCTGGCTGGCTGGAAGGGCGAGTATTGCGCTGAACGTGAGTATGCAGTTCTCTGCTAGTGCAGTTCATCATTGCATTGTCTGTTTTCTTCATAATACCTCTAAATATATGCTCTGGCCAAGTAAAAGCCATGTTAATGTGTTTCAGACATAATTTGCCCCCTATTAGGCCATACTTCAGAGATCCTCTCCACCCCTGCTTGGTCTTTATCTTCTAAGACATTGTTCCAGTGAGATGGGAAAACGAAAGGTAGAATGGCTATATACTGCATGTATATGGGGCCATCACATGACCCCCCACCTTATGAATGGGAATTTTGGCAGGTGTGATAAACATCTGGATCGGACAGATCAGTCATACGGTTATGGCAAAATATAGCTATTAAATGCCTAAGAGCGAACTGGGAGAAGGTTGGGCAGCTCAGTCCCTTACCCAGATAGCAAGCAATTGTGCTGCAAGTTTGAAAATGACTTGCTAAGCTATTGCTAGACTTGCCAGGCTTCACAAGTTTGTTGCACAATTGCAACAAGTCCACATTGCATGACTCAAGATCAACTTTCTTTGCAAACATTCTGCAAGTTCTGGTTCAGTTATGTTGTGCAGTAGTCATCCCACCACAGGGGTCACTGTGGCTGAATTTTCATGCTGTAGACTTGCAAAGCTCTTGCTTTAGACTCACCACTGCAACTTTGCGCTTGCTAGAGACTTGCCATGCAAATTTGCTACAAATTGGAAAAGTGTCAACTAGAACTTGTACTTCAAGTGCTCTGCAAGTTTACAACTCGCCAATGAAAATGAGCAGCAAGTTAAAAGACTTACAATTCAACACTGCCACAAATTTGTTGCTAGTTATCCTTGCTATCTGGGTATGTGTTTGGCCAGCTGAAAGATGCTGGATGATATCTGGAATAAATAACAGTCTGGATAACTATGGGCCACAGATGACCAAGGAAAACATTTTGGGGCCATCACCATCACAGGAAAGGTTTGTCTGATCCGTTGAGAAATTTGGGGACATGGCCAATTGTTTCTATAATATCAGTGCCAAGATGAGAACAATGCTATGTGTGTTTATCAGACATGTGCATGCTTGAAAAGTTAGGCTGGATTCTATTGATTTCAAATGTGAATAATAATCTTGCCATTCATTTTCAAACATTTAATTATAGGAATTTAATAAAGAAGTGCAATGACAACTTACAGAATGTGTAAGCTCTAGCAAGTAATCATATTTCCTTTTACTACATTCAGATTGGTAAAACAAGCCAGTCTTGTGATTTGTACACCTCAGCCACACTGCACAGCCAGGCAAATCACTGTTTTCTCAGCTTCCTGCTTACAAACTAGACCATGAGTCTCCAAACTTCCTAAGCAAAGGATCAGTTTACTGTCCTTCAGATATAGGGGGGTCAGGCTGTAGCCAGGGGAGTAGAAAATGTGCTTGCATCAGTGAAAGTAAACAATGCCTCATCATTGGTTTTAACCACTTGCCCGCCCATAGTATACTGCAAGTGGAAGGCAAAGCCAGGCTAGGCGACATACCCATACGCCGGCTTCTGGGTTTTGGGCGCGCGCCACCTGCTGACCCGTGCTATGATTGGATATAGCACGAGATTGTCAGCAGGTTTCAGCCAATGGTTTTAGCTGAAACCAGCTGATCATTTGTGTCCAATCACAGCACAGAGTATTTTGGTTACTTACACACATAAGAGGGGAAGGAAAGAGAGGTGCCAGGCGGGCATGGTGTAGCACAATTTATTAAAAAATATAAAATATGCACAACAATTGCACTCACATCGCTTAGGGGAGACAGGAGTGAATGTGCAGGGACAGTCTCAGAGTGCAGCGGTCCGAGATCCAAGGAGGATCTGATTCCTTGTCAACCCCGACCAGCTGAAGCATGTGGGATCACTAGGTGGAACACACATGCCAGGGTGTGTAGGGACCGCCGTTGTGGAGATGGAACCGGGGTAAAAGTCCGTCAGCCCAGCGGGAGCAATAGCCAATAGGGACATGTTTCGAAGGCAAACAATGGCTTCTTCATCAGCCTCCTTCATCAGCGTTGTTTGCCTTTGAAACATGTCTCTATTGGCTATTGCACCCACTGGGCTGACAGTGCACTCCTAACGGCAGAAGACTACCTTTCCACCCATACTTTCATCCCGGTTCCACCTCCACAACGACGATCTCTATACACCCTGGCATCTGCGATCCACCTAGTGATCCCACACACTTCAGCTAGACGGGGCTGACAAGGAATCAGAACCTCCTTGGAACTTGGACTGCTGCACTCTGGGACTGTCCCTGCACATTCAATCCTGATCTGAGTCTATCTACCCTAAGCAATGTGAGTGCAATTGTTGTTCATATTTTATATTTTTTAATACATTGTGCTACACCACGCCCGCTTGGCGCCTCTCTTTCCTTCCCCTCTGCTTTTTCAGTTCTTGGATCCCCTGTCCATTCTGAGAAGGCAAGCCTCGCATTCATTGTCAGTGTCAGCCAATTACTTTTTTAAATCACCTATGACTTTCCTAACCTCCAGGAATTTGTTTCTTTTTAGAATATTTAGTTTTATCCTTGAATTATACTGATGGTGTATATTACTTTATATAATCCCTTGACACTCAGGGTATGTGCCCAAGGGTAGCGCTGTTTAATATCTTTTTTGTGTAACTCAGTGTTGGCTGGTGAAATTTTAGGATGGGAGGGTGCCAGACCCCGCCCTTCCTTTTTGACCCCTCCCATTTATTATAAGCCAGCACTTCCTGATTGGCGGAGAGGCGGTTCAGTGATCGAAAGGCAAAAGTTAATTTGCCCTTCTAAGGGCTCGTGGCGCCACGCTCTGCGCCACAAGCCACCCTAGGTTGAAGCCTATTAGAGCCTATGGCTCTAATGAGATTCTTCAAAGAAACCCCCCGCCACGGTAATTCATGTGGCTGGCATACTGAAAGGGGCCGGCCGCATGAATAGGGGGTGGTCGCGGGCGGCCATGGATAGATTCATGCTATGCATGAATCTATCCATAGCATATAGGGAGGTGGCAAAGATAGAGGGGCAGTGGCAGTGCGCCCTTAATGGACAGGCCGCCCCTGGTGTAACTAACAACCAGAACTCTGTGTAAACAGAAGAGAGATCTGGCTCCTTCTTCTTTAAAGCAGGGAGAAAAAATAAAAAAAATAGCCAGATCTGTGAGTAAAAGCAACACACATTACACTTGTTAGGCACACAGTTAACCTCTTGATTGCCCCTAGATGTTAACCCCTTCCCAGCCAGTGTGATTAGTACAGTGTACAGTAATATATCTAATCACTGTGTTATTGTCAATAGTGACATCAGTGTCAGTTAGTGTCCCTCCCAGCTAGTGTCTGTTAGTGTCAGATTGCCCGTCACACTATCACAGTTGCACTAAAAGTTGCCGATCACAGCCATTACCAGTATAGCGTCTATAGTTGTGTAAACTCCACTATATATACCATAGACTGTAGACGTTGTAGCATTCACACAAACCAATTACTATGCACTTATTAGGATTTTTTTACCAACGTTATGTAGCAGAATACATTTTGGCCTAAATTGATGAAGAAATTTGATTTTTTTAAAAACATTTTATTGGATATGTTTTATAATTGAAAGTATAATTTTTTCTTTTTTTTTCAAAATTCTTGTTCTATTTTCATATATATAATAAAAAAAAAAATAAAAACCCAGCGGTGATCAAATACCACCAAAAGAAAGCTGTATTTGTGTGAAAAAAATGCTATAAATTTAATTTGCGTATATTGTTGCATGACCAAGCAATTGCCAGTTAATGTAGTGCAGTGCTGAATAGAAAAAAATGCCCTGGTCATGAAGGGGGTTAAACCTTCCAGAGGTCAAGTGGTTAATGGGAAGAATAATGCCCCATTTTTGGTATCAGTAAGAGGAAAAGTGTCCCATCAATGGTGTCAGTGGGAGGAATGGTGCCCCATCATTGGTGTTAGTTGGAAAAATAGTGCCCCAGGGCCAGATATGGGCAAGCAAAGGGCCACATCCAGCCAGAAGCCTACATGGCTTAATTTCCAGACATGGTGTGAAGAGCAATTGCAACCAATCAGAACTGAGCACTCATTAAGCTGCAGCTGATTGGATGGACTGATCTTTCCACCAGGTTCCTATTGGTTTTTACACGCCACCTTTATTTTTTAAAGCCTGCTTTTGACAATCCCATAGATTTGGCCAGCTACCGTTTATACATATGATTTCAGATAGGATATTTCTAAAAGGTTGGAAGGCTTTTCTTTATTGATTAGCACCACAGATTTTAACCGTTTAAAGGCCAAATTTATTTACTATAATGCAATCATTTTTGTAACAACACAAATTGTCAATGCCCAGCATTACATCTTCTTGTAGGTCTCATGCACGCAGAGCTTGAAAAACACAGATTGTAGAGGTACTCAGCATTTTTTTTTTGCGCCTGTAAAATCACCTCTATGTTAGCCTATGTGGTCATCCACACCTTTACAGGAGTATGCACATGAATGCATTCTTATAGGCAAAATACATTTATATGGCCAGTAGAATGCATTTACGCTCAAATGCTATTTGTGCAATACGTGACTTTTAGTTTGTTTTTTATGCCACAATTTTCTGCCTTTTCTGGCGTTCAGAGAGGCTGTTCAGATGTCCCTTTGCATGAGGCCTTAAACTGCACAAAATTAGTTTTTGACAATATGACCTGTAACAATTGTAATGTACAGGCCCCAGTCTGCTACATGTGGTCAGCCTTTCACCCAAAATTGTGAGGGGCTGTTATGAATGTAAAGCGTGTATTCAGATAATTGCCCCAGATTAGAGGCTTGCCTAGTCCTTTCACACTGACTCTTCTCCGCGGTACAGATCCTAATTATCCGCAGAGCTCATTATCAGGATGAATAAGCAAGCAGGGAGCAAACAGTCCTGGGGCACTATCCAACAAGCATGGGAATACAATGGGTTCAGGCTCACAAGTTACCGGTTCAAACCTTACAAGGGATGTTAAAGTTAAATAATTTGATGTAGCGCAATCTCAAACTAACAGTGTTTCGGTCCCATTTAACCTTCCTACACAACAGGGATAAAGCTACCTTGACCCTCAGATGATGGCCACATAAAGGAAGGTGTTTTATCACTAGGGATAAGCAAAATTGAGAGTTCACATTCATTCAAATTTTGTTGTTCAAAGTTAATAGGGTTTTTTTTGTTTTTGTTATGGATGTAATGGACTTTAATGGTTCCTTAGGGCTACTGAAAAACCTTTTAACTCTCCTGGGCCTGTTCTTGTTCCTAAAAGACCCCTCATTAGGGCCGGTTTACACATAGGCGATCCGACTTCAGGGGCGACTTTGCCAGGTAACCTCAAGGAAACTTCAAGGCAACTTTGAGGCAACTTCAAACTCGACTATGCCAGGAGACTTTGCCTGTGGCCAATCTGAGAAGGGAGGGGGTTGCCTGGGAATTCACTGGGTAAATTATTTTCTTTTTCCTGTAATGTCCCTTCAATATAGATAAGGGACCTGACTTGAAGGTGTCTTCCATTGAATTCTATGGGCACAAGTCGGATAGAAGTCGCCTTGAAGTAGTACAGGAACCTTTTTTGAAGTCGGAGCGACTTCAGTAGTGTACATTTAGGCGGCTCTCATTCATTTCAATGGGATTTCTGATGTCAAGCGCCTGGGGGCACAATTCGTAGCGCAAGTCGTGGCAGTGTGAACCGGCCCAAAATAATTAAACTTTTTTGCACAGGAAAAAAACAAACAAGAAAAAAGTTACAATCATATAAAACAAACTGCGTTGAATCCTCTTATATGACAAAAGCAGCAGTTCTGCTGCAAGGTACACACAGTCCAATACTATATAGTAAAAAAGAGCTGCGCTGAAAACATTTGATAGAAAGATCATAAGTACAGATATATATAAAAGAGTAAAGTCCTTTAGAGAAACACTGCTAGTGTAGAGAGAAATGAGCAGAATTCAGATCGTCCTGTGTATCGTTTGCATGATGCAAGTGTCTCACAGCAGACCATGGGTATCCCTCCACCACATAGATTACACGCCTACCAGCTTGCATGCATTAGACGCTTGTGGCATAATACCCTGCCTGTGCCATTATCCACCAACAGAGGGATTTAGTGGTCACTCTTACCCATGCATATATCACGGTATCTGGACAAAAATGGATGGTTCAAATGCTCTCCAGGGTCCAAACAAACCAAAACCTTCTTCCGAGTTACTCAAAAGGTTTTACACCCTCTGACACACTTGTTTGTAGACTAAGAACTGTTTGCACCTGCCAAATGATTTGTCTCCATCCAGGCATGAGATTTATATATCCCACCCAGGTGGGTGACACCACTTACAGTTAAGGTGTCTGGAGATTGTGTCAGAGTGTGTCAGAGGGAACCGAACAGTTAAGAGTTGTGGCAGAACCAAGGACCTGTCATCACCAGCAGCTCCTGCGGAGGGTGTAAAACCTTTTGAGTACTACCCTGGAAGAAGGTTTTGGTTTGTTTGGACCCTGGAGAGCATTTGGACCATCCATTTCTGTCCTGATACCATGATATGTGCATGGATAAGAGTGACCACTGAATCCCTCCGTTGGTGGATAACGGCCCAGGCAGGGTATTATGCCATAAGCGTCTAACGCTTGCAAGCTGGTAGGCGTGTAATCTATGTGGTGGAGGGATACCCATGGTGTGCTGTGAGACACTTGCATCATGCAAAAGATTCACGGAACGATCTGAATTCTGCTCATTTCTCTCTACACTAGCGGTGTTTCTCTAAAGGACTTTACTCTTTCATATATCTGTACTTATGATCTTTCTATCAAATGTTTTCAGTGCAGCTCTTTATTTTACTATATAACAAAAAAGTTAAGAAAATTTTAAAGCAACGGTATACAAGATACAATCATATACACTAAAAAAGGAAAAAACACAAATATCAAGTACCTCCCCTAAAGAACAACCTCTAAATCAGGGGTCTCCAAATTGTAGCCCTTTGCTAGCCTTTATCCCACCCTTTGGGCACTATTCTTCCAAATGATATGAGTTGCTATTCCTCCCACTGACACCAACAATGGGGCACTATTTCTTCCACTGATACCTGTGATGGGGCACTACTCCTCCTCCAACTGATCACTAACATTGAGGGCATGTTTACCCGCATTGATGCTGGGCCAGGACATTTTCTACCCCTAATGGCCATAATCTGGCCCCCTTAAAGTCTTAAGGACAGAAACCTGGCCCTTTGTTTGAAAAGTTTGGAGACCCCTGCTCTAATGAAAGAGCAAAAAAGCAAATTTTGTTAAGCAGCGCAAAAGTGCTGAATGTTCAACAAAATCTGCCCATCCCTATCCATAACTATTGCCTTTATTATTAACTGACTGGCAGTCATGAGCATACTTGTTTTTATGCTACTACAAATGTATTCAAAACATACATTTTTCAGGATCGCACATGATTATTGTGGCTGATGCTACCAACATTTGTTACTTGGAAAAATATTTGGTCTGCCCATGTCCATTTGTTTTTTTTTTTAGTAGATGCTGAATCAAAAAATATATATCTTGAAACTCTATTGGTGGGATATCTAGATTGAGTTCCCGAGTCTGCCTACCTAGTATAGCTATTATGAGGGCTACCAACGCACCCTTTTAAATGTTTTATTTAATTTATCAGAAAAAAAAATGGCGGGACCATAAAAGAACTCGTAGGAGGACAAGGAAAGAGCTGGGAATTATGGTTTGGAGATCTGACTTTTAGAGAACTAAAGACATAACTTAATTCACAAAACACCACCTGTACCTAGAATATCACTTTTGGGTGAGTTGGCCTTTTAAATCAAATACTTTGCAACATTGAGATTTAAGTTGTATAAAAGGGAACTGATTTGTGTATTGTTAAAAAGTATCAACAGTCCAACAGTACCAACTAAAAGATGTGGAGCTAAGAACTAAGGTGTTAAAATATAACTGGGCAGCTGCAATGTCCTCAAAAAAAGTATAATAATAATCATAAAATGACCATAAAATAGCAGTCATAGAGAGATATTTGTGCTCACCAATGAATGCGAATGAATCGCCAAATGCAATAATGACTTATGGTTCTACAGCAGATTCTTCAAAGAGCCACCTGCTTGCCCTTAGAGGCAAACACATTTTATTGTCCACGTGACACTGTTTCCAGCAAATATGAAGGTTTTAGCCAACAAAAGTAAATGTCATCCAAAATGTTAAACACTATTGCTAGTAATGTAAAGAACGTGTTTATAAATGCAGTGTAATAATAATAAAATATTAGTATTATTTCTATGGTACTTTTTTCCTGGGGACTCTAAGTGCAAAAAAAAAAGGCCTTAAGGCCTTGTTGGTATAATCCAGTCCGCTGATTGGAAAGTAAAGATGTCTCCTCCTTAGGTGTACAGGTCCTGAAGAAGGAGGCTGCACCTCCGAAACATGTTGCCCTAGCAACCCCGTGCCGGTAATCGCTTTACATTATAGGCTCCAGGTCTGCACACCGTTGCAGTGAGTGACGTCACACCTGCTGGTCTCGAGCACCTGCACCATCCGCGGAGCTGTACAGCGGTGGCTTCAGCGAGGTGTGCGGACCCTATATCCCTTGTGAAGGACCTCTTATTTGGAATCCTTTGGAGGAACAGCCCACGGGATAGGAATACCAACACCTGTGTGTACAAGGCGATTTACTACTTTCCCGCAGTGAGTGCAACTTGTATTGCTTTTAAATCGCTCTAATAAACGTTATCACATTAGGGTGGCGTGCGCGCTCTCCTCTTTTTGTTTTGTCACGTTACCATTTGGGATGCCATTTAGCCGGAAAACATTTAGCTCTGCTGGAAACTGCATCATTTTTGGACAACAGAATTTGTCTCTGAAATGGGCAGATGGTTCTTTCCAAGAATCAGCTATTTGTATTGTAGGCACTTTAAATCATTGTCACACTTTTTGGTGACTCATCCATAATTTATTGGTGAGCACAAATTTTTTTTCTGTGCAGTATGCCTGGACTCAACTAGCTATTTTGTTATTTACATCCCGTGCGTTTTAGTGATGAGCTTACAATTTGTATACGTATCCTCCAAAACCAACTCATTTTAATACATGGCACAGTGGTGTGGGTAGTACTTTCGCCTGGCAGCAAAAGGGTTGCTGGTTCGAATCCCAACCACTACACTACCTGCCTGGAGTTTGCATGTTCTCCCTGTGTCTGTGTGGGTTTCCTCCGGGTACTTCGGTTTCCTCCCACCTCCAAAGACATGCTGTAGGTAAATTGGATCCTGTCTAAATTGGCCCTAATATATGTATGAATGTGAGTTAGGGACCTTAGATTGTAAGCTCCTTGAGGGTAGGGACTGATGTGAATGTGTAAAAGCGATGCGTAAAATGACAGCGCTATATAAGTTCCTGAAATAAATAAAATAAATAAATACATTTCCTGGAACAGTCCCCAGATTTACAACTCTGCCACCAGAACCCTTGAACTGTGAAAAACAATATCCCCACGTTATATATGCGTTCAATTCAGTTCACTCTGTTGTCTTCTTTTACACCTTAGGCCTTTAAAGTTAACATTTTCAATGCAAAAAGGATTTTATTAAACCATTTCAGAAGGTCTTATAAAAAGGAGCCTGTGATTGGGCTGTGATATACTGACTCATATAAATGTTTGCACATAAGGGGCCCCCAATGAAAGCAAAAGGACCCGCTTCACAATGCAGGCAGCTGTGGTCACAGCATGGTCAATGCCACATAATAAGTGCACATAAAACCCTAAGGTGCTTGTTTCCTAACTTTAAATAAAACAAATACATTGCATCCCATTTACTTTAGGGGACGCTAAAACTTTTTTGGACTTGATTTAGTTGAATTGGGGCTCTCGAGGTACAAGTTTAGGGCAAAGAACTACAGAATCCAGTGTATTGTTGGTGCTTTGTATGGAACATATCCTGTAACAATGTGTATTTAGTTACTCCACTAAACACATTAGGCGGGGCGGAGGAGAGCAGCGGAGTCAGGGCTGCACACAAAGACCCCAAAGCAGCATATGGTGGCTGGTTATGGGACGTGTGCAGTGGCTGCGCCCCACCAGACGCTCTTCAAGGTAAATAGGAGTGTGCAGGGGGTGGGGGGGACATGTGGTTTTAACCAGAATTCATTGTGAGCAGTGAAGACAGATTAATAACCCCCCTCCTGGCACTTCCCCGCTCCCCAATTGTTCTGTGCACAATAGAGACAGGCGGCCAGCATTAAGCACCCCCCTCCCCCTCTCTGGCAGGTGCTGTGTGTGGATCAGCCTGATAGCCGCAGTTTCAGCATGTCATCTGCTTGACACTCAGAGGCTGTGCAGGAAAAGTCTGATAAGACAAGGGCTACAGAGGGCCTGAGGGATACAATGAGCCCAAGGAAGGTTTGTTAGGACACATAAAGTACATATTTACTAGTGCATAAAAGCACCCATAGTGGATTTGCTTGTTTAATTTGCTAAGATGGTTCCAACCGTGTATGGGGAGGCTGAATGTACCAAGTTGATCAACTTGGGTACAACCAGCATGCCAGGTTTTACCTGCTATAGCCCCTAGCAATAATCACTAGATCCTGGTGGAGACGGTCTTCCCTCTACCCCCCGCTGAGAGAAGACAATGGCCCGGCATTAGGGATTCCCGCATCAACACTGTTGCAAGAGGTTGCAAGAAAGAAATTTGCTCCACGTATGGCTGGCATACGGCTAGAGGTACCTTAGGAGAGCTGACTGCCATATAAAGCCGGCCATACATGAACCGGCCAAATTTTGATCCATGTATGGGCAGGGAGGTTGTACAGAAGTTGATCTACCGATTAAAGTGGTTGTCAACTCTTGACAACCACTTTAAACTACAGGTAAGCCTGTAATCAGGCTTACTTGTAGCTTCCCTGTATATCTCCTAAACCTGTACAGTTTAGGAGATATACGCTATACTGGCATGTGCCAACGTCATTCGACACATGCGCTGTGAAGAAACGGCCTCCGTGCCATTTCTTCACTGACAGCGTGCAGCGATTGGTGGCTCCAGCGCACATGCGCGGGAGTGATGTCACGCGACTCCGGCCAGTCACAGCGATGAAGTTTGCGCCCCAGGAGGAAGAGCTGTGGGGACAGCGCGGGAGGCGATTGCAGGTAAGTGGCACATAATAGCGATGCATACTAGCCTATTATGCTTCTACATTGCAGGGTGAATAAGAGGAAGTAAACCCATTACTTCCTCTTTAACTTCAGTACAACCGCCATGTTGGATTTTCCCTATAGCATGCAATTCTGATCAATGTATTATGATGGTGGGGAAGTCTCCCCGCTGTCTGAATACAATAGTTCAGTGGGGAGGATTCCCCTATCCACATCAAGCGTGATCTATGAGCTGCCTAAGGCTGGCCATAGATTATGCAATTTTCTATGTTTCAGCCAGGGGTTGAAGGAAAGAAAATTGCTTGATTCCACCATTAACACAGTCAGTAGTGCTGAGCTATTGATTACGGTTAGTAAATTTCATTCATCTCCCGTAACCAAGAGCTTGGCCCACCCCTAAATCCCATTATTGAGGTTGTGCATTGGGTGGGCCAATAGTGAGGGTGATCATATTTGCCTGAATAGTAGTTTTTTTTTTTACATTTTTTTACATTTATCCATTTAACACAGATGTTTTGTACCTTTTTTCACTATATATTTATACAACCTTTGCTCTAAAAAAAACAAAGGATCCTCAAAGCATTATGGTGGAGCTAAAGAGCCAGCACAGCATAAGCTGCTTGTTTTGGTTCACTCTGATTATAGCGGTAATAAACCCCAAAAGCAAACATTTAATATATTGCAGCTTATCAATTCTTAGATGTGATATTCGTTTTCTTTTAGGCTCTCTTTCTTCTATTTTCACCTGGTCACCCAGCCAGTAGATCTGTTGTTTTTTAAAAGAACAAGCTCTCTTGCGGGTGTATCCATTTACAGGGATCAGACAAATCATTTACCACTGACAGGGGTGCTTACAATAATTGGATTTTTTATTTTGCAAAATCTTTATCCCAAAAGGAAAAAAAAAACAGTTTGGTGTAACTGCCTATAAAGTTTAGCTGGGTGTGGCTTGAATTTGTTAGTGTATTTAAATCTGCTAGTACTAACACTCCCCCCCCAGACTGACAATGCTGCTATCCAAAGGTGCCCCTGTACTCCTTCATCAAGGCTGTGGGCACTCTAATACAAGTAAAAACAGAGGGAAAAAGAAAACTAATGCAGCCACCATATCTAATGATTGGTAAGCTGCAATATAATACATTTTTTGTTTTGGGTTTAATACGGCTCTAAAATCAAAGACTGAGCCATCTCATACAGGACAAGTCATTGCTCTGACTTCTGTGTGTGAATTTCCACTTGCGTTACTTAGCTCTGTAAACAACAGGTCTTTTTTCCAACAGAAGGGCTATGTAAAACCTTTGAAACAGAATTCCAGGCTAACTAACTATGCTTAAAAATGTTCACTGTGTATAAAAGATCTGTATACTTACCTTTTTTTTAGTCTACTCTGGTCCGATCTTGTGATCCGCAGCTCCATTTTCCCTGTGTCGGTGAGATGCAGCTGCAGGGGAGAGGAGGGAGCGTCAACAACAGCTGGGCCATGGGAGCCTATTAGTGACATCACTGCTCCTGGAATTCCCAGCCATTGTCAACCGTCCCTTCCTCTCCCCTGCAGCCTCCTCTCACTGCCATGGGGAGCCACATGTCCAGACCGTAGCTAATGAAAAATAGGTAAGTATGCACATCTTTTTTACACAGGTTCAGCAGAATAGATAGCAGGAGGAAGGAGGGGACATTTTTAAGCATAACTAGTTAGGCTGGAATTTAAGGGGCGGTTCACACTGGTGCGATCCCGGAGATCGCATATGATTCGCACCGCACTGCAGTGTGAATCACATGCAATCTCTATGCAATGCAATCTAAGCCATACAGATTGAATGGCTGAAATCGTATCGCATTTGGAACAAACTCGCACTGGACCCTTTTTTCCGCAGCAGCAGAATCAGATCGCATGGGTGTTCACTGTGCGAGTTTGCAGTGTGATATGCAAACTGATTTGGGGGTGTCATTAGCTTTCTATTGATACTCCCCACAGTTCGCATATGGCAGTGTGAACTGCCGCCGGGAGACATGCGATGCGGAACCCGCAGTGAATTCGCAGGGTTCCCGCATCGCAGTAGTGTATACCGGCCCTTAAAGCTTGTAGAGCTCCACCTACTGGTTAAAAAAGGAATACATTTGATATCAATATGCAATATTTCATTATTTTCACTAACAGAGAAATCATTTTTAACTTTTTATTTTTTTAATCCTGACCATATTTAAAATAAAATTACAAAACCACTATACATTATCTTTCCCTATTGTTGTTGATATTTTTAGTTATATGAAGAGAGAAACTGCACTCAGCTATGATAATAACAAGCTGCCAGCACTAACATTCGTGATACCAAATCCCAAGCGATATATACATAAAGTGCAGCGCTAAATATACATTCAATAAAGACATATACTTCAAAAAAGTGCAAAAAAAACGAAAACCTTTGTTGAAGTATATTTTTATATTAAATATATATTTAGCGCTGCGCTTTATGCACAGTATACATATTACTTGGGATCTTTTGTAGATAAGATAGTCTGCATACCCCCAATATAAGCGTGTTCCAGGGTGTGTTTGCCTGCAATCCTACCTACTCTGTTTCATAAACATGCTTATTTGCATGATCCAATGATGCATGTTTATTCCCAAACTGTTCCGAAAGTAATTTGCGGGTAGTTGAAAAATACCTGCTTGTCTGACTATCCTAGGATTTCACATTTAGGCTACTCATACATCTTCAGATATGTCATCTGGTTCGCCAATACCATATCAGCCTGTTTTTTTCTATAATAACCATGCTACTGCTTGTTCCATTAAAATGATTGCCTTTTGATGTAGAGATTTCCAAGCATGTTTGAAGATCCCTGCAACCCTTGCCAGCAGCTGTTGCAGCAGCTAATCACTTATCACATGTTTGTTGGCTTCTGTGCAAACATCAATAGCATATGGCTGGATTTGCCTCATCCATAGTGAAAAGTCATTCTGTCTGTTTGCCAAGGGGATAGTTAGAAATATAGAAAGTGTATTTATCGTAGGTTACTGTATATGCTATGTAGCACTACCCCCGCAAGCAGGGGAGGGTTGGCAGCCTTAGGCCTGGGGGGCAAGTCCAGTAAAGAGGCCCTTTGAACCACCAAATCCACTCACCATTCATGCCCACCTGGTTTTATAATAGATATTGATGTTATGAAGCAAGACAAATATGATACAATGTGGTAACATAATTTAATGTTAATAGCAACAAAGGAGGTGCAGCCTCATCAGTGCCCATCAATGCAGCCTCATCAGTGCCCACCAATGCAGCCTCACCAGTGCCCATCCAATACAGCCTGCAATGCAGAAAGAGGAAAGCCGCCGGATTACAAAGAGTGGGGATCTCTTGCTTACCTGGCGCAGACGCTGTCATATGAAGTCCCGCCTCCTGGACCGGCTCCTATAATATACATCATCCATGGTAGGGTCGGCCCTGGGCGACCCCCTCTGCTTGCAGTTAGTTGGTGGCCTTGCCCCTGGGCCCTACTTCCTCCACAAAAAAAAATATTGTCAGCGGGCAACGGCCCGCCAGCCATTTCGTATGTAAGTTGGGGTGGCCTGGGGGGCAATTGCCACCCTGCCCCCTGGCCCAGCCCTCCCCTGCCCGCAAGGGCTGCTGATAACTGGTTCCCCTACTCTTGCACAGCCAGGCAACAAGCATTTTTTACTTTTCATTTTACTTTCATTTGGACACAAAAAACAGTCTCTGATTTTGGTTTTGGGAATAGGAATTATGGGATGCCCAGCTTGACTGAAACTTCCTCCCTATGTACAAGATCCTGAACTGTCCTCCTTCTTGGACACCAAAGCAAAAGCCTCTTGAGCACTAGGAACTCTCAGTCCCTTTTAGAAAATAGCACAGTATGTTGTAAGCTGCATTCAGGAGTATCTCCAACTCTACTGCAGAAAGCTCTACTGCCTGCAGGAACTATCAGCCTCCTGGCTGCTCGTTCACCAGCCCACCTGGCTGCTCTGAAGAATTCCCTGGGCAATTGATAGGAACGGTTGAGCACAGCGCTGTCCCCCTAAAAAATTGCTACAAGTGGCAGTCTCTCCCCTTGTGAATCCCTGGGTGTGCTGATGTACTTATTCTTTCTTCTTTGCTCCCTGTTGCTCCTTAGGTAAATATTCCTCCTCAAACCGAGACGCTGATAGGATCTTCCCAAGCCAGCCCTAGCCCAGCCTAGAGGCAGAGCGCCCCAGACACAGTTGTCCCCTTCTAGGCCACCAACAGTCTTCTCAGCACTCCGCTCGACTCCCCTGCTAGCATGGCTCTCCCATATTTAAGGGCTGACTCAACCACCATGCCAGGAAATTCTGCCTGGGGATTGGTCAAGCTCCCTCAAGTATGCAGATCAGTCCTCCTGGCCTTCGCCTGCTAACTTCTAGAAGTTTCTCCAAACTTCCAGATCAAGGGGGAGGTACCAGAGACCAGTAACTGACCTACAGTAACCCTGACCCAATTTCTGACAAACTAACCATGAGTCATACCTTAAGGCGCTTGTATCACCTAAATTTGATTTTTACCTACAGGTAAGCCTATAATAAGGCTTACCTGTAGGTAAAAAAAAATCTCACTGCAAGCGCCGCTGACATCAACGGCCCATTCACAGTGATGTGCCGGCGAAGGCTCGGCACATAACGCCGGACCTTGCCGGAAAGTGTAAGTATTTGCCAGCACACCAAGGATCACCGTCCAAAAGTTCTTTATTCAAAGAAAGATCACATCACAGGAAGTGCAACGTTTCGGAGCCACGCAGGACCCCTTCATCAGGCTTGTGAAGGGATCCTGCGTGGCTCCGAAACGTTGCACTTCCGGTGATGTGATCTTTCTGTGAATAGAGAACTTTTGGACGGTGATCCTTGGTGTGCTGGCGAATACTTACACTTGATTGACGCTTCCAGTATTCAGCTGGAAATCGCTGCAGCACCCACCCCGACATAGGCCTTACTTTGCCAGAAAGGTGTGCGTTGGAAAATTGACAAGATTGGACCTTGCCGGAAAGTCCACCGTAAGGCCGGGCTCCCGTGCGCTGTGAGTGGCCAGAGCCGCAAACCTGGAAGGATCCACAGAGGGAACATGTCAGCCCCCTCTGTGGGGACCAGGCGGACCAGCGGGAGCTTCTTACTGAGGTAAGTATTACATAATGAGCTAGTATGTGGTGCATGCTAGTTCATTATACCTTTGCCTTGCAGGTGTTTTTTTTTTTTACACAGGAATACAACCGCTTTAAATTTTCCTGCACTAATCTAGTAGCACACTAGAGGGTGCTACAACTGTATTGCAGTTAGTAGGTGCTCTGAAAGGGACAAAAAATATTAGCTGGACCTGCCAGCCTCCACAAGGAAGCATCTGGTCTTTCCCTGACATGTAGATGGTATACCATGACAACCACAATGTGTATTCCCAACATATTTCAAACAGATTTTTTGTCATTTATGCCACCAAACATGAGACATTGCTCTGTGTGCTTAAAGATTTTTCATCAATGTTACACAGTTTCTCTGCTACCAGTATATAGTCATATTGTAAGTGAGTTTTGATTCACAACTGTGATTCCCTAAAAATTAGCCCATGAATGGCAACCTCCTGCCAGCCACTTTAGCTGGCCATAAATGGATCGAAATTTGGCCGGTTCAGCAGGAAGTGGTCAGATTTTAATCTATGGCTGTTCCTGTTCAGGAGTCAACCTAGTGATTGTTTACTCTAGAACAGGAATGTTGCAAAATGTGTGTTCAATCAGCACATGCAGCCAGTCAGGAGCATTGCTGATCAGTGTATTTGGGCAGTGGAGAAGTTCCACTGTCTGAATACAATAGCATAGCGGGGAGAATTCCTGCATCTACCTGTGTGTGGATAGGGGAAACCATTCGTTTTTGTTTTTTTGAGACTCGATCCTCCTCTGCTCGGTCCCCCACCAGCACTCCTGTCTCCTCCCCACCCGCTGAGTGCTCCCATAGCAAGCCACTTGCTTTGGGGGCACTTGTGCATGCTCGCTCCTGAGCCGCTCTGTGGGTCCATAAGACACACAGAGAGTGTCATGGCCCCACCCCCTGGCTCCCTCCTCACTGGCTATGATTGATAGCAACATGAGCCAATGGCTCCCGCTGAACCAATAAAAAGTAACAGAGCCAGGAGTGCCTCTGCTCTCGTGCACATCTCTGGATCAAGATTGGGCTTAGGTAAGTATAAGGGGGGGGGGGGGGGGGGC
>BLSH010262862.1:154185-165202 GCA_018402905.1 Glandirana rugosa
TGGGGGGGGGGGGGGGGGGCTGGAGAGGAACTGCTTGCAGAAGGTATAGACTGAGACTAGACTGACTAGATATAGACTGAGATTCTGGCCAGTGAGCAAGATAGAAGTGGGAATTTACTAAGGCAGCCATTAGGAGGGAAGGCAAAAAGTTGGAGCATAGGTTTTCAGTGTGGAGAGGCTGGGACAGAGAGGTTGGCATTTAAACATGGTACAAGAAAAAGATGCTACCAGCACCTATGTGTTGTCTTCTAAACATTTCCTTACACTTAACCCTATCCTCTCTAACCTTCATTTTCAAACTAACACTTAGGGGTCCATTTATAAAACATCTGCTGCAGGAACGTTAGAAACATTTGTGCAAGCTGAACAAAATTTCATGGTTTGTTTTTAGTTGATGAATTCCTGTATCTTCAGCTCCATCTGGTGGACATAATGTGGTATATTTTCTCATTGAGGTATTTCAGAGAACTATATTGCATTTTGGTCACTAGATGGTGCTGATGATACAGGAATTAGTCTTATAGAAAACATACACTGAAATTTTATTCAGCTTGCACCGTTTCTGAAATTTGAGCAACAAATGTTTTATAAATACCTCTTACTCTTAAAGTGGTTATAGACAAAACATTTTTGTACCTAATGCATTCCCTGCCTTAAGGTAAAAAAGCCCCACTACTTTTTTCTGCCCCCCCCCCCCCCACCTCTAAACACTTACCTGTCTACTCTCACGCTACAGCACTTTCCCCCAGCTGCAGCAGTGCTCTCCCCGCTGCTCTCTTCCTGGATTCACAGGATACACTGAGAGCAGCGGGAGCCATAGGCTCCTGCTACTGTCAGTTATATCCTGTGAGGAGAGAGCAGAGGGCATGGTTAAGCCACACTGTGGGGTTGATTCACTAAAGGCAAATAGACTGTGCACTTTACAAAGTGCAGTTGCTCCAGAGCTTAGTAAATGGGGTAAAGCTTCACTTTGCAAAGAGTAACCAATCACGTGCAAGGAAAATAAATAAAACAGCATTTTTGCTTGCACATAATTGAATGATGGAAGTCAACAGAGCTTCTGCTCATTTACTAAGCACTGGAGCAACTGAAAAGTGCAGTCTTTTTGACTTTAGTAAATCAACCTCTGTGTGTGTGTGTATACAGCCCGGCTCAGGTGGGTGCCCGCATAGCACACGGTTGGTTATGGGGGTATGTGGAAGAAGAAGGGACCACCATTGATCCGAAACACACCCACAATTGTGGGGTTTCGCAGGGGCCCACTAGAGGGAAAAAGGTGTCTCTCTCCGCAGACGGCGCTCTGCTCTATCTGGGGGACACTGCAACCTCCCTACAGACACTGATGGAGATTATCATTACCTTTGGTAGGTTCTCAGGCTTTACCATCAATTGGTCCAAATTTATTATTATGCCATTAGATCCCATAGTAAAACCCTTGCCTGTGGAGACCGGCCAAATAGCTGTCACAAACTCCTCTCGGTATCTAGGGGTGGTATTATCACCAGACCCCTCCAGCTTTCTCTGGTTAAACCGGGGCCCATTGTTAGATAAACAGAGAGAAAAGTGCCGTAGCTGGTGTAAACTCCCCTCTCAGTGGTGGGCAGGGTGCATTTAATAAAAATGATATGGGCCACAGCTTCTCTACATTTGTCAAAACTCACCCATCTGGATTTCTAATAAATGGTTTAAGCGAGTTGATTCTCAGATGCGAGATCTCATCTGGAAAAGGGCTTGGATCAGCTTGTATACCCTGCAGTTTGGGAAGGACAAAGGAGGGCTGGCTGTACCTCTCCTGGGATGTATTTTTTAGCATCCCAAAAGCAGCAATTGGTGGGATGGGGTCATAATCACAATCTGGATCCCACTGCCCAATTGGTGACTTTTTCCAATGCTATTCTTGAAGCTGGCTCTCATATGGAGATGGATCTCCCGAGTGTACCTGCCTCTTCCCCGACGACGGATCTCCTTAAAAGGGTATGGAGGGCTTTTGTCTATTGAGGGCCCACTTGGGTTCACCCCTATGTGGAATAATCCAAACTACCCCGAGTTACACGAACTACAGGGATTTTCTACATGGACACAAAAAGGGGTATGGTTCTTTTTACAAATATATAGGGGAACAATTCTAAAATCCTATGAACAACCATGTGCTGAATTCCAGATACCCCAGAGAGGCTTCTATCAATATCTTCAACTCAGGCATGCTATTCAGACCCACAAACACACACTTCCCCTAACTGTATCTACCTCCCCTCTCCTGCTGGAGATCCTTCAAGCTATTACCCGGAAGGGTCTCATATCCAAGATGTACTCGATATTACTGTCCACTATACAAGACCATTCCTCCTTGAAATGTAAAACCCAGTGGGTGACTGATATTGGCGACATAGACAGAGATCAGTGGGATATGGCTCTAGAGTCGGTCCCTGCGGTCTCCATCTAAGCCTCTCATAGGCTCTCGCAGTTATTCATACTGCATAGAGCTTAACGGACGCCCGAGCAACTGCATAAATGGGGCCGGAGAGACTCCCCTCTGTGCCCAAAATGCAAGGTACAACACGGTGACCTTATACATTTGCTATGGCGCTGCCCAAAACTTCACCGCTATTGGACAGAAGTCGTCCAATACATTAGTAATCTAGCTCAAGTGCCTATACCTCAGACTCCTCTAGTGTGCCTCCGGGGGGGCAATAGACGAAGTAATGTACCCGAAGAGAATGTACCTTATGATAACCAGGCTTCTATATTTGGCCAGAAAACTCATAGCCAGATACTGGATAGCATCTGCAGTGCCCACTGGGAAACAGTGGATTACCTACAGTGTCTCACAAAAGTGAGTACACCCCTCACATTTTTGTAAATATTTTATTATATCTTTCCATGAGACAACATGTGAAGAAATTACACTTTGCTACAATGTAAAGTAGTGAGTATACAGTTTGTATAACAGTGTAAATTTGCTGTCCCCTCAAAATAACTCAACACACAGCCATTAATGTCTAAACTGCTGACAGCAAAAGTGAGTACACCCCTAAGTGAACATCTCCAAATTGGGCACAAGTAGCCATTTCCCCCCGATGGGATGTGACTCGTTAGTGTTGCCCTCACTCTCTCATAATGGTCACTGGACGTTCAACGTGGCACCTCATGGCAAAGAATTTTCTGAGGATCCGAAAAAAGAATTGTTGCTCTATATAAAGATGGCCTAGGCTATAAGAAGATTGCCAAGACCCTGAAACTGAGTGTCAGCACGGTGGCCAAGACCATACAGCGGTTTAACAGGACAGGCTCGCCATGGTTAACCAAAGAAGTTGAGTGCACATGCTCAGCATCATATCCAGAGCATTGCTGCAGAGGTTGAAGGGGTGGGGGGTCAGCCTGTCAGTGCTCAGACCATACACCGCACACTGCATCAATGTGGTCTGCATGGCTGTCATCCCAGAAGGAAGCCTCTTCTAAAGATGATGCACAAGAAAGCCCGTAAACAGTTTGCTGAAGACAAGCAGACTAAGGACATGGATTACTGGAACCATGTCCTGTGGTCTGATGAGACCAAGATAAACTTATTTGGTTCAGATGGTGTCAAGCATGTGTGGCGGCAACCAGGCGAGGAGTACAAAGACAAGTGTGTCTTGCCTACAGTCAAGCATGGTGTTGGGAGTGTTATGGTCTGGGGCTGCATGAGTGCTGCCAGTACTGGGGAGCTACAATTCATTGAAGGAACCATGAATGTTAACATGTACTGTGACATACTGAAGCAGAGCATGATCCCCACCCCTTGGAGACTGGGCCGTAGGGCAGTATTCCAACATGATAACGACCCCAAACACACCTCCAAGATGACCACTGCCTTGCTAAAGAAGCTGAGGGTAAAGGTGATGGACTGGCCAAGCATGTCTCCAGACCTAAACCCTATGGAGCATCTGTGGGGCATCTTCAAACGGAAGGTGGAGGAGCGCAAGGTCTCTAACATCCACCAGCTCTGTGATGTCGTCATGGAGGAGGGGAAGAGGACTCCATTGGCAACCTGTGAAGCTCTGGTGAACTCCATGCCTAAGAGGGTTAAGGCAGTGCTGGAAAATAATGGTGGCCACACAAAATATTGACACTTTGGGCCCAATTTGGACATTTTCACTTGGTGTACTTGTCTTTTGTTGCCAGCGGTTTAGACATTAATGGGTGTGTGTTGTATTATTTTGAGGGGACACAAAATTTACACTGTTATACAAGCTGTACACTCATTACTTTACATTGTAGTAAAGTGTCATTTCTTCAGTGTTGTCACATGAAAAGATAGAATAAAATATTTACAAAAATGTGAGGGGTGTACTCACTTTTGTGAGATACTGTATGTCAATACACTTCTACTGAGGGAGCAGCTGGCTTATCGCCGAAAGAATGCCACACAGAGGTTTTTATCTCATTTGGCAACCATGGTTAGCGGATCCTAGCCTAGCCCCACCGCAGCTGGTGATAGACAGACTCCTGTTACTTTAATCCACTGTAGAATTTAATTGGGATTGGATGGGGGGGGGGGGGGGGGCACTTCAGTTCTTCTTTTTTAGTGTTGTAGGGTGCTTGGCTCCTCCAAATCAGCCAGTAGACAACAGTGTTTTCTCCTGAATCAGTATACTTAGTATGGAGTACCAGTTTCCTACTTTTTTGTTTTCTATAAAATGGTGTTCATGGCATGTACTATTGGATTTAATGTGACGTACAGTTGTACAACTCTTAAGGATAAGCTATAAGATGATTCACACAGCTGTCTTTATTAACTGAATGGCTATGTAATCCCTGTATGTATTGTCCATGGAAAATAATAAAATACTGTGTTGATTAAAAAAAAAAGAAGGGACCACCAAAAATGAAGTTAAGGAACCACTTTGTGCAATATCATTGCACAGAGCAAGTAAGTATAACATCTTTTTATTTCAATTTAACAAAATTGCCTTTGATATCAATTAAAATTTTGACCTTTCCTTAAGACCATGCACATACAGACTGTGTACAGCAAGCTTTTACAAAGCATCTGCAATACTTTATTGAAGACTGTAAAGCTCAATAAACTCTGGTTTAAGGATGCTATGTACCTGTTTTTTTTTTTTGATAGCTGGCCTCAGAAGCTTCATATACTGCTTGCTGAAGGCCTGTTACCCATCTGTGTTTAACATCCCCAAATTACAAATGCAGGGTCATTTAAAGGCTTCAAAAAAGGAGCATGAAGCTTGTATACAGGGTGGGCCATTTATATGGATACACCTTAATAAAATGGGAGTGGTTGGGGATATTAACTTCCCGTTTGTGGCACATTAGTATATGTGAGGGGGGAAACTTTTCAAGATGGGTGGTGACCATGGCGGCCATTTTGAAGTCGGCCATTTTGAATCCAACTTTTGTTTTTTCAATAGGAAGAGGGTCATGTGACACATCAAACTTATTGGGAATTTCACAAGAATTTCACAAGAAAAACAATGGTGTGCTTGGTTTTAACGTAACTTTATCCTTTCATGAGTTATTTACATTGAACATATTTTATAAGTGGTCAGAAACTTGTAAATAACTCATGAAAGAATAAAGTTACGTTAAAACCAAGCACACCATTGTTTTTCTTGTGAAATTCCCAATAAGTTTGATGTGTCACATGACCCTCTTCCTATTGAAAAAACAAAAGTTGGATTCAAAATGGCCAACTTCAAAATGGCTGCCATGGTCACCACCCATCTTGAAAAGTTTTCCCCCTCACATATACTAATGTGCCACAAACAGGAAGTTAATATCACCAACCATTCCCATTTTATTAAGGTGTATCCATATAAATGGCCCACCCTGTACACTGCTTCTATGGTAGCTAAAGATTCCCACACACGTATCTCTTCTATAACACTTAACCCTACTGCCCCCATTTCAGCCTTCATCATATCTTTAAAAATAACTCTTAATCTCATATGAATAGTTAACCTTAAATGTAACAGCCTATATTAAAATGGTAATACAAACAGGTAAAATCATCAGTGATCTCTTTTGGAAGCTTGTGTTGAAGCAAGATAGCATAGAGCACCATCTAGTGGTGAGAAAGTATAATGCTATGGCCATAGCAGCACACTGGAACAAGGCTTCTATACCTGGAAGCAAGAATTTTGTGTCCTAAAGGTTTCCATAATTTCCACTGCAGCCACCCTCAGTTATTGTTGTTATTGACAGTACAAGTCCACATTAAATGGGTCCAATAGGGTTGAGCACACCAGACTGAATGCAAATTCCAAAATAATTATTCATGTGTACCCATGCCTGCCTGTCCAGTGGAAATCTATAGTTCAGAATGTCCTTAGTAGGCCGCTATGAATTTTATGGAGAAACCGTAAGAATTAGGCTAATACAAGGAATTGATTCTATGTGTTCAAATGTGCCTATTTGTAAAAGATTTACATTCACCATCCTATTTACTTTGTCTGAAGATGATTTTAGGAGCTGAGTGTCAGAGCAGAGATGCCCACTGAGGTCTGATGGTTACTGTGCGGTCAATTGCTAACCTTATATTGATTAAAGTTTTCGGCAAGCTCCTAGATGTAAATAACAGAATCAATTGGCAATGATCTGTACTTAAAAGGAATTTAAACAACTATTGGGAATCATATTATGATGCACATTTAGGAGTTTGAGGGACAGCAAACCTTGAAGCCAGTACAGGATTGAGCCTAAGAGTGTCATATAACAGAGATCTATAATTGTGTATAATCCTCTAAGGCAGGGGTCCCAAAACCACGGCCTGGGGGCCAGATGAAGCCCTTTGCTTGCCTTTATCTGGCCCTTGTGGCACTTTTCTTCCCACTGATGCAATACACTATTCCTCCCACTGACACCAACAATGGGGCACTATTCCTCCCACTGACACCAACAATGGGAATAATATTTCTCCCTCTGACACGGATGGTGCACTATTCCTCCCTAATGCCAAAGATACACTGTTGACTCCCATGGAATCCAGGACAATTTCTACTCCCAATGGCCAAAGTCTGGCCCCCCTAATGTATGAAAGATAGTAAACTGGTCCTTTATTTAGAAACTTTGGAGATCCCTGCACTATGGAAATCAGTTATTTTAAAGTTATGCAAACCCAGGAGCTGGGAGACAGCGTGTGTTAGCATGAGGTTGACTTCTTCCTGCTTGGGTTCTCTGGAAATACATTAGTTGCAGGCAGGATGAGGACACTGTTCATAGACTGCGGTGGGTTCCAGGCGTAAAACG
Source organism: Glandirana rugosa (assembly GCA_018402905.1). Classification (NCBI taxonomy): domain Eukaryota; kingdom Metazoa; phylum Chordata; class Amphibia; order Anura; family Ranidae; genus Glandirana; species Glandirana rugosa. The sequence goes on from BLSH010262862.1 coordinate 161,431, forward strand.
GCTTAATTATGTGTTATGTCTTGCTTAGCTGTTTAACATCACATGATTCATTGCAAGTTTTCTTGCAGCAATCTGCCTTCCTGGCTGCAGTGAGTCTCATGGTTTCTGTGAAGTGCCCGGAGAATGCAAGTGCCGCATGGGATGGCAAGGTCGCCTTTGCGATGAGTGTGTGCGATATCCAGGCTGTCTGCATGGATCCTGCTCTCAGCCTTTTGAGTGCACCTGTCAAGAGGGCTGGGGTGGCCTCTTCTGCAATCAGGACCTGAACTACTGTACCAACCATAAGCCATGCCGAAATGGCGCCAGCTGCACCAACACCGGACAAGGGAGCTACTCATGCAACTGTCGGCCAGGATTCACCGGTACCAACTGTGAGATCGAGAGCAATGAGTGTGCCAGCAACCCCTGCAGGAATGGAGGCAGCTGTAATGTAAGTGAAGACACGGGAGCCCTGAGGTGGGGGGTAAATTGAACTAATGCTGTGCAACTGCTCTGTAGATTTGGGCAATCGGGTGAGCACCAATTACAAGTACAATAATGGAGGTTGTTTGGCTAGTTTAGCAGAATATAAAAAGTGGTACCCATTTTAATACATACTGTATATACCAAAAACACCTCTATGGCATCACCCATAAAACAATAACAAGATAAAAAGGAATCACCCATTAAAAGATAAAATAACACAACCAGCTTTTGTGCTAAATTCACCTTTAATTCTGAGATTTTCTCATAGTACTTTCTAATACCACTAGATGTCCTCAGCTTGATGACCAACATCATTTAACCACTTGGCAACCAGCTGTTTAACCACTTCAGCCCCAGAAGGATTTACCCCCTTCCTGACCAGAGCACTTTTTGCGATTCAGCACTGCGCCGCTTTAACTGACAATTGCATGGTCGTGCGATGTTGTACCCAAACAAAATTTTTACCCACAAATAGAGCTTTCTTTTGGTGATATTTGATCACCTCTGCGGTTTTTATTTTTTGTATTATAAACAAAAAAAGACTTGACAATTTTGAAAAAAAAACCCCAATATTTTTTACTTTTTCCTATAATACATATCCAAAAATATATATAAAAAAACAAATGTATTCATCAGTTTAGGGCGATATGTATTCTTCCTCATATTTTTGGTTAAAAAAAAAAAGTTCTAGCATCTACAAACTATGAGAATTGCTTTATGGCGTTTTTTTTTTTTTACTAGTAATGGTGGCAATCTTCGATTTTTAGCGGGACTGCAATATTGGGGCGGACATATCGGACACTTTTGACACTTTTTTTGGGACCACTGACATTTATACAGCGATCAGAGCTTTAAATAGCCACTGATTACTGTGTAAATGTCACTGGCAGGGAAGGGGTTAACACTAGGGGGCGAACAAAGGCTTAAATGTGTTTCTAACTGTGTGGGGGCTGGGCTGACTGGGGAGGAGAGTGATCGCTGCTCCCATATACTGGGAACATAGATCACTCTCCTCTCCCCTGTCAGAACAGGGATCCCCTTGTTTACATACACAGATCCCCATTTTGTCACTGCCAGAGAGCGATCGCAGGTGGCCAGCGGACATTGAGTCCACCCATCCGCTGATTGGCCCCCCTGCTAGAGCGTGCTCCCACAATACTCACTCCTCAGGTGACGGCGGTTCGCGCAGGAGGCCATGTTGCCACCGTCAATCCACGGTGGGTGGTCGGCAACTGGTTAACATTTACTGCTGGCCAACAGCTTAGTTGTTCCCCTGCAACGCACGGGTAAATTGCAGGGGAACTTCCTGGTTAACAGACGTGTGCCCCCTGTTGCTCATGTTGTGGTTGGACACAGCACAAATTTGTCAGCAGGTTTGCAGCCAACGATTTTGGCTGTGAACCTACTGATGGTTGTAGTCAACCACAGCAGAAAGATCTGTGTGTGGTAGTAAACATACAACCCAGATTTGGCTTGTTGTGCCTCCTGATCTCACTTACTGTTCAGAGCTAAGATCAGGAATCAAAGCCAGCCAGTCTGTGAGTAAAATCAGCACACATACACTTGTTAGGCACACAGTTAATCCTTTGTTTGCCTTCCTGATAGCCCTTGTCACCCAGCCAGTGTCATTAGTACAGTGACAGTGTACAGTATTTTCACTGATCACTGTATTAGTGTCACTAGTGATGTCAGATAGTGTCAGTTAGCGCCAGTCCCTGATTGCCCACCACACTAGAAATGTGATAGGCAGTAAGAAAGTAAGAGGTGCGGTAAAAGCTGCATAAATTCCAGTATATATACCAGAGTTTGTAGACGCTATAATCTTCACACAAACAATTAATATACACTTATTGAGATTCTTTTTTACAAAAGACATGTAACAGAATACATTTTGGCCTAAATGTATGAAGAAATTTGATTTTATTAGATATGTTTTATAAGAGAGAGAAGAAAATATTGTTTGTTTGTTTTTCTAATTTTTGTTTTTTTCATTTATATAATTTAAAAAAATGCAGTGGTGATCAAATACCATCTAAAGAAAGGTCTATTTGTGTGAAAAAATGATATAAATTTAGTTTGGGTAATGTTGCATGACCGTGCAGTGGCCAGTTAAGGTAGCACAATGCCCAATAGCAAAAAATTGCCTGGTCATGAAGGGGGTAACACCTTCCAGAGGTCAAGTGGTTAAAAAAATAAGTGTGGATTAAAAAAAAAAACAAAAAAAAACACACATACTCACCTCGGTGGAAGCAGCATCGGTCTGATGCTGCATCTGTCCCCAGCCACCTTTAAAGTGTTATAAAAGCTGGGTTCACACTATCCGACATTTAAACGGTCCGACTTTAATCCTACTTTGCCGTGCGATTTACGGTCCTACATCCGGTCAAAGTCGGTCTGACTTTTATCCCGACAATACCAGGCACCTTGTGCTCTGGGAATCTTGAAGAGGAACCCCGCTAAATTAAAAAAAAAAAACGGTGTAGGGTCCCCCCCCCCAAGAGCATACCAGACCCTTCAGTCTGGCAGGCCAAGAAAGGGGGTGGGGACGAGCGAGCGCCCCCCCCCCCGGACCATACCAGGCCACATGCCCTCAACATGGGGAGTATGGGTGCTTTGGGGCAGGGGGGGCTTTTCTCCCCCCACCCCAAAGCACCTTGTCCCCATGTTGATGAGGACATGGGCCTCTTCCAGACAACCCTTTCCAGTGGTTGTCAGTGTCTGCGGGCGGGGGCGTATCGGAATCTGGAATCTTAACAAGGGGGCCTCCAGATTCCGGCCCCCCACCCTATGTGAATGAGTATGTGTTACATTGTACCCCTACCCATTCACCTGAAAAAAGGTGTAAAAAAAAAACACACTGCACAGGTTTTTAAATTTTCTTATTAAATCAGCTCCGGCGTCTTCTCCCCTCTCCTTCTCTGGCTCTTCTCCCTCTCTGGGGCCTTCTTTCTTCTGTTCTTTTGTGGGGCCTTCTTTCTTCTGAGGGGTCTTCTATCTTCTGCTCGGCCTTCTAACTTCTGCTCTTTTGCCGCTGTCTTCTTCCTCTGTTTTTCTTCCCATGTTGACATGACGCGATCTCCCGGACTAATGGACTATCCGCACTCTGCAGTGACTTATATTTGCATGGGGTGGGGCCAGCCGCTGACATCCGGAAGCCCTGCCCCTTATGAAGTCACAGGGGCAGGGATGTGACGGGACCCCGACAACCACCGGCAAGGGTTGTCGGGAAGAGGCCAATGTCCTCATCAACAATGGGACAAGGTGTTGAGGGCATACGGCGTGGTATGGTCCGGGGGGGGGGGGGGGC
>BLSH010262897.1:47749-62105 GCA_018402905.1 Glandirana rugosa
GCCAGCATTGCTGCAGAGGTTGAAAGGGTGGGGGGTCAGCCAGTCAGTACTCAGACTATACGCCACACACTGCATCAAATTGGTCTGCATGGCTGGCGTCCCAGAAGTAAGTCTCTTCTAAAGATGATGCACAAGAAAGCTCGCAAACATTTTGCATTTTGCTGAAGACAAGCAGACAAAGGACATGGATTACTAGAACCATGTCCTGTGGTCTGATGAGACCAAGATAAACATATTTGGTTCAGACGGTGTCAAGCGTGTGTGGTGGCAGCCAGGTGGGGAGTACAAAGGCAAGTGTGTCCTGCCTACAATCAAGCATGGTGGTAGGAGTGTCATGGTCTGTGGCTGCATGAGTGCTGCCGGCACTGGGGAGCTACAGTTCACTGAGGGAACCATGAATGCCAACATGTACTGTGACATACTGAAGCAGAGCATGATCCCCTCCCTTCGGAGACTGGACCGCAGGGCAGTATTCTAACATAACGACCCCAAACACACCTCCAAGATGACCACTTCCTTTGCTAAAGAAGCTGAGGGTAAAGGTGATGGACTGGCCAAGCATGTCCCCAGGCCTAAACCCTACTGAACATCTGTGGGGCATCCTCAAACGGAAGGTCAAGGAGCGCAAGCTCTCTAACATCCACCAGCTCCATCATGTCATCATGGAGGAGTGGAAGAGGACTCCAGTGGCAACCTGTGAAGCTCTGGCAAACTCCATGCCCAAGAGGGTTGAGGTAGTGCTGGAAAATAATGGTGGCCACATAAAATATTGACACTTTGTGCCCGATTTAGACATTTTCACTTAGGCGTGTACTCACTTTTGTGGCCAGCATTAATGGCTGTGTGTTGAGTTATTTTGAGGGAACAGCAAATTTACATGGTTATATACAAGCTGTACACTCACTACTTTACATTGAAGCAAAGTGTCATTTCTTCAGTGTTGTCACATGAAAATATATAATAAAATATTTACAAAAATGTGAGGGGTGTACTCACTTTTGTGTGATACTGTGTGTGTGTGTATGTATGTATATATATATATATATATATATATATATACACACACACACACACACACACACACACACACTCACACACATATACATATACATATATATACACACACATATATACATACACACACACATACACTGCCGCTTGTAATGTTACATAGTCAGGTTGAAAAAAGACAAACGTCCATCTAATTCAACCAATAAAAAAAAAAAAAAAAATAAATAAATAAAAACACATTACCATACAATCTCATATACTGTACACAATCCTTCACCCACAGTTGATCCAGAGGAAGGCAAAAAAGAACCCCCAGCAAAGCATGATCCAATTTGCTATAGCGGGGGAAAAATTCCTTCCTGATCCCCCAAGAGGCATATTCCCTGGATCAACTTTACCTATAAATGTCAATATCCAGTTATATTATGTACATTAAGGAAAGAATCCAGGCCTTTTTAAGCAATCTACTGAGCTGGCCAGAACCACCTCTGGAGGGAGTCTATTCCACATTTCCACAACTGTGAAGAAACCTTTCCGTATTTGGAGATTAAATCTTTTTTCCTCTAGACATACAGGGGTTGATTTACTAAAGCTGGAGAGTGCAAGAACTGATGCAGCTGTGCATGCTAGCCAATCAGCTTCTAACCTCAGCTTGTTCAATCAAGCTTTGACAATAAAGCCTTGAACCTGATTGGTTTCTGTGTGGAGCTGCACCAAATTTTGCACTTTCAAGCTTTAGTAAATCAACCCCAAAGAGTGCCCCCTTGTCCTCTGTGATGCCCTTAAAGTGATTAACTCAACACTAACTTCATTATATGAACCACTTATGTATTTGTACATGTTGATCATATCCACCCTTAATCTCCTCTTCTCAAGAAAGGACTTTGCTCGCTTTGGAAACCTCAGCATGGCATTGCATGCCATTATTAAGCTTATGATCTACCAAAACCCCCAGATCCTTCTCCACTATGTATTCCCCCAGTTGTACTCCCCCTAATATGTATGATGCATTTATATTCTTAGCCCCCAAGTGCATAACTTTACATTTATCAACATTCAACCTCATTTGCCACATGGTTGCCCAATTAAACAGTGCATTGAGGTCGGCTTGTATGTTGGAGACATCCTGTAAGGACGTTATTCCACTGCATAGTTTGGGGTCATCTGCAAAGACAGAAATGGTACTTTTAATCCTAGACCCTATATCATTTATAATGATATTAAAAAGTAAGGGTCCCAACACTGAACCTTGGGGTACACCACTGATAACCGTAGACCATTCAGAGTAAGAATCATTAACCACTACTCTCTGAATTTGGTCTTTTAGCCAGTTTTCTATCCATTTACAAACTGATCTTTCCAAGCCTGTAGATTTTACCTTACACATTAGCCGTGTGTAGGGAACTGTGTCAAATGCTTTTGCAAAATCCAGGTATACCACGTCCACAGTCACAACTCTGTCCATGGTTTTACTGACCTCCTCATAAAAAGAAATCAGGTTTGTTTGACAACTTCTGTCTTTCATGAATCCATGCTGTCTGTTGCTTAAAATATTTTTTTTATATTTGAAGTATTTTTGGAGGTTTGTCCTAATATCTTTTGCAATCTGTCTTTCGTTTAGAAATTTTGAGTTATTGATTTCCTTTTTACATATTCTGTTATATTCTTTGTAACAGTTAACAGATAATAGTGTTCCTTCATTTTTAAAAGCCCTTTTCTTATCATTTATGACTTTTTTAACTTTGGCCGTGAGCCACATAGGTTTTGTTTTTAGCTTTTTAAACTACTTGCCCATGGGAATATACTTTGCAGTGAGTTCGCATATAGTCTTTTTGAAAAATTCCCATTTCTGTCCAAGTCCTGGAGAGCATCTCATCCGCTGAAAATTTGCTCTCTTAAAGTTAAGTGTTTTTACTTTTCCCGTATGTGTTTGTTGCTTGCAGCTTACATTAAATGAAATCATGTACTGGTCACTGCTACCCAGATGTTCTTTTGTATGAATATAGGTAATAAGCTCTGTATGGTTTAAGATCACCAGGTCCAGCAAAGCATCATTCCTAGTTGGGGTCTCCTCAATAAACTGGACTGTAAAATTGTACTGTAATAGGTTTATAATTTTTTCCCCTTTAACTGTCCCAGCAGTGCCATTACTCCAGTCAATTTCCGGGTAGTTAAAATCCCCATTATTATCACTGTCCCAGGCCTTGCAGCCCTTTCCATCTGTGCAAGGAGCTCAGTCTCCACCTCCTCTTTAACATTGGGAGGTCTATAACAAACTCCAATGATAACCTTTGTAGTATGCACAGTAATGTCTAGTAGTAGCATTTATAACAGTGTGACAATGTGGGTGCACTGTTGGGAGAAAGTTTTCAGACTATAACAGGAGGTGCCTTAAATAAGTACCTGCAAGGCAGGATCATCAAGTGTTCATTTAGGCAAAGCTACAGATTTAGAAATATTGAAAGAAAAGCTATTGAAATTATACTAACAGGTTAAAAACTATTTAAGATTATGGTGTTTGGGCTTGTTTTTAATTCACTTAGTAACCAGATATTACTTCTGGTGTAGTATAATCCTATAGGAGGAGCAACACATGGAGGACAACAAAGGGAGGAGCTCAACAGGATGGAGGTGCTCATTTGTAGTCCAGTCAGCAATTATTAGATACAGGAATACACAAGGACGTAACAGGGTATACAGAGTGGTTTACCCGACTATTCAAGTAACAGACATGCGTAAATCACAAGAGACCTGAATAGAATTACAATTGCTGGAGCAGGTACAAGAGTTCACATATACAGTATGCATTTCAGCTATGTTTAGGCAGTTCACCACCTACTGACAATGGACTTTACAGACGATGGTATTCATAACAGCTGTGTGGTCGTGAGGGTACACAAATTCGTTCCTGAGCTCACAGTCACCGTCGAGAAGAAGTAAAGTGTGGGCAAAAGGACTGTGTACCTTTAGCTGAAGTGAAACGAACATTTTATACCTTGCAGAGCAGCTAAGAAGAAAGGACTGCCTGGTAGGAAGAAAGAACAGTCGAGAAGAAAAAAAAGATGGGAAGGACGTATGGGAGCGGCTGAAGCAAAAAGGATGAGCATAAATTGCTGGGCTAAAATGTTAAATTGTTTCTAAAGCAACAGCAGTGATGCAGTACAGATATGTTGCTGAGGTCCCCTTTAATTTCTTTGCCTAGGCTGTACTTGGGGCCCCGACTTTGGCCCAAATTGATATGAAAGCTGAACTCCAGGCAGTTTTTAAAAATTCAACTAAGGCAAGACCCAGAATACCTCGTTCTACCCTTTACACACACAGACTGCAGGAAGGTTTTAGGGTCCCCAATATAGAAAAATAATATAAATCTGCACAGATCTCATAAGTTTCCCTATTACAGTATATTGAGGGAACGAGGCGAGCAGCCCATTAAGTACAAACACTGTTTTACTTGTGGTTAGCATGTATAAAAAGAAGGTTCTGTTTCTATGTTATTTGCTACTTTTGCATATGTCGAATATATACGACTAATATGAAATGTTATTTGTAATAGAGTACCAAGAGAAGTGGGATAGCCCTGGATGAAGCAGCAAGACTGCGAAACGTCGGTGAAACAATATCCCGAATGTGTACCCTCGATGACATATGTATTTGGTATTTTGTATTATGTATCGTTCCTATGGTGAAACACTATATGGAATTTTAGAGTTTGTAGATTTAATAAAGACTGTGGAATTTTAATCAACTACCTATGACTGTGCTCATCACTGAGGTATTTTCCCATAAAAACCCTATATGTATGTCTCAAGTTTTGCTGTCGACCCTAACAGCCTGTTGGGACAAGTCTTATGTTCATAATTCAAATTTGGGAGGGGGATATAACCTCACTATATATTTGAGCTATTGCTAACCCACTGGTTTATGTCATTATCTTTTCCCCTATACAGTATATGCTACAAGAGACATTCTTTTGTGGACCATCTTAGAACTCCCAAACTGAAGAAATCCAGATGTTTGCCCAGGTCTGGCTCCCACATTCTGCACGCCTGTCCTCTTTGAGACGTTTAATTTTTCTGGAAAGATTGACTTTGCAGGAACTCCAAAAAGCTACCATAATATAATATTATAGATATCTCCAAATTAGACAGTGGAATTTGGCTCTCATTAGGACCTCAGAGTTCCCCTACACAAAAAGTATTTTTTTAACACGTTTGCCTTCATTCCCCAGAGTCCCTTAAACTTGTATTTCTTTTAAACGCTGGTCCTAACACCAGCCCAACCCACTCTGCTATACCTTACACCAAGGAATGGGAACTTGGATTGGGGCAAAATTTGGTCAAGGATAGCAAAATATTCCTTTAATGCGACCATGCTGGAATCTGCTTACAAGGTTCTCTTTAGGTGGTATTGGGTGCCCACACATATAGCAAAAGCTATTCTGTCTTATTGTGACAAATGGTTCATGGGTTATATCAGCAAGGTCAGGCCTGGTGGCCCTGCTCAAAACTAATCTCCTTCTCATCCTCTCATTAAACCCACTGCTGAAATTTACTACAGCATACAACATGGCTCTTTGCTGTCATGTATGTTAATCCACTGCCCCTGTAGGGGCAATACAGCTGTCATGACTTATGTTCCATTTGTAAGAGGTCTGGCAGTGTAACAATGTGCCCACCCCTTTGTAAGTTATGTTAGGCATGCAAAGCGTGTCTTAGGTAATCCTGGCCGCTTTTTTCCTTCCCGGATATTATGGTTCTTTGTATATAATTGCTATTTCCGGCCTTTGGAACGCATTAGATTGATAGTTCTCCCCGTTTGTGTTCAGCTAGTACGTTCTACGGCCGTGCAATATTCGGTAATGAAAGTTCTGGTTCTTTTGGACACATAGATGCATGCTTGCGTCGTTAGGCCATGCTTCTGACGATGTCCTATTGGTCGAAATGCATCATGTGGTTCTTCTAAGACACAAGCACACCACTAGCCGCAGCACCTTCAAAAAGCCTTTTTGATGCTCATTGTTAAACATTGTTTGTAAGTACAATCTAATTAAAACTTTTACATTGTTCAAATGTACTTCACTATGTGCCCTGTTATTTTTCATTTGGGTACATTCCTTGTGATTGGGGATCAAGTATAAGCGGATTGTGACATCCATGGGAGATCTGACCTTGGATAGCTGAGCTAAAGTGAGCCACCACTCTGCTTATCTATGCTGTGGAGTAGTTTCTTAATAATAATTGGAGAAAGTTTATTTATCCATGTCATGACACCTGTTTAGATCTGCTCTCTGGTAAGAAGATTGGATGTGAGCACTTGGGTGCAGTGTGCTGTCATACACACTGAAGTTGGTGAAAGGGTCTCGTCTCTCTTCTGCTCCATATTCTTTGGTCTTTGCTCATACAAGTTTTCTAGCGCTGCATATGAACTTTCAATACAGCTGTCATACCTTATTTTGAAAATAAATAAAATTATTGAAACCAAAATCATGCAACTAATGCAAGTACCTGATATGAAATTCCTGTAATCCCCTTTGCAATAGAACTGGGAGAAGGAGAGGCAGTATTATGGACTAATCAAGTGTGCTGCATACAAATTTGCTGACAAAAAATATACTGACAGATGAAGAGAGAACAGGGGTCACCTCATTAGTTTGTTGTTGCTCCTTCACTGTCCAATCACAGGCTTGGTGTCACATATTTCAGTAGATGTACCATGTCAATCAGAGCGATTGATAAGTTACAGGCAAGGCAGAAGCTAGAGCGGTGTAAGCACAGATGGCCAGGGAATACAGCAAACAGTAAAAGAGTCTACAACCTGATGGTCAAAGCAGAATCCAGGTTCCAGTCACGGTAGTAATGACTGATAACAGCAGAGATAATAGGCCGATGACCAGGGTAGACAAAGAGAAGGCGAGTCCAAATGCAGTTCAAACAATTCTCAAGTTTAATCCATGACCTAAATATAATCAGACAGACTAACCTGTTATCTGGCATAGGCTGAATGTCCAACAGTCCATTTATGCTTTCTAGGCTGCTGGTTGCTCTGCACTCAAGAGTCTTGAGCTGCAGTGCTAAATAAAAACCAGCAGATGGTGATTGTTGTCTAATCATTACACTGGGGGCAGAAGGTGATCAAACTGTATTGCATAACCACTTCAGCCCCGGATGGATTTACCCCTTAGGGCTCTTTCAAACATACGGACCATTCAGGTCCGCCTGTCAGTTTTTCAGGCGGACCTAAACGGACGCTCCATGTACCGCTATGGAGTGATGGATGTCAGTGTTGACATGTCCGCTGACATCTGATGCGATCCGCTCCGCTAAATCTAGACGGATGGAAACTCTATTATCCATCCATCTGGCGGATCAGATGAAAACGGACTGGCAGATACGTTATCATCCGATCCCCCAAGGACAGCGGGGCTCTGACAGGTCCGTCTCTGCGGACCTGCCATCCGCCGGCTCAATGGGGATCAACGGATTGATCCACGCTGTGAAAACGGACAAACGTGTGAAAGAGCCTTTAATGACCAGGCCGTTTTTTGCGATACAGCACTGTGTTAATTTAACCGACAATTGTGCGGTTGTGAGACGCTGTACCCAAATAAAATTGATGTCCTTTTTGCCCCACAAATAGAGCTTTCTTTTTGTGGTATTTAATCACCTCTGCAGTTTTTATTTTTGATGCTGTAAACAAAAAAAGACTGACAATTTTGGAAAAAAGAACAATATTTTTTACTTTTTGCTATAATACATATCCATTTTTTTTAAATGTATTCATCAGTTTGGGCCAATATGTATTCTACATATTTTTGGTAAAAAAATCCCAATAAGCATATATTGATTGGTTTGCGCAAAAGTTATAGTGGATAGATTTAGGGACTTTAAATATTTTTTATTGTTTTTACTGGGAATGGTGGCCATCTGTGATTTTTAGCTTGATTGCGGCGGACAAATCTGACACAAAGTGACACTTTTTGGGGACCAGTGACACCAATACAGTGATCAGCTCTATAAAAATGCACTGTCACTGTATAAATGACACTGGTTGTGAAGGGGTTAACACCAGGGGCAATCAAAGGGTTAAGTGTGTCCTAGGGAATGCTTTCTAACTATAGGGTGAGTGGACTGACTGTGCAGAGTCAGAGAGATCACTGTTCCTGATCACTAGAACAGCCAATCTCACTGTACTCCTCTGACAGAATGGGGATCCGCCTTGTAGCAGATCCCTGTTCTGTCTCTCTGTGGAGCAATCATGGGTGGCTGGCGGACATCCCGGCCGCCCACCACGCGCATCGGCTCCAGGGCCGTGCAGCTGTATTTATTACATGATGTGCCATACCGGTATGGCGATTCCTGCGGTGGGCAGTCTTTAAGTGGTTAAAGTGCTATTAAACCCAAACATTTATTATATGGTAGCTTACCATTTCTTAGATGGCTGAATTTGTTTTCTAGTTTTAGGCTTTCTTTCTTTTATTTTCATCTGGTTTTCTGGAGAAAACGTTTTCCAGGAGAATGTATTGATTGCAGAGATGAGACAAATCATTTAACACTGTCAGAGGTGTTTACACAAAGCTTTTATTTATTTTTGTAAAACCTTTATCCCAAACAGAAAAAACTTTTTGCTGTAACTGCTTATAAATGTGAGCAGGAGTTTGGCTTCAATTTGTTAGTGTATCTAAACCTTCTAGTAAATCTAACACTCCCCTTTCTCCAGACTGACAATGCTAAAGGTACCCCCTGAGCTCATTCAGAGTAGGGCCACTCTAACACAGGGGGTGTGCTATTGGCCAGAACACTAGGGGAAAACAAAGGGAAAGAAGCCTAAGAAAAGAAAACTGATACAGCCACATCTAATTATTTGTAGACTGCAATATATTAATTTCTGCTTTTTGGTTTAATACCTCCTTTAACTGCAATAGAAAAAGGTCAGTCGGGTTGGAGTTTAGCCTTAAATCACATCCCATCCAATGCCAACAGTGGGTTAAGCAAGGAAGGCTTTGAACCTCTGCGAATGTTTTGCTATTAGTGAGCCCATTGGAAAGATATCCCCCCTAACTTTTTGTCCTGGGGAAAAGCTGTGACAAAAAAAAAAAACTGACAGGGAAAAAGAAAACGGGATTTTTTGACTTACCGTAAAATCCCTTTCTCTGAGTTTGTCGACAGGCACAGCGACTCTTAGGACTAAGTGGGTTATACTGCCCTCTTCAGGAGTTTACTAGGCAGAACAGGCAGTTCTAACAGCAAAAAGATCAGTAACAGACACAGCCCCTCCCAGGGGGCAGTCCTCACTGGCAGATAACCCCACACCCAGCTGCTGCTAGCTCAGTTTGTAACAAGCAGTGCAAAATCCAGAGGGGTGGGTGCTGTGCCTGTCAACAAACTCATAGAAAGGGATTTTACGGTAAGTCAAAAAATCCTGTTTTCTCTTTCGTTCAAAAGCAGTGCCAAAAAATGAGGGGTGGATAACAGAACAACAGAAACTACACCCAACCGAACCCTCAGTGAGGAACCACACGTGTCTCACGCGGCCGCCTACAAAACTTTGCGGCCAAACGCAGCATCCGAGGATTCTAAAACATCAACTTTGTAAAACTTTGAGAAGGTGTGCACAGATGACCAAGAAGCCGCCTTGCACACCTGAGACACAGACGCCTGATGTTGAAAAGCCCAGGAAGTGCTAATCGCCCTGGTAGAGTGAGCCATGACCGGGAAGGGAGGCTCCAGACCCCGAACAGCATAGGCTCGGGTCACCATCTGTCTAATCCAACGTGAGATAGTGGCCAAAGAGGCCGCCAAACCTTTTCGCGGACCATCCACCACGACAAAGAGTGCGTCCGACCTCCGAAAGGAGGCCATGGTCGCCAGATACACCCGCAGGGGCCGAACAACGTCCAGGGAGTACAGAGCAACCTCCTTAGGGTGAGATGGGCGCGGGCATAGCGAGGGAAGGACAATGTCCTCATTGATGTGGAAGGATGACACCACCTTCTGTAAAAAGGAAGGTGATGAGCACAAGACCGCCTTATCCTTGTGTAGGACCAGATAAGCAGACCTACAGGAAAGAGCCGCCAGCTCAGACACCCACCGAGCGGATGTGATAGCTACCAAGAAAGGCACCTTCTGCGAAAGCAATTGTAGTAAAATTTTCCTGATATTCTCAAGGACTTCTGAAGGACCGAGAGGACCAAATTGAGGTCCCATGGCGCCAAAGGCGACCGTACCTGGGGGGCGACATGTCGAACCCCCTGCATGAAAGTACGAATCAACGAATGCGTCACCAAAGGACGCTGAAAAAAGATCGCCAGAGCAGAAACCTGACCCTTGATAGTGCTCAACGCCAGATTCTGGTCGATTCCCTTCTGAAGGAAGGCCAGAACCCGAGACACCGAGAAGGAACGAGGGTTCCACCCCCCAGCCTCGCACCAGGCGGTGTAAGCCTTCCAGGTGCGGTGGTAAATTTTACGTGAAGTGGCCTTACGTGCCTTCAACATGGTAGAAATCACCAAGTCAGAGACCCCCCGATCCCTCAACACCTGGGATTCAATAGCCGGGCCGTTAAAGCCAGAGAGGGTAAAGCAGGGTGCAAGATGGGCCCCTGGGACAGAAGATCCTCGCGAAGCGGGAGTCGCCAGGGGACGTCCACCACCATCTGTACTACGTTGGCATACCAAGGACGCCTTGGACAATCTGGGGCTACCAGAATGGTCAGAATGCCCTCCGCCTCTATTCTGCGCAGAAGCAGCTTGAGAGGAGGAAAGGCATAGATGAGTTGATACCGAGCCCACGGAGCCACAAGAGCATCCGCCGCTTCCGCCAAGGGATCCCTTATCCTGCTCACGAAGGTCTGCACCTTCCGATTGAGACGGGACGCTAGTAGGTCCACGTCCGGGACACGCCATCTCAGACAAATCTGATGAAACACATCCGGGTGTAGGGACCACTCTCCCTTGTCCAGGTGCTGACGACTGAGATAGTCCGCCTGCCAATTTTCTACGCCCGCTATGTGGATGGCAGAGATTGCTGGAACGTGACTTTCTGCCCACCGCAGGATGGGGGCTACCTCCAAGGCCGCAGCCGAGCTTCTCGTCCCTCCCTGGTGGTTCACGTATGCCACGGCCGAGGCATTGTCCGACTGAATCCGGACAGGGCACCCGTGTAGCCTCGACGTCCAATGGGAGAGGCAGTACCAAATCGTCCGCAAATCCAGGACATTGATCGGGAGACGAGACACCTCCAGAGACCATCATCCCTGGGCTGAAAGCAGCCCCAGGACTCCGCCCCAGCCTGTAAGGCTGGTGTCCATCGTGATCACTGTCCAGTGAAGGGGGAGGACGGACTTCCCCGACCGAAGAGCCGGGGACCACAGCCACCAGAGCAACGAGGTCCTCACTGGGTGATCCATCCTGATCACCCGATCCAGGGAAGATGGGGACCTGTCCCATCTCAGGAGAATCTCCCGTTGCAGAGCCTGGGTGTGATACTGAGCATAAGGGACCGCCTTGATGGATTAGGCCCAGGACCCGCATGCAAAACCGAAGTGAGGCCCATTTCTGGGACAGCAGGGACCGAACCGCTGACTGAAGCGTCTGCCGCTTGGTTGGCGGAAGGCAAACCTCTGCTTGGGCCGCATCCAGGATCAGCCCCAGATACTCCAGGTGGTGAGAAGGAATCAGGACCGACTTTGGGAGGTTAATCACCCATCCGAATTCCTGCAGAGTGTGCAGGGTAATCGTCACATTGTCCCTGAGCGCTGGAGCCGACTCCGCTCGCAGAAAGTCACCCAGATATGCCACCACGCGATACCCCTCTGTCTCAGCAGAGTCAGAACCGGGGCCAGCAGTTTGGTGAAGACCTGAGGCACAGAGGACAGGCCAAATGGAAGAGCTACGAACTGGTAGTGATCCTCACCAACCGCAAAGCACAGGAAGCGCTGGTGGTGGGCGCAGATGGGAACATGCAGGTACGCATCTTTGATGTCGAGGGAGGCCAGGAAGTCGCCCTGGTGCAGGGCCGCTACTACCGAGCGGAGTGACTCCATCTGAAACCGGCGGACCCGCACAAACCTGTTGAGGTCCTTCAGATGGGACGAACCCCAGCCTTCTTCGGAACCACAAAACTCTTGGGAACGTTCCGCCCGAGGAACGGGGACAATCACCCCTTGACCCAGCAGGTCCTGCACAGCCCCGAACAAGGCCCGCAGGCAGCTGCAGGTTGGAGGCGAAGAACCTGTCTGGGGGGCGGGAATAGGATTCTATGCTGTACCCCGAGGAGACCACCTCGAGCACCCAGCGGTCCAAGATGCGGGAGGACCACCTGTCCGCGAATCCCAGGAGATGTCTTCCCACCCGAACACCGGTTGGGGGCAACCCTTCATGCAGGGGAGACTTTGTCCTCTGGCTTCTGTGAACCCTTGCCCGGGGCACGGGACGGACGAAAAGGCCGCCTATAGGCCGAAAAGGAAGGCCCCTGACGGCGACGGGAGTCCGTACTGCTCCTGGGCTCCGGGAGGAAGGTGCTCTTCCCTCCGGTTGATCATCTCATCCAAGGAGTCACCGAAGAGCCCCCCCCCCGGAAAGGTAAATCTGCCAGGGTCTTGTTAGAAGGCAGGTCCGCAGACCAGCACTTCAACCAAAGCCACCGCCTGGCCACCACAGAGACCGCAGACGCCTTGGATATCAGGGGGCTGCGTCCAAGGCAGCATCGCACAGGTACTGAGCCACCTGGACCATCTGGTCAGCAAGGTCCACACACTCAGGAGAAGTCCTGCTCAACTCGCTGTGCAACCACTTTGCCCATTCAGTGAGCGTTTGCAACGCCACCGTAGGGACCTGACACAGGCCTCAGCCTTCCCGTCAGCCGGGTCCTTAAAGGACAGCGTGCCTTTCACCGGGATAGTGGTCGCCCTGCACAGGCGGTACACCGGTGGCTCAACCAAGGGGGGCGATGCCCACTTCTTCAACAATTTATCCTCAAAGGGATAACGCACAGGGAAACACTTCAGGGTGGGGAGGGAGCTCTAAGGCTGAGCCCAATCCTTATAAGCGAACTTATCGAGAAAGTCCACATACGGAAAAACCTTAGCCACAGGGTCCCGCCGTTTCTTCCAATTGCAGGGTCTCATGCACTGAGATGATCAGAGTGTCTACGAAAGCCTTCTGTGTGCAGCAGCGGAGGGCTCAGACTCATCCCCGCTATCAGGAGCATCGGGAACCTTGCCATCCGACAGCTCGAGGGGGGTCCCCGCAACGGAGGAGCCCCCCTCACAGTCCGAGTCCTCCCCCAAAGAAGGGGGGGCAAGGGGCGCTTTTTGGCGTCCCTGAGGTCCAACAGTGATTCTCCAGGACTCTCCAAACCTCTCCAAGACCGTCAACATCGCATCTACTAGAGCCCCTGAAGTGCTGGCTGCAGGCACCGAGAGGTCCGGTGGGGAAGCACCCGCATTGGCTGCCATACTGTCACCCACCCTAGCAATACCAAATAAATAAGGCCTATTGCCGGGAGACCACTGCACCCCCCACCCCACAGCTGAGCAAGGCTGGGCAGAAGGGACACCCCAAAGGGACTCACCACCCGACCCGGAGAGGAGCTGCCTGCTTCTGCTGTCCCCCATTGTCGCTGCCTTCACCCGTTCCTGCTGCCCACTGCCACTGTGCTCAGAGCCGCTGCCAGGGAGAACCGTGCCATGCTGGGGGGGTAAATCAGTGCCAAAAACTGGCTAGAACCGCCCCCCAAGCCTCACATTCACGTGTAGACACAGGGAAAATGGCCGCCCTGCACACTAGAGGCCAAACACCCCTGTAACAGGGCCGCGGCTACACAAAAATGGCCACCGACCGCTCCCTAGGCCTTAACAGTGCGGCCGGCTACAAGAATATGGCGGGCCGCCAAGCGCGCCGACCACAAGGCAGGCGGGGGGGGGGGGGGGAGGCGGTGGGAGCCTTACCCCACAGAAATCACCCTGGAAGCCCCCATGGGGGGGTGCGCGACAGCGGGGTCCCGGAGGGATGGGGGGACAGGGCACTAGCGAGGAAGAAGGGGGGGAACCACCCATCGCGCTCACCCCGGAGGGGGGACCCGCCAGCTCCCCCCGAACCCTTGAGGAGGAGGGGGGCGTACTTACCCCATTTAGACGGGCGGTGCGGGGATCCCACCCGAGACAGCTTTGCGCTCCCGGTTAAGCCGGAGGGAGCTGTCAGCCCAGGGCAGACTGAGTGCGCCGGCAGGGAGCTTAACCCACGGGGCCACCCGGTCTGGTTCGGGGTCTGCCACGTTCGACCCAGTGCGAAACATCCGGTCTAGCGCATGATGGCCGGCTGGGGAGACTACCTGGGTCCGAGACCCAG
>BLSH010262897.1:62115-75630 GCA_018402905.1 Glandirana rugosa
GGCTACAAGAATATGGTGGGCCGCCAAGCGCGCCGACCACAAGGCAGGCGGGGGGGAGAGGCGGTGGGAGCCTTACCCCACAGAAATCACCCTGGAAGCCCCCATGGGGGGGTGCGCGACAGCGGGGTCCCGGAGGGATGGGGGGACAGGGCACTAGCGAGGAAGAAGGGGGGGAACCACCCATCGCGCTCACCCCGGAGGGGGGACCCGCCAGCTCCCCCCGAACCCTTGAGGAGGAGGGGGGCGTACTTACCCCATTTAGACGGGCGGTGCGGGGATCCCACCCGAGACAGCTTTGCGCTCCCGGTTAAGCCGGAGGGAGCTGTCAGCCCAGGGCAGACTGAGTGCGCCGGCAGGGAGCTTAACCCACGGGGCCACCCGGTCTGGTTCGGGGTCTGCCACGTTCGACCCAGTGCGAAACATCCGGTCTAGCGCATGATGGCCGGCTGGGGAGACTACCTGGGTCCGAGACCCAGCCTGTTGCCCAGCACGGCTGCTTGATTGAAGTCTTTATCTGTGAGGCTGTCTCCTGACAGCTGAATTGGACCCGAGAGGTACCACAGATCCCAACAGGGAGCTTAGGTCTAACTCCTTGCTCTAGGCAGAAAAAACTGAGCTAGCAGCAGCTGGGTGTGGGGTTATCTGCCAGGGGGGGCTGCCCCCTGGGAGGGGCTGTGTCTGTTACTGTTCTTTTTGCTGTTAGAACTGCCTCTTCTGCCTAGTAAGCTCCTGAAGAGGGCAGTATAACCCACTTAGTCCTAAGAGTCGCTGTGCCTGTCGACGAAAGAATACATTTGTATTTTGGAAATGAAAGGTGGCATTAAGTTGGAGACTGGTTCCAGAGCAGAACGATGGCACAGCCCAGAGAGGGATAAACAGTGCACACTGTTGCAGATCAGCTTTCTGTAAGAGGATTTCTTGTGAGGAAGCGTGAATGATCTGTACCACCTGGTATTAACTGGTGCATCACACTCCTGTCTGTGTCCTGGATTCTACTGCGTAAATCTTGGGAAAGTAATAGGTAAGAAGATGCAGAATGGGTATGTGACTGACAGAGGGAAATTAAGATCAATTAGACTCAAAACAAAAGATTTCAGTTTTTCACTTGATGCCAGTGCGCATATTTAGGGAACTGCACTCTGCTATTAATGGTAGCTGGGATCACAGTGAAAGAGTTGGGAGACATACATGTTGTGACTTTTATCTGGTGATCACTGTCATTTAACTGTGATAATCTGATAATAGAGTAGAGACGTGGAAGAGTGACACCTGAAAATAAGCAGCCGGTTCACGTGTCCGTCTTTTTTTCAACCATTTCCCCTCTATGGCATTTTTTTCTTTTTTTTTTGCATAAAAGATTAACATCTGTATTTTGCCTACAAATGTACTTAAAATCCCTAGAATATTATATATTTTCTGAATTGAAAGCAGAAGCCCTGTAGAATAAAAAGATGTTTTTTGCAATATTTTATAATGCACAACATTTGCGCAACTGTTTATCAAACTCATATTTTCAGGAAGAAATACATTAAAATTAATTTTACTGCAAACACAATATAAAGTAAATAGAAACCAAACATGTCAAGTCTTAAAATTGCATGCGCCTGTGGTATCGTTAAAACTAAGATACCTAAAATGATCCATAGGCAACGTTTTAAAAGCATTTTCAGCTCATCAGTTTAGAGTCAACCATAAAAGATGGCCCTAGAATATATAGAATTCAGCCCATGTTCACACTGAGGGCCGGTTTGAAATTGTGTTCAGCTGAGTTTTCACAATTTCAAACCGGCATTTCAGGCCGACTTGGGGGGCGATTTGACAGCTGCACAGATGTCTATTCAAATCGCCCCCAAAGTCGCCAAAAGTAGTGCAGGAACTACTTTTGACAGCGCCATTGCCGGTAATAGGCAGCGATTTGACATGTCAAAACGGCACGATGTGAACGTGGGCTCACTCTGACGTTCGTGGCAAAACCTCACACACTCACACATGTAGTTCAGTCATGGTCTACATACACATGCGTACCCTGTATGTGTGTTTGCATTTGCGTGCAAAGATAATAAGCCCCCTATGTGATAGCATTGGGCAGGTGACAGGTTTTATATCTCTTTATGGAGACATCTGGAGTCTATGAAAACCTCAATTAATTTCTTGCCCTCCACTGCAGCTAATCAAGCACAGCCAGTGCTTGATGAACTGCTTCTCTGGCTGTAGCAGCCAGGGAATGTCAGCTCTGTACCTGGAAACGCTCAGAGCTGATGCTTCCCCCTTCCAGCTTCACTTGCTGCAGAGGATATTGGGGAACAAATGTTCCTTCATTTCCTGCTGCTTGGCATCCTGAGACAGTTTGTTGTGGTCCCATACTCTCCCATTCTTCCTGGGAGCCCAAGGAGGGAAGGGGTTTGGGTTTTACATGACAGCCGGGAGTCAGCTAATTAAAACGGTATGTAGCAAATTAATCTTTTTTAAAATTCTTCACTCTGGACATACGTAGCATGTTTAAATTCACTTTGTCGTGCCTAAACCATATAAAAAATGTTCCTCCTTTTGTTCGTTAACCGATTGCAGACCGTGCTCTTGTGCCCGTCGCACTCTGCAGGAGTGGGGCCACAGCTCAGGTGGTCTCGACCTCCGCCGGCAAGCCGTGATTGCCTAGCAGAGAGAAAGAAGGGGAACCGCCAATGTAAACACGGCGGTTCCCTGCTCTGTCAGTGGGCGTGTAAGAGATCTACTGAGCCCTGTCACTGGGATCAGTTAGATCTCTTATGCCCCTGGTAGCCCAGCCCCCTCACAGTTAGAACACGCATAGGGAACACAGTTCACTCCTAGATCTCCCCCTGCAGGTTAACCTCTTCACTGCCAATGACATTTATACAGTAATCAGTTGATATTTAAATTTCTGATCGCTGTATAAATGTCATTGGTCCCAAAAAAGTGTCAAAAATGTCCGACATGCCGGCCCCAATATCAAAGTCCCAATAAAAATCGCAGATCGCCGCCATTACTAGTTAAAAAAAAATTGTAAAAACGCCATTAGTGAATTCGCATGGTTTGTAAACGCAAAAACTTTTGCATAAACCAATCAATAAACGTTGATTGCGATTTTTTTTTACCAAAAATATGAGGAAGAATATAAATCGGCCAAAACCGATGAATAAATTAGTTTTTTTATATTTTTTTTTGGATATGTATTTTAGCAAAAAGTAAGAAATATTTTTTTTTTTTTTTTGCAAAATTGACGCACTTTTTTTTTTATAGCGGTTATCCAAAATGACGCAGAGGTGATCAAATACCACCAAAAGAAAGCTATTTGTGTGAAAAAAGGGATGTAAATTTAGTTTGGGTACAATGTTGCACGACCACGCAATTGTCAGTTAAAGCGACACAGTGCTGAATCGCAAAAAGTGCTCTGGTCCAAACATGGGAAATCCTTCTGGGGCTGAAGTGGTTAAGCTAGCTATACACTGTGTGAATTTCATCCAGTTCCTGATGAACCAACCTAAATTTGCTTTGTAGGTGGCCCCAGTCAGTCCTCTCCCAGCCGACATCAATCCAATCAGATGCAGCCACTGTTTAGGTATTCTGACAGCCAGCAGCGGGTGTCAGAATATAATAGCCTGGCGAGGAGATTCGTCCACCACTGCTGTTAACATAGATGGAGGAGCCGGTTAGATCTAATTATTAGGATAGATTAAATCAGGGCTTGACACATTTGCTTTGCTCAAACATTTATTTTCCCATCACAAACGGGACAAAAAGTCCCCTATGTGATGATTTATTGGTGACAGGTTTTTTTAATCTGGGGAAACTGCCAACAGGGAAAGGAATGCTCTCCTCCCTCCCTTCTACCCTGCGGCACCTGCTATGCTGGTCTGTGGACAAGTGGACACTTTAACCACATGTGTGGGATGCATTTGTGTATAGAACATTAAAAAACATTATCAATACCTTTTTTATTATAAATGTTCTCATTCCTTGTGTTCCTTCTGTTCTCAGCTGCAAAAGAGCTGGGGGAGGAGCAGCAACAGCACACTGAGCTTCCCAGTGAAAAGCTGTACAGGGGGGTATGTCAGAACAAGTTTGATCATTGGAGGACAGCAGGCTGAGTTCCCAACACAGCTAGAGAACTGACCACATTGTTCTCTCCTGCTTAGTGTGGTCAGTTTGCAATAGGAAAGCAGAGGGGCTGGCAGGAACACCAGAGATTTCAGGGACACAAAGGAAGCAATACAAACTGAACAGGATACTTTCTCATACAAGTGCAGGGTACAGCAGGCACATATCAGGAATACGAAATGTTGGGGTAACAAACACTTTAAGCCTTTCTGAGGAGAACCAAGTCACAAAGAAAAAAATATGACTGCAGTATAACTGATATACTATGTTTCCTGGACAGCATTAGCTGTTAAGTAACCAGTTTAATTTGTTTTCTACATTTCCTCTTTCATGTATTTCTATTCTGACAGACCCAACAGTGTTTCTTCTTTATATCTCAAAAATGCACATATCTATTGCTATTTATTAAAATAAAAAATAAAAAAACATCTTTCTACGACCGCCATCCACAAAAGGCATAGGTCAGTTAAAGAAATAAAATAAGCCAAAGAGCCGACAAGCACAGACTTTTAAAAACACGGGAAGTCAAAGCTGTGAAGGCGCTAAAGGTCAATATAAACATGGAGATGTTTTCCTTCTGTCATTAAATATCACTAAGGCAGCTTTCATCAACAGTGAATGGACTGGCAGCTAATACCCATATGATGCTAAATAAGACTTCCTTCCTTCCGCTCTTCCGATGAGGAGAATCAGCATGAAAGAAGGATTGCTGTCAGGCTTTGTGATATTGCCAGCTTTCCACACACAATCCACAGGCTTATCCCTTGCATCACTACATGCCCACCGAGACCCCTAGAATGCCCATCTTACTGTAAGGTGCCATTGTATTTAATGCTGAACCTCTGGATAATCAAATATTGTCTAAATACAAGAGTTGTGTGCTTTGTGTATGCCTTCCAGTTTTATGCAGTAATCCAGTGTGAAACTTTGCCTCTGTGCAGGGGTTTCTTGTAATAAAGACCGGCCACTAACGCTCTCTCTCCTTGTGCAGAGTGACCGGTCTTGTCTCTACCCCTTCCTGTCATTTTCTGCAGGCAGCCTGTAGTGGGTGGGGCCTGCTCTGTCCTTCCCACAGGCTATGTACAGCACAGTGATGATGTCACTTCTACAAGATAATAACTGGGTTTGTAAGGACATTTGGTGCACACAAACAGGATTTATATCCTTTGAGGT
Source organism: Glandirana rugosa (assembly GCA_018402905.1). Lineage (NCBI taxonomy): Eukaryota > Metazoa > Chordata > Amphibia > Anura > Ranidae > Glandirana > Glandirana rugosa. Next base: position 67,405 of record BLSH010262897.1, read on the forward strand.
TCACGAGGAATATATTTAAATTATTTTTTTTGTGCCCAGAGTTCACCTTTAAAGATTATTATTATTAATGTGATTTCAAACGGAATGGTTTCCATGCATACTACCAAAGAACAGTTACATTACAGCTGCAAATGGACAATGCTTGTAACAAGAAATTTCAAATCGTAATACTATTTGATCGAATTGGACATCTGCGCCTGATCATAAACACATCCACACACACTGCAATGATCAAACGGATTCATTTTTTTTTCTTCTCCCCTCACTACCAATCTTTTTTTTTTTTTTTTTGGTATGCATACAACTCATAACCCTTTGGTATACCCTACAGAACTTCACCACCAAGTCTTTTTAGGCTATATCCTACCATCTCGATTTATTACTGACCTATGTGGTCTTAGAATACTGTATTTTATCATACCTGCACTACTATTTTCTCTATTGCATATTCTACCCTAAGTTTTCTCCATTTTAATATGTATACAATCTTAGGATGCTGTTTATTACTGTAACACTTGGTCCACATTTGTAAACTCAATTCTTTACCTAAACAAAGAATTAAAGAAAATTTCTTTATGAGACAAGGTCTGTTAGTGCCTCGAAAACTACTGCAATGACTCACAAAGCCTGAATGCACTATTGTATCACTTAGTTCTCTCTGGCAATCAGCAGTAGATCAGGACACGTGGGTGGCTGAAGCGGCACCATATGTTTCCTGGCTCTTGGATTTGTAAGCATGGCTGAATGTGATGGTGCTGTGTTTAACTACAATAGGGAGAACATCAGTTTTTAACACCATTAGTAAGCGTTACGGAAATATTGTAACTGCTGTTGGCAGAACTACTAGATGTGCTGTGAATACAGCTCTGCAAAAGTTAAAGAAGAGGTCCGCTCACCTCTGCAAAAATTAAAAGCCAGCAGCTACACATACTGTAGCTGCTGACTTTTAATAATACACTTACCTGTCCTGAAGTCCAGCAATGTCGGCACCGCAGCTGATGTTTCCATCAGCTGTCGGGTGCTGCCGCCACCATTGCCAGTAAGGGATCTTTGGCAGTGATGCATTACGGCTTCACGCAGGGCCCCTACTGCGCATGTGCGAGGCATCGCTGCGCTCTCCTACTGGCCTGGCAGCGGGGGGATGGAGGAGGGAGACGAGCTGCTGATGTATTTAGCCACGGCCCGGTCTCCCAGAAGTGGGGAAAGAGTACCTGTCAGACAGGTATCCGCTCCCGCCTCCAACCCCCCCGAAAGGTGCGAAATGTGGCACCAGAAGGGGGGGGGGCATGAGGAGACAGATGATCAGAAGTTCCACTTTAGGATGCAACTCCGCTTCAAGGCCCTGTTCACACCTGTGTGTTTTACATGCATTTTAGGTTCAGTGCATTAAAAAAAAAAATCCTGCTTGCTGCATCTTTGATGCACTTTCATCAAAGTGCATGTTATATAAAGCTCGATGGTAACGCACCTAAAGCGCATGTAAAATGCACCTAAAAAGCTTTGCATAGATGTAAAACCAGCCTAAAGCAAGACAATCTGCATGGAGTTAGAGTATACATTGTAGTGGTTACCACAGAGCTGGGGTAGAATTGCCCACCAGAGGATCCCATGGTTGTCACAACAGCGGTGTCCTCTGCCCCCCTTCACATCACCTCCCCCCACTGTAGTGTCGTCTGCCCCCCATAGCAGTGTCCTCTGCACCCCTTCAAACCACCCCCCACTGTAGGGTCGTCTGCTCCCCCACAGCAGTACCCTCTGTCTCCTTCACATCAACCCACACACACACACACACACTGTAGTGTCTTATGCCCCCCATAGTAGTGTGCTCTGCTCCCCCACCCACTCACAGTAGTGTCCTCTGCTCCACCAAAGCAATACTAAACAGAGAAATGTTAATTACCATAATTTATTCACATAAATCATATAGATCATGCCACAGCATTTTATTTTTTTTAATCCTTATTCCTGCAGCACTGTTGCGTGGTCACATGATCTTTCCCTATTTTTTGGAGGGAAAGATCTTTGGGAGGGGCTTCTATCTGTGTGATTCTGTGTCTGGCCAGTCTTGATTGGTGATGTGACAGTTAAATGACTAAAAAAAAAATTTGTGAAAGCAATTCACATTAAATTCTAAATGTCAAAAAAACGTTCACAGCTCCCTATAAATCTTTATTGAACATCATGTGCAGAGGCAGAGGTGACTGACACTGGCGTTCATTTTGTTCAGACGGCAACTTCTTCCAAGGCTCACTTTTTTACTTTACAGTTATCATCAATTACATTTGATATACTTAATACTGATTTATACTAAAAGTAAGCTTCTTTGTGAGTTTCTTAGTGAATCAATCAGCATACTACATCCCGCCCCCATAGTATTTAGCAATAAGAGGACATGGAGGAGGAAAGAGGGAGGAAGGGGAGTGTCCTTTACTGCTGTGTATACGCCATGTGTGACTCTATAGTCATGTGGGCTGCACAGATAAGAAAAAGGAGGAAGTGAAAAGCTTAGAAGGGAACTGAAGTATGAGCATGCTCTATAGGAGACACCATCTGGTCTACACAATCTCAGGCTGCAGTGGGGACACAGAGAAGATGGGAGGGACAGCTGAAGGCAGGATCAACCAGGTATATTTCAGTACACACAAAACAAATGCTTTAGTGGCTTTGTGAGTATGCACACTCTGTCATGTGATGAGAGTTTTTCATAGTCTAGGTTTAACCACTTCAGCCCCAGAAGGATTTCCCACAGAGCACTTTTTGCGATTCGGCACTGCGTAGTTTTAATTGACAACTGCGCAGTCGTGTGACGTTGTACCCAAACAAAATTGACGTCCTTTTTTCCCCCACAAATAGAGCTTTATTTTGGTGGTATTTGATCACCCCTGCATCACTTCTGATCACTGCTATAAACAAAAAAATAGCGACAATTTTGAAAAGAAAAATATTTTTTACTTTTTGCTATAATACATGTCCAAAAAAAAAACAAATTTATTCATCAGTTTTGGCCAATATATATACTTCTACATATTTGTGGTAAAAAAAAATTCGCAATCTTCGTTTCTTGATCTTGGTTTGCGTAAAAGTTGTGGCGTTTACAAACCATGAGAATTAATTTATGGCTTTTTTACTATTTTTTTTTTTTTCTGGTAATGGCGGTGATCTGTGATTTTTATCGGGACTGCGATATTGCGGTGGACATGCTGGACATTTTTAACACTTTTTTGGGACCACTGACATTTATACAGTGATCAGAGCTAAAAAAAACCCACTGATACCACTGTATAAATGTCATTGGCAGGGAAGGGGTTAACCTGCAGGGGGCGATCAAGGGTTAACTGTGTTCCCTAGGTGTGGTCAAATTGTATGGGGGTTGGGCTGTTGGGGGCATGACAGATCTAACTGATCCCGATCCGAGTACAAGGATCAGTAGATCTGTCATGTAAAACACGGCGGTTCCCCGATCTGGCTCTCTCACAGGCGATCGCGGGTAGCCGGCGGACATCGAGTCACGCCGGCTGCGGCACACGCACACCCACGACTCGCGCATGCACGGATCACCGTTTATAAATGGCGATTTGCGGGAACATTCCACTTTGCCGCCATATATGTACTATAAGTGGTCGGCAAGTGGTTACTAACACTTTAAAGTAGAACTATAGGCAAACCATTTTGGATAGAGTAAGGGAGGGTTATAGCTCCTCTCAATTTTTTTCCACCATCTGTGTCCCACTGTGGAGATTTCACTTCACTACCTGTCCCATAGCCAAACAGGAAGTGAGAGGAAATCCCTGCAAATCAAGGAAATTTCTTGGTGACCCCTAGCTCACCAGAACTAGTGCCCCATTGGAAGATTTCCCTTCTACTGCTTTTCAGGGGATAACCGAAAATGTGGAATTTTCTTTTACTTTCAATGATAATGGTAAACAGTACACATAGGAAGGGTTGTATCTCCATAACAGGAGCACAGACAGCAATAAAAACTGAGAGGGGTTCTAATCCCTCTGCACTCCATCCAAAATGAAAAAAAAGTTTTGCCTTTAGTTATACTTTAAGCTTAAAGTAATACTAAACCTAAAAACATTGAATGTTTGCATTAAGGTAAAAAACATTTTACATTTTCCTGTGCCCCTACCCCTGTGTGAACAGTAAGAGAGGGGAGAATAGATCAGCGCTGTGCATGGCTGCATCTATTCTCCCTTACTCCCTCTTCACACAGCATTCGAGAAGCAGCAGGAGCCATTAGCTCTTGCTGCTGTCAATCAAATGCAGTGAAGAGGAAGCAGGGAGTGGGCCTAAGTCCTGCTGTGTGAGTGCGGCTCCATAGACACGCAGGTCGGGAGCGCACAGACCATGCTTCTCCCATAGCAAGTGGCTCGCTATGGTGGACTTAAGAGGAGGAGCCAAGATTGCCGCCGGAGACCCCAGAAGAGGAGGATTGGGACCACTGCACAGAGCAGGTAAGTATAACATGTTTGTTATTTTAATTTAAAAAAAAAAAAAGGGATATTATTAAAACTTACCGTAAAATCCTTTTCTCCGAGTTCACTGACAGACGCAGCTCTTCATTGACTTGTCGGGTTTATGCTTGTCCCACTAGGAGTTAACTAGGCAGGGAAAAGAACAGCTGGCCCCTCCCACGGGGCAGTCCTCTCTTCCCACATAAACCCTCCACATAGCATAGCTCATCAGTTCGTATACAAGCCGTACCGAAAACAGAGCGCAGAGGGGTGGGTGCTGCGTCTGTCAGTGAACTCGGAGAAAAGGATTTTACGGTAAGTTTTAATAAAATCCCTTTTTCTCCTACGTTCACTGACAGACGCAGCTTTTCATTGACTTGTGGGGATGTCCCAAAGCTGTGTCAAAAAAGAGGGGTGGGTAAACAACAATAACTGTACCCAACAGAACCTCTAAGGAGGCGCCAGACGCGCCTACACTGCTGCCTGCAAAACTTTGTGGCCAAAAGCAGCATCCGAAGATGCTAACACATCAATCTTATAAAACTTAGTGAAAGTGTGTACCGAGGCCCAAGTGGCCGCCTTGCACACCTGTGACACCGAGGCCTGGTGTCTGAAAGCCCAGGAAGTGCTAACAGTCCGGGTAGAATGAGCCGTGACCGGAAAAGGGGGAACCTTGCCCCGAACAGAATACGCGTGGGTCATGGTCTGTCTAATCCAACGAGAGACAGTAGCCGACGAGGCCGCCAAACCCTTGCGCGGACCCTCTGTCAGCACAAACAAGGAATCAGACTTCCGAAAGGAAGCTGTAGCAGCTAAATACACTCGTAAGGCCCTTACTATGTCCAAGGCAAGCAACTCAAATTCTTTTGGGTGCAATGGACGTGGGCACAATGAAGGAAGAACAATATCTTCGTTAATGTGAAAGGAAGAAACCACCTTCGGAAGAAACGAAGGAGAGGGTCGCAAGACCGCCTTGTCCTTGTGCAGGACCAGATAGGGAGACTTGCACGACAGTGCCGCCAACTCAGACACCCGTCTGGCTGATGTGATGGCCATCAAAAAGGCCACCTTCTGCGACAGCAGTTGTAAGGAAATCTCCCTGATTTTTTCATATGGCGGTTTCTGGAGCACAGAAAGCACCAAATTCAAATCCCACTGGGCCATCGGAGACCTCACCCGAGGCGCCACATGTCGCACACCTTGTACAAAGGTACAAATCAATGAGTGCGAAGCCAAAGATCTCTGGAAAAGAATCGCCAGGGCCGATATCTGGCCCTTGAGAGTAACCAAAGCCAGTTTTTTGTTCAGGCCTTGCTGCAAAAAAGTCAGGACCCTAGACACCACATAAGAGCGAGGGTTATGACCCTCTGCCTCACACCAAGAAATATAAGCCTTCCAGGTGCGGTGATATATCTTGCGAGAAGTAGACTTGCGAGCCTTTAACAAGGTAGGGATCACGGAGTCAGGGACTCCCCTGTCCCTCAGCACCTGGGACTCAATAGTCAGGCCGTCAAAGCCAGCGATGGTAAAGCAGGGTGCAAGATGGGCCCCTGAAACAGTAGATCGTCTCGCAGCGGGAGCCGCCAAGGAACGTCCACCACGTCGGCGTACCATCTGCGCCGAGGCCAATTCGGAGCCACCAGGATTATTGGTATTCCCTCTGCTACTACCCTGCGTATCAATCGCGGTAGAAGTTTTGTTGGAGGGAAGGTGTACAGCAGGTGATAACGGCCCCAGGGGGGCACCAGAGCGTCCATGGCCACTGCCAAGGGATCCTTCGTTCTGGACACAAAGGTCTTCACCTTGTTATTGAACCGAGACGCCATGAGATCCACGTCTGGCGTCCCCCATCTGCGGCAAATCTGGGTGAATACCTCTGGATGGAGAGACCACTCCCCCTGGTCCAGCGTCTGGCGACTGAGAAAGCCCGCCTGCCAGTTTTCCACGCCTGGAATGTAAATGGCGGAGATTGCCAGAACCTGACGTTCCGCCCAACGCAGTATCAGAGCTGCCTCTGCCGCAGCTGCTGGACTCCTCGTGCCGCCCTGATGGTTCACATATGCCACTGCTGTGGCATTGTCCGACTGAATCCGGATCGGACGACCCTGCAACCTCACTGTCCAGTGAGATAGGCATAATCTGATCGCTCTCAGCTCCAGCACATTGATACAGAGGCGAGCTTCCTGCGCCGGCCAACGGCCCTGGGCAGATAGCTGCCCCAGGATCCCGCCCCAGCCTGAAAGGCTGGCATCTGTGGTGATGATCACCCACTGAAGGGGCAGGAACGACTTCCCCTGAGTCAACGCCAAGTCCCGAAGCCACCAGGTCAGAGATGCCCTGGTCTGGGAGTTCAGGCGGATCAGAAGGTCCAAGGACCGAGGAGACCTGTCCCACTGAGACAGAATCGCTCGCTGGAGAAGTCGAGTTTGACTCTGGGTGTAAGGTATCGCCTCGAAAGTCGAGACCATGAGCCCCAGCACCCGCATACAGAATCGTAATGAAGACCGTCGGTGTGACAGGAGGGTTCGCACCGCAGACTGCAGCGACAGCAACTTGGCCGGAGGAAGGAACACCTTCGCCTGCTCTGTGTCCAGAATCAGACCCAGATACTCCAGGCGACGGGATGGAGACACCGTCGACTTCTGCAGGTTGAGCAACCAGCCGAAGTCCTGCAGCAGGGTCGTGGTGATTCTCACATTCTCCTTCAGAGCCGAGGTGGACTCCGCTCACAGGAGCAGGTCGTCAAGGTAGGCTACTACCGCAATGCCTCTCTGTCGTAGTAACGCCAGTACCGGAGCTACCAGTTTTGTGAGAACTCAAGGGGCTGAGGCCAGACCGAAAGGGAGTGCCTCAAATTGATAATGGAGGTCCCCCACTGCAAAGCGAAGGAAACGCTGATGCCGTGGACAAATAGGTACATGGAGGTACGCATCCCTGATGTCCAGAGACACCAGAAATTCCCCCTGATGGAGGGTGGCCACAACCGAGCGGATCAATTCCATCCGGAATTTTGGCGCCTTCACATACTGGTTCAGGGCCTTCAGGTCCAGTACTGGCCGGACCCCCCCCCCTTTTTTGGGGACCACGAACAGGTTTGAGTAAAAACCTCGAAACCTCTCCACTGGCACAATCACCCCTTGGCCCGAGAGTGCTTGGACAGCCCCGAAGAGGGCCTCCCGGCGTGCCTGCGGGCCGAGGCCACTTCTAGATCAGAGTCCTCCCCAGAAGGGGGGTGGAGGACGCTTCCTAGGGACCTGCTGGGCGACATCCGCCCGGGGGAGAAACTCACTGAAGACCGCCCGCAGCTGGTCCAAAAAGGCCCCTTGTGCAGATTGCGCTGCTGCTGAATCCTCCTCAGCGGTCCCAGCGGGATAGTCTGCCATCGTTTTTTCCCCCAAAAAACACCTTCAGCAAAATGCAGGTGAATACTAGCTATAAGGCACCCCCACACAGCCGCACACCACCGCCCCACAGAGCACCAGGGACACCCAGGAGGACTGCACCTGCCGCCACCATCACCCACAGGAGAGCCCAGCTATACTTGCTGTTTTCTGCCTGCAAAGAGGATCGTCAGAAGAGCTGCGCCTGTCAGGAGTCACACACCGTTCCAAAGAGAAAGTAGAAACGTCTGCAACACATTTTTTACAGCAGCAGGGGACTCCAATATGGCCACCGAGTATACACTAGAGGCCGAAATCACCTGCAGAGGAACGTGCACTACCGTAAATGGCCACTCTGAGCGCTAGAGGGAAGGCTCCATCTGCCCAGT
>BLSH010262897.1:85727-105384 GCA_018402905.1 Glandirana rugosa
ATTGCCTGAAACAGTGGTAAGGCGCTCACGCGCGTTAAAAGTTGGCACAGTACATACCATAGATTTTTTTGTATATTGTGAAAGAGGATGTTACGCCGAGTAAATAGATACCATACATGACACGGTTGAAAATTGCGCGCACTCGCGGAATGGTGACAAAGTCCGTTATTTAAAAAGTTCCATAGGCGACGCTTTAAAAATTTTTATCGGTTACCAGGTTAGAGGTGCAGAGGAGGTCTTTTACTAAAATTACTGCTCACACTCTGGCGATTGCGGCGATACCTCACGTGTGGTTTGAACACCGTTTTCATGCGTGGGCGCGACTTACGTATGCGTTTTCTTTGCTGCGCAAGCTCGTGGGGACGGTGGCGCTTTAAATTTTTTTTTTTTAATTTTATTTATTTTTTATTTTTAACACTGTTCTTTTAAAAAAAAAAAAAAAATCTGATCACTTTTATTGCTATCACAAGGAATGTAAACATCCCTTGAGATAGTAATATATGGTGACAGGTACACTTTTTGGAGGGCTGGGGGGGGGTCTAAAAGACCCCCCATCCCTCCTTTGCACTTCACAGTATTCAGATCGCCAAAAACGGCGATTCTGAATACTGTCATTTTTTTTAAATTGGCGCCGTTAGTCGCCGAGTAAACCGGAAGCGACGTTGTGGCGTCGCTTCCAGAATTTGCCGGAGACCCGATCAGAGCCAATTACGGCTTCTATCAGGTCTCCTTCCAGCCGGCGGACGCGCCAGATCGTCGCTCCGGTATCCCGGTGGGACGGGAGGCTGGCGGCGGGAGGGGGGTGTCCCCTTCCGCCCCCTGGGGTAACGACCGAGCGGCTCCCGAGCCAGATCGGTCGTTACCCCTGGATAGCCGACCGCCCGCTCTAAAAAATGATACCGGGATATAGCCTGCAGCTGCAGGCTATGTCCCGGTAGTGCCGCTCAAAACCGACCGCTGCCTATTTACTGCGCTGGTCGGGAAGTGGTTAATTTATTCATAAATTATATAGCGGATGGGATAAACAGCTCAATCTCAATATTTGCGTATGATACAAAGTTAAGCAGGGCAATAAAATCAGCGCAGAATGTGGAAACATTATGAGAAAAGTCAATTCAAATTATTTGGGTGGAAAACTACATGGCAAATGAGGTTTAATGTTGAAAAATGTAAAGTAATGCATTTGGGTGCTAAAAATACAAATGCAGGTTACTCGCTAGGGGGAGAACCTCCGGGGGAATCTAGGATGGAAAAGGACCGGGTGTCCTAATAGATGACAAGCTCAGCAATGGCATGCAATGTCAAGCTGCTGCAAGCAAAGCCAGCAGAATATTGGCATGAATTAAAAGGGGATTCATTCCAGAGCTAAAACGATTACAAGACTCTACAAGACTCTGGTCCAGCCGCATCTTGATTATGCCACCCAGTTCTGGGCACCAGTCCTCAGGAAGGATGTACTGGAACTGGAGAGAGTCCAGAGAAGGGCAACAAAGGTAATAAAGGGACTATAGCCACTAGCAGTAATCGCATGCTTACAATCTGACAGGCTGGTTTGTACTGCTGCAGTCGATTGATGTAGATTTAGTAGAACCATTCTGACTATAGATGGGTCAAATCTCAGCCAGTTCCTTCTGAGCCGGACCGAGATTCGATCCATCTATGGCCAGCTTTAGTTTAGGGTATTCTAAAAATTAGAGAGGGTTAATTTTTGGGTGAGTTTCCACTGTGTATTGTTGCTAGGGGTAGACAGAATGCTATCTGCCTGTCAAAGAGATCCCTCTAGTGCTATCAACCACAGCCCTACCAGCAGTACTACCAAACTTTTACTTACCAATGAATGAAGGATTGACTGGAAGGATAGTAACTGCTGGAGCTGCTCATTTTTGCCCTCTAGGAGGCAAGACATGGCCTACTGTCACAAGGAATACTTAGTATTAGTTAATCAAAGTTAAAGCACTGTAGTTGTGCAGCCAAGTTCTCATATATATGTATTCTATAAAGTAATGCTGTATTTTTAAATAATATATAATAATAAGAATAAAAATGTGTTTTGTATACCTTGTTAATTATTTTTGCTATAGGTCACGTGAAGGGGAGCCGCTAGTGAGCAACAGAGGGGGCGTGGCTACAATCTGACCACAGAAGATGCAGATTTGTTAAAGTTTATTATTAAGATAACAAACACTTTATATTCCAGGTTTTGATAAAAAAGCAAAGAGACAAAGCCATACACAGATTATACTTGCTAAAAGTTAGTTTTTTGTCAGGGGTCTTCACAAGCATTAATGACTGGCATTTAACCTGGCTGTCCTGGAATTAGGTTTTGGTAATATTTATTATTTTATTTATTTCAGGTACTTATATAGTGCCGTCATTTTGCACAGTACTGTACCTTCTGAATGTCCCTGGATCGGAGTCTGTAAATATTCAGCCAATGTGTTCTCTGAATAAACTGTAACCTCTCCATGAATTCACTAAAGATGTGATCACACCTGAGAAGAGAGATTTTTAGGTGTTTTCAGCTTTAATTTGTTTGAGCATTTTTGTGTGTGTATTCAAGCACTTTTGAAGTATATTTCAAATGGTTTACATGTGTATTCAAACCTTAGGCATTTTTTTTTTTTTTTTTTTGGTGTTTTGGATCTTTGAGCCACAAAATGCCCTAAAGGCTCATCTACACATTGGGGCACAGCATAAACGCTGAGCCCATTTTATTTTGCTAGCAAAGGAAGCAGGAATCCACTGATGGACAATAATACTTGACATGCTAAAGCACACAGCGATGTGCTAATAACCCCACAAAAGAGAATGAGTTACTGGGAAAAAAAATGTTGTGTGACAGGCAAAATTTCAGTCTCCTTACAATGCAGACTCCAAACTGAGAGGTCTTAAATCACCCCAGCAGGCACACAGATATCCCCTTACCATGCAAATATTTTTTTCTACAAAACTCTGAATAATTTGGGTTTTACATTTTTTAATGTGTTCTTTTGGGTTCCACAGGCAGTACGGGGGCTAAAACTATTCATTTGTGGTCTGCAGCACACAAAGAGACCATTTTTAAATTTCATGGCATTTTACAAAGAACAGCTGTGGTTCTGTATGTATAATTGTGCTGCCCCCAGGATAGTAAGAAAGCCACAAGTGCATGTTTTGGGTCTGTAATGAATTTAGTGTTACACAAAACCTGTCTGGTCAGATTCACTAACCAGTCATAGAGGAACCCTGCATCTGGGTCACTACATCTTGGGGAGGGCACTCTATGTACAGCGCATCAGGAAAGTATTCACAGTGCTTCACTTTTTCCACATTTTGTTATGTTACAGTCTTATTCCAAAATGGAATAAATTCATTATTTTCCTCAGAATTCTACAATCAATACCCCATAATGACAATTTTAAAGAAGTTTGTTTGAAATCTTTGCAAATTTATTTAAAATAAAAAACAAAAGAATCACATGTACATAAGTATTCACAGTCTTTGCCATGAAACTCAAAATTGAGTTTAGGTGCATCCAGTTTCCACTGATCATCCTTGAGATGATTCTACAACTTGATTGGAGTCCACCTGTGGTAAATTCAGTTGATTGGACTTGATTTGGAAAGGTACACACCTGTCTATATAAGGATTCACAGTTAAGTGTATGTCAAAGCACAAACCAAGTCATGAAGTCCAAGGAATTTTCTGTAGACCTCCGAGACGGGATTGTATCGAGGCACTGATCTGGGGAAGGGTACAGAAAAATGTATGCAGCATTGAAGGTCCCAATGAGCACAGTGGCCTCCATCATCCGTAAATGGAAGAAGTTTGGAACCACCAGGACTCTTCCTGGAGCGGGCCGCTCGGCCAAACTGAGCAATCGGGGGAGAAGGGCGTTGGTCAGGGAGGTGACCAAGAACCTGATGGACAGCTCCAGCATTTCTCTGTGGAGAGAAGAGAACCTTCCAGAAGAATAACCATCTCTGCAGCCAGAGCCAGCCCTACCATGGGCCCGAGTGGGTCCATTGGACCCAGGCAGCACTTTGAGACGGGCAGCAAATTGATGACCAAGATATTTTTTTCCAGCAGTTTTCAGTGTCATCGGTGTCATGAGGACTACTGCCCCCCAGGCTGCTCCGCCTGCCCCTATACTACCCTAGCCTGCCCCTATACTGCCCTAGCCTGTCTATATACTACCCTAACCTGCCCTTGCACTGCCCTAGCCTGCCCCTATACTACCCTAGCCTGCCTAACATAGGTGCGATTGCATGTAAATCTGACTACCTCATAAACTTTATTTTAGTTTTAATTATGATATAAAATAATGGATGTGGGGGTCTTTTGGTGGTCATGATTTTTTTTTTTTGGGGGGGGGGTGGGGGCAGCATTTCATTCTTGGACCCAGGCAGCACAATGTCTTGGGCCAGCCCTGTCTGCAGCACTCCACCAATCAGGCCTGTATGGTAGAGTGGCCAGACAGAAGCCACTCCTCAGTAAAAGGCACGACAGCCCTCCTGGAGTTTGCCAAAAGGCACCTGAAGGTCTCTCAGACCATGTGAAACAAGGCTCTGGTCTAATGAAACAAAGATTGAACTCTTTGGCCTGAATGGCAAGCATCATGTCTGGAGGAAACCAGGCACCGCTCATCACATGGCCAATACCATCTCTACAGTGAAGCATGGTGGTAGCAGCATCATGCTGTGGGGATGTTTTTCAGCAGCAGGAACTGGGAGACTAGTCAAGATCGAGGGAAAGATGAATGCAGCAATATACAGAGACATCCTTGATGAAAACTTGCTCCAGAGTGCTCTGGACCTCAGACTGGGGTGAAGGTTCATCTTCCAACAGGACAATGACCCTAAGCACACGGCCAAGATAACAAAGGAGTGGCTACAGGACAACCCTGTGAATGTACTTGAGTGGCCCAGATAGAGCCCAAACTTGAACTCGATTGAACATCTCTGGAGAGATCTGAAAATGGCTGTGCACCGGCACTTCCTATCCAACCTGGTGGAGCTTGAGAGGTCCTGCAAAAAAGAATTTGAAAAACTGCCCAGAAATAGGTGTGCGAAGCTTGTAGCATCATACTCAAAAAGACTTGAGGCTGCAATTGGTGCCAAAGGTGCTTCAACAAAGTGCTGAGCAAAGGCTGTGAATACTTATTTCCATGTGATTTTTTTTGTTTTTTATTTTTAATAAATTTGCAAAGATTTCAAACAAACTCTTCTTTCACGTTGTCATTATGGGGTATTGTTTGTAGAATTTTGAGGAAAATAATGAATTTAACCCATTTTGGAATAAGGTTGTAACATAACAAAATGTGGAAAAAGTGAAGCGCTGTGAATACTTTCCGGATGCACTGTATATCCACTGGGGTGGATAATTGGGATAGATAAAGGAAGAGACAGAAAGAGGATATATAGAGGGAAGGAGAGAGAAAGAAAGGTAAACATACAAAAATAATAGAGAGTAAGGGGAGCCATGGCAGAAGAGAGAAAGATAGAGAGGAGGAAATAGGATGTACAGTAGGAGATAGAGGAAGCATTTAGAAAGAAAGAAAGAGAGAGAGAAAGATGCAGACAGAGGAGGGGTTGGGGGAAGGGAGATAGATACAGAGGAAATAGAGGGAAGAGGGAGAGGAGAGATGGGGCAAGAAAGAGGAGAAAGAGAGTGATAATGGAGGCTTTACCTTGAGTTTCAAATTAAATGAGGCCATAAAAGCATTTCCTTTTGCAGATATGATGGCCTGGCGGTTCAGTGTGAGGTTTTTTTTTTTTTGTTGTTGTTGTAGGAGTCTATCAATATAAGAGGTTTATCTGTGATTGGGGACTTCAGTTAAGTGGATAGATGGACAACATGCTATTTTAAATGCCCCAAGCTAGACTATATGCAGCAGTAGTGGGTCACTGCTGCACTCAATGCATGTTCTGAAAGAGTACAATTGCAGTAATGAGCTCATAGCTGTGTGTAAATTTTCCACTGGCCATGTGTGATTTAGAAAAATATGTTTCCAACTAAATTTAACTCAGACTATCCAAAACATATACATTTAAATCTCACCATACTCCATTAGCCCCTTTTTTACGAAATAAAGAGTTCACTCTGGGTCGCGCCCCTCTCGCTTTTGAATGGTGAACTAATAAGGGCCTGTTGAGGATTGCGGACCTTTGTGACCACAGAGGACCGCTGTCGAGACAGATGTTGGTAGAAAAATACCAAATGTCAAGTACTGAACAGTTTCGATTTATTCAAATACATCATTATTAGTTTACCTTGTCTCGCAAATGTGATATTGTCACCATGTCACTGATGGAATACCTGTGTCAATCATTGCTATGATAAAATCTGTGGCCATATATCAGAAATATATACTATGTTGACATATACCTCGGTTAAATTAAGTTATATGACTAGATGGGAACAGGATAGCCAGATGACGATGGAGGTTGATGAATGGCATTCGATAGCATTAGCGGCTTCGAGGTCCCTCATCAATACCTCCATTGTTGAAGCTAACTACAAGGGTCTGATGAGGTGGTATTTGGTTCCGACCAGACTGGCTACTTTTATCCTGGGAGCCTCGTCGAAGTGCTTCCGAGGATGTGGACAGGAAGGATCGCTCTATTATATATGGTGGCAATGCCCCAAAATATGGAGGTTTTGGATACAGGTCTATAATTTTATCTATACCCGTACCCAAATCAATTTGCATAAGTCTCAGACTCATGCATTATTAGGAGGTAAGGTTGAACAGGCCTCCAAACATCAGAGACGCCTTCTTACATTCATATTTACATCGGCTAAAATAACAATAGCCAGAAACTAGAAGTCGGCTGCCATACCATTTGATCAACTGAAACATAAACTTTCATGTCTTATGTTAAATGAAC
Source organism: Glandirana rugosa (assembly GCA_018402905.1). Lineage (NCBI taxonomy): Eukaryota > Metazoa > Chordata > Amphibia > Anura > Ranidae > Glandirana > Glandirana rugosa. The sequence goes on from BLSH010262897.1 coordinate 92,597, forward strand.
GCTTGACGGTGATCTTGCAGGATAGAATGAAAGTTTTTGAAAACGTTTGGGACCCCTGGATCCTTTCTAACTAACCTCCATATTGGTAATCTGGACTCAGAGAGAGGAGCCCTCTTTCTCTTCCCCTTCACTCCAATACTTTTGATTTCTTCTCTTTCCTTCATTTCTTCCATTACTCTCTATCTATAATCTCTTCTGGATTTAGATGTTAAGGTACTTGGAGTGTCAGTTTCTGTAATTTTTCATGAACGGCAGAGCTCCCTCTTTTTGGGTTTGGAGGGAGAGTTGTGCACGCCCTGGCAAGATGAATACACTTTGAGTGGTGTTGACTCAGAGCATTATTTTTTAGCATGAGAATGGATGGCAATCTACGAACACCTGGTTAACATACCATTCTTTAGATTAACTTTTCATGAACTCAGTGACTGATGCAGCATTCTCACGATGGATAACACTCAAATGGTTTTGAGGCCCTAGAAACTGACTGTATAGTTATACATTGGTATACACTATAAAAATGTAGCAATGGGTCCTTTGAATTGCATTCCTAATGTATATCTGTTATACTTTTTTCTCCTCATGCTGAATGTGCCTTTGGTTATTTATGATATTTTTGTTCCGATTATGACACTGATAATCAGTTGTAAGTATTGGTTACAAACTCTTCAATAAAAAATATTGAAACACAACTAAGTTTAACTCCTTCATGCCTAAGGGTTAATCAAATCTAAAGCCGGTCATACATTATACAATTTGTTATTCAATTTCCTTTAGATTTACCTTCAACTATGTAGTGCAAGGGCCTGCCTTATAGCATTCAATTTAAAAGTATTTAGGTTTGATATCATATTATATGGTTTTGGTAAATTTAAAGTAAAATTGTACAATAGACTTGTATAATGTATGGCCAGCCTTAATGCCTGAGCACAATTTTGCAACCTTGACATGTTAGTAAAACCGTACATATCATCATAACTACTTTCTGCCACCAGGTGGATTATACCGCTTTTTGTTTCAGGACAAATTGTGCTTTCATTTGGTGGTAAATAGTAACATATAACTCCTGTTTTTCTTTTTTTTTATAATCAAAGGAAACTGAACCAAAATAGTAAATTTAAAAAAAAATTAAAAAAAAAAATGTTTTTAAATTTAGCCATATGTTTCTTGTTACTACCATACCCTACCACCAAAGAACCCAAAATAAATTTTCCGGCTCCTGATGATCGCAGCGATACCACATACACATGTGTATGTGTGTATAACAATGTTGTGGATTTTTCTTTTTTTTTTTTTTGTCCTACCTAAAACACTGACACAAATTAAAAATAAATAAATAAACAAAATAAAATAATCCTGCCCAAAATGACCCTGACCTTTGACCCTTACTTGACCCACAACCTAATGCCTGGTACACACTACAAGTTTTTTGTTCCATTCAGGCCACTGTACTAACCATCCAAAGTTAGTACAGCAATCTCCCCCACTGGGCTGTTATTTTCTTACAGGGGGACGGCCCCCCACCAGAATACTCCAATCAGTGCTCTCTGCCATTGGCTGAGAGCGCTGATTGGGAGTTGGTCGTCTGCTGGTTTTTCAGCATAAAAAATGAAAACTAGAGAGTGCTCTATGGGTGGAATCAAAAGTCACTGGAAGGATTGTTCATTCAATAAAATCCATATTTATTAAAGATAAGCCAGGTTTGATAGACAATAATAGGAGAAACAATGATGTTACAAATCCAAAGTATGGTGATTAAAAATTGGGAAACAGACAATAACCACTACTGACATACGGTTGGGAAAGGGTTAGCCCCATACCCAAGGCTCGTAGGGCTGACAGGGAGGAGGGCAGAAAATACTAATATTAACTTGTAAGCAACAAGTGTTTGAAAAAGGTTTAGTTGTTAAAGCGGAGTTCCACCCTGTTAAAAGTCAGCAGCTACCAAAAGGGTAGCTGCTGACTTTTAACAATTGGCCACTCCACCTGTCCCTCGTTCCAGCGATGCGGCCATCCGAGGGCTTGCTCGTCTCCCCCTCCCCTCGTCCGAGCCGGCATCACAAGTGTGGGCACCCGGCTTTGGCTTCAAAGGCATCGAGTCGCGCTGCGGCTTGTGAATGGCTCAGCGTATCTTCTGGGACCTGTCCCAGAAGATCGCCGAGGGAGGGGGGGGGAGGGAGGGAGGTAAACTTCCTACCGGCTCCTCGGCGCCAGGAGAGGAAGTGGACCTGGGACCCAGGGTCCACGGTCCCCCCCCCCCCAAGAAAAAAATGACATGCCAATTATGGCATGTCAGGGGGTTACCTTATCTTAAAGCGGAAGTTCCACTTTTGGGTGGAACTCCGCTTTAAGTGGTTAAACTTCCCTCATCTACAAGCGGAAGTTCTTCCCTTTGATCTATTCTAAAAAGGACGAAATGATAGTGCTGAGGAATATTGATAAACATTCTCCGGCTTTTTTTTTTTTTTTTTACAGCTCTGAAAGGCTCTGCACTGTTTACTTAGAATCAAGGAAGTGTCGGGTGTAGATTGTGAGGGGGGTTGAATCGAGATCACGATCTTTTAACGTTTAATCGTGCAGCTCTAACTCTCTAGTTTTCTTTTTTTGTGCATATCCATTGTTCCAGTGGTTGGCAGCTGCACTGGGTACAGTCTATCAACCCTTTTGGACTATGACAATTTATCATATGGCTCACAGCTTGTAGAGCTCCAGGCTTTTGTTGCTCTGGTGTTCCAGCATGGAACGGCCGGCTTCTGTCAGACCAACATACACACGGACCGAAAGCCAGGCGGTTTTTATTGAACCGACCGATGTCTCCCAACATTTGACCTGTGAATATGGGGCTTAACCCTGACACTGACCTAGATCAAACCTTGTTCTAGGTGTTTTTTCTTTATTTTATTTTTTATTCTTATTATTGATACATGTTTTTAAACACACACTTTTTTCTCTCGGAAAGGATAGAGAAAATGATACAATGTATATTTCCTTTCCATTCACAGAGAAAGAGAAACAGGGACGGGCTTCACAGTTATTGATCACTGTGTTAGCCAATCAGAGGCTACCACAGCATTTAGATGATCTGGAATCAAGAGTTTTGGGTACCAATCATTAGTACGGGACCCGGGGCTCCTGCTGAGACCCCATTCTCTGTGCTGGGAGCGCGCTGTGCTGCCAGCACAAACACAGATATGCATATATGCGGCCCCACAGCAAAAAGCCCAGTTGAGTGAGGCTGCATATATGTTATGTCAGCGTGAAGGGGGATATAAAAAAAAAATATGTTTCCACATACAATAGGGAGAAGAAGTAGTAATGCAAAACGACAATAATGTTGCCACTGTACTTGTAATTGTAATAGAACAATATTTTAAGGAAAATGTTAAAGTGAAACTATAGTGCAGTTCTGCTCTTTCATCATTTTGTTTTTGTATTAAATAAAACAAACTATAGATTAGATACTAGAAAGATCTCTGAGGTTCAGCACAATTACTCTGTCAACCATGCAAGGAGTACATTTTTTCAAGTTGGCCATTTTATAGGCTTGCACTTTGAGAAGGAGGATGAAAGTACAACCAATGTGTAGCACTATACAGCTTCAAGCAAAGCCTTCAGTTGCAAAGTACACAGGGAGGTTGATTTACTAAACATACTGTGCACTGCAAGTCCACTTGCTCCAGAGCTTAGTAAATGAGGCAAAGCTTCAATTTGCAATGAATACTTAATCAAATGCAAGGAAAATAAAAAACAGCATTTTTGCTTGCACATAATTGGATGATAGAAATCAGCGAAGCTTTATACAGTATTTGCCTTTAGTAAATGAACCCCATAGTGTGCCGCCCCCACAGTATATGGAAAATGCAGTTGTACTGTGTATACAGCCTATGATGTTTTTTGGTTAATTTGTCTCTTTTTTTATGCTGCCGTCTTGTATAGAAACATAGAAGTGACGGCAGAAAAAGACTGAGTAATCCATTGAGTCTGCCCCTTTTTATTTATTCATTTATTTCACATTAACCTCATTGTCTGACTATAGATTTATGTTTATCCCAAGCATGTTTGAAGCCATTTACTGTTGACTGTCTCACAACCTCTGTTGGTAGTTTATTCCAATCATCAACCACCCTTTCAGTAAAATAATACTTTCTAAGATTAGTTTTGAACTTCCCTCCAGTTAGTTTGAGGTCATGTCCCCGTGTTCTTGATTTTGGTTTCATATTGAAAAGACTGCCCTCCTGAACCTTATTCACCCCCTTGATGTATTTAAAGGTTTCAATCAGGTCTCCCCTCACCCTTCTTTCCTCCAGACTGTACATATTAAGTTCCTGAAGTCGCTCTTGATATGTTTTATCCCCCAGACCTTTCACCATTTTTGTTACCTTTCACCATTTTTGTTTCCTGTCTCTGAACTCGTTCTATCTTATCAATATCTTTTTGTAAGTGAGGCCTCCAGAACTGGACTCAGTATTCTAAGTGAGGTCTCACTAAAGATCTATATAGAGGAATCAGAACCAATTATCTGAAATAAGCACTCCCAAATATTTTTCTTCTGTAGTGTTGGCTAACACTGTACCCCCAATGCTGTACTCTCTAAGTGCATTCTTATTACCAAGGTGCATTATTTTACATTTAGAAATATTGAACTGCAGCCTCCACTGCTTTGACCAATCTTCCAGCAATGCCAAATCATGTTCCATGATACAGATACCTCCAGGGATATCAACCCTATTACACACCTTTGTATCATCAGCATGTTATTTTCTTTATTTCAAGCCCCCTTCTTCTGCGGTAACTTCCTTTTCTTTGTGTGTGAGCTTCTTTATCTTCTCATGCAAGACATACACTGAGGCTAGGAAAAGCGAATACTCCTTTAGGATGGCATGCAGTAAACATTTGTGGATTTAAAGTGATTGAAAAGTCAGTTTTTTTTCTATAAAAATAACAAACATGTTATACTTACCTGCTTTGTGCAGTGGTTTTGCACAGGGCAACCTAGATCCTCCATTTCTCAGGTCACACACGGGTGCTCCCAGCCCCTCCCTTCTGTTGAGTGCCCCCACAGCAAGCAGCATGCTATGGGGGCATGCAAGCCGAGCTGCAGCTCCATGTGTCCATTTAGCCCTGCCCCTCTCTCCCTGATTGCCTAACTGACTTTGGTTGACAGCAGCAAGAGCCAATAGCGCTGCTGCTGTGTCTCAGTCAATCAGTAGGGAGATTCCTTGACGGCTGAAGCACTCGTGGACATTGCTGGATAGAGATGGGGCTCAGGTAAGTTTTAAGGGGTTCTGGGGCGGCTGCTGCACACAGAAGGCCTTTTATCTTAACCGCTTAAGGCCCGCGCTGTAGCCGTCAATCTAATTTGCCGGGAGGCCATCAATAGACGTCCTCCCCCTTGGCTCGTGCTGGGCGTGCTCTCGCCAGCGGCGCGCACGCACCGCCGCATTAGCGTGCCCACAGAGAGCCAGAACGGGGAACCACCGGCGTAAACACGGCGGTTCCCCGTTCTGTGAGGGGGGGAGCATGACAGATCTACTGATCCCTGTGATTGGGATTGGGATCAGTTAGATCTGTTATGTCTCTGTTAGCCCCGCCCCCACAGTTAGAACACATACAGCGAACATATTTAACCCCTTCACTGCCCCCTTAGTGTTAACCCCTTCCCTGCCAATGACGTTTATACAGTAATCAGTGTCTATTTTTAGATCTGATCGCTCTATAAATGTCATTGGTCCCAAAAAAGTGTCAAAAATGTCCGACATGTCCGCCCCAATATTGCAGTCCCAAAAAAATTGCAGATCGCCGCCATTACTAGTAAAAACATAAATAAATAAATAAAAATGCCATAAACCAATGTCCATAGTTTGTAGATGCTATAACTTTTGCGCAACCCAATCAATATACGCCGATTGCGATTTTTTTTTTCCAAAAATGTGTAAAAGAATATATATCGGTCTAAACTGATGAATACATTTGTTTTTTTATTTTTTAATATTTATTATAGCAAAAAGTAAAAAATATTGTTCTTTTTTCAAAATCGTCGCTCTTTGTTTATAGCGCAAAAAATAAAAACCGCAGGAGATGATCAAATACCACCAACTGGCTCTCATGGTGTAGCTCTCTCAGGCCAGAGCGAGAGTGTGTTCTCTTTCTGGTCGTTTAAAGCAGCTGAAGGAGGAATTGAGTGGACCAGAAACTCTGGGCCCGGAACCAGCTCTGCCACGTTGGCTGGTAAAAACCAGGCCGGATTCTCTCTAGTCCATCCCAAGCGAACGCATGCGAGGTGACAGATATCGATTGTCTACTATCTCGCGTGGCATAACGTCACACACTATATATATATATATATATATATATATATATACACACACATACACACAGAGTGAATCTGTATGGGAATGATTTTTGTAATAATCCACCAGCTGCTACACTTGCAGGGATCGAATGAGGAAAATGCAGGGTCTGCATCGCTTTAGACATGATTTCTCTTTGTGAGTATCTCACCAAAAATAACAGTTTTGTTGCAGGGGATGCCCAAAATCTGACTTGCATCAATGCAGACTTCTGGGAAAATCAGTAAGCCAATCACAAAAACAGGAAATTTCATTTCTGGGGGGGCATTCTGTATACCATCTGTGTACAGAATACCTCCAGGTTGCCATATTGAATTGCATTTTATAGAAAATTACAGTGCTGTAAATTGAAAAGGTAATTTTTAATAACCATATAACTTGTGACCCAATTGCATACAATATATATATTTTTTTTTTCTTTGCTATTTTTTTTCCCCATGAAAGTGCAGTTGGGGTTACCCTTTAACCACTTGCCGACTGACCGCTGCAGCGTGGCGGTGGCAAAGTGGCTCGTAGTGACTAGTATTGTGAGCCCGCGCGCCGCTGGAGGCGCTCACTGTGTTCCGGGGGGCCAGGGGGCGGGTAGGGCAGACTCGATCTCCGCCAACTACCCGCAATGGCTCCCCAGGCAGTGAGAGAACAGAGGTCTGTGTATGTAAACATGGATCTGCTTTCTGACAGAGGGGGAAGGGCTGTGATCACAGGCTTCCTGTATATGGAAACCGTGATCACTCAACTCCCCCAGCCAGCTCAGCCCCCATACAGTTAGAACACAGTGAGGGAACACAGTTAAACCTCAGAGCGCCCCCTCCAGGTTAACCCCTTCACTGCCAATGGCATTTACACAGTAAATCAGTGCATTTTTATAGCACTGATCACTGTAAAATGTCAATGGTCCCAAAAAAGTGTCAAAATGGTCCGACATGTTCGCCGCAATATCGCAGTACCGCTAAAAATCGCAGATCGCTGCCATTACTAGTAAAAAAAAAAAAAACCCCAGAAATGAATTCTCATCATTCGTAAATGCGGCAACTTTTGTGCAAACCAATCAATAAACGCTGATTGCGATTTTTTTTACCAAAAATATGAGGAAGAATTCAAATCGGCCAAAATTTATGAAAAAAAATGTTTTTTTATATATATTTTTTTGAATTTGTATTTTAGCAAAAAGTAATAAATTATGCAGAAGTGATCAAATACCACCAAAAGAAAGCTCTATTTGTGGGAAAAAAAGGATGCAAATTTTGTTTGCGAACAACGTCGCACGACCGCGTAATTGTCAGTTAAAGCGACGCAGTGCCGAATCGCAAAAAGTGCTCTGGGTGAGATCCTTCCGGGGCTGAAGTGGTTAAACATATTTTTATGGGGGTTTTTTTGACCATAATAAATAAAAAAAATATGTAAAAAAACACTACAACGTTCCACATAAAGAAAGCGTGAGGCAGCATGTGGTTGTGACACTTTGCATATTTAATGATCAGAACTCCTGCAGTAAAGAGCTTTCTAAGCTTACAGAAGGGGTATTATGTGACACAGGGTTAATTTGGAGTGGTCCTATATGTTCTGACTCACAGAATGTCCCACATAGCAGTGACTTTTGGTCGGGGATCTTTGAGCTACAGATTACAAAAGTGTGTAGTTGCCAATAAGACATCTATTCATCCCTTTAGAGCTGAGATTTGATGCCCTGACTGCCAGCAACAGACGGTGGTGATTTAAATACAGATCTTGGCACATTTCCTCCCCAAGGTGTAAGATTGCCGCTGTTTTACAACAACTGCTGGAGAGGAGTGAAAACTCCGGGGTGAAGACACTTCTACTGCTATTGCAAACACATTACAATAAGCAGGCAGCTTCTTCAATCTCTGCAATATTTTAATGTGTGTGCTGCAAAAATATTACCTTTTTTACAGAGAAATGAGAAAACCTTTAAAAGAACTAAGCTGTGCAGTATTTGTATATAAAATCAAACATATCATAATCCTATCCCCATTTAAAAAGGATCTGTGACAAAAAAAAAAAAAAAAAAAATATATATATATATATATATATATAAATAAATAAAACTGAGCCACCAGGCACATCTGTATTAAGGTATATCTTCCTTTTCTTCATAGTTTTTTTTACTACTTAATACTGTAGCTGCTGACTTTTAATATAAGGACACTTGCCTGTCCAGGGAGCTCGCAATGTCTGCTCTCCGACACATCCATCGGCTACGGGTGCAGGTGCCGGCATCTTCACAGAGAGAAACCGGAAGTGAAACCTTGCGGCTTCACAGCCTGTTTCCTACTGTGCATGCGCGAGTCGTGCTGCGCTTTCTGAATGGTACCGCTGTCTTCTGGGACCTGTGTGTCTCCCAGAATGCAGCGGTGGGGAAGGAGGAGAGGCAGAAAATTGCGTAGATCGCCCCAAAAGGTGCCAACTGTGGCAGCAGAGGGGGGAAGGAAGCAAACAAGTGGAGCTTCCCCTTTTGGGTGGAGCTCCACTTTAAGCTTGTAGCTCAAAAGATGCTAATGCACTTTTTGAGCTACAAGCTTCAAGCTAGAAAACACTCAGGTGTGAATTGGGCCTTAACTAGTTCCACACTGCCTACCGCATATTTACGGCGGCAGTGTGGACGCTGGCCGTGAATCGCCGTAAAAAGGCGGCGATCTGCGAATGGCCGATAGGGGGCGCGCGCACCAGCCACCCTCCTGAGGAGTGTGCCCGCGGCTCGGGCAGACCCGATGTCCGCCGGCGAGCCGCGATGAGCGGCCACAGGCAAAGAACGGGGAACCGCCAATGTAAACACGGCGGTTCCCCATTCTGACATTGCGGGCATGGGAGATCTACTGATCCCTGTCACTGGGATCAGTTAGATCTCTCATGCCCAAGGTAGCCCAACCCCCCCACAGTAAGAACACACCCAGGGAACACAGTTAACCCCTAGATCTCCCCCTGCAGGTTAACCCCTTCACTGCCAATGATATTTATACAGTAATCAGTGGACATTTAAATTTCTGATCGCTGAATAAATGTCATTGGTCCCAAAAAAGTGTCAAAATGGTCCGACATGTCTGCTGCAATATCGCAGTACCGCTAAAAATCGCAGATCGCCGCCATTACTAGTAAAAAATAAAAACCCCAGAAATTAATTCTCACCATCCGTAAACGCGGCCATTTTTGCGCAAACCAATCAATAAACGCCGATTGCGATTTTTTTTAATCACAAATATGAGGAAGAATATAAATCGGCCAAAACCGGTGAAAAAAAATGTCTTTTTATATATTTTATTTATTTGAATTTTAGCAAAAAGGAAGAAATTTGGGTTATTTTGCAAAATGGTCGCTTTTCTTTTGTTTATAACGGTGGTCAGAAATGACGCAGAGGCGATCAAATACCACCAAAAGAAAGCTCTATTTGTGGGAAAAAAAGACGCAAATTTTGTTTGGGTACAAGGTCGCACGACCGCGCAGTTGTCAGTTAAAGCGACGCAGCGCCGAATCCCAAAAAGTGCTCTGGTACTAAAGTGGGAAATTCTTCCGGAGGTGAAGTGGATAAAGTAGAGCTATAGGGAAAAAAAATCCATTTTGGATAGAGCAAGAGAGGGTATACCCATGTCAGATATTTTTTTTCATCTGCGTCCCATTGCCAAGATTTCCCTTCACTTTCTGTCCCATAGCCAAACAGGAAGTAAGACAAAATCCCTGCAAATTGAGGAAATCCCTTGGGGACTCCCAGGTCACCAGAACTTGTGCCCCCATTGGAAGATTTTCCCGCTGTTACTTTTCTGAGGACAACCAAAAATGTAGGATTTTCTTTTACTTTCACTATCAATGATAATGGTAATCAGGACAGATAGAAAATGTGAATCTCATTAATGGGACACATACAGCAATAAAAACTGACAGGTTTTCTAATTCCTCTCCAAAATAGGGGTTCACTTTAAGCTTTATTAATGCTGGAGAAAATGTTACCATGAAAAGGGAGAAGGACCCTATACAAGCTATAGACCGGCTGTATGTGAGCATGTAACAGCTAACAAAGCACTTCAAGACAGACATGCAAAACAGTCATGACATTTCAGTGTGTAATTTGTGCATATGTACTCAGCATTTATAGGCACAAAAATAGAGTAAGCCCTTTAGAAAAAGTTTCGTTTTCCTATAATAAAGAAAGCATGGTCATGTGGCCATTTTATATACAGACAGCCCTAGGTGGAGTTCTCGTGAATAATGTAGTCTGTAGATGTATTCATTGAAGGTTAAGGGCTGGTATACCAGAGCACAAGAGCAACAACTCATTTTTACGTTGAATTAAATGGCATACTGACTGGAATTACCAGTTAAGAAAAATGATAAGGAACACAGAAGGGTTTATGGGAGCATTTGGTGAAGGCTTAAATCATCATCTACCAGGAAAGGCTCACAAGTTAATGTCATTTTCATGCTTTTAGATCGTATTAGGCATTAACCAGACCATTAATAATCAATCGCAACATATAAAACCACAGCAAATTATTACAGCTATAAATACCAATCTGGGGAAAGCTTGGCAGTGGGACAGTGACATATCGCAGCAGAATGCAGTTCCAAATTGCAGCAAAGATTGTACAATTCTACACAGGTCGGGTTGATGCACTGATGTGAATGGGAACCATTGAAAACAAAGGGATTCCATTGTCATGCGATTCTGTGTGACTTGAGACACATTTGAAATCGCTCTAGTGTGAACAGAGCCTAAAATAAAATTCTGCTACACTAGGAAAGTACTATCCTTTTTAGATGGAGGTCAACAGTGCTACACCATGTAGTCCTCTTAAGTTTGCATTTTCAGCTTAAAGCTTATCTCCAGCATCACTTTCACTTTAAATATAGTTGGTTTGTGCCAGCTTGGCCCAAGCTTCCTTTGATTGTATTCATTGACAGAATACAAAGCTGCCTACAAATGGCTGAGTACCGCTGAGTACTATTTTGTTCCGGGTCTAAGACATGGAGGTCTCATCTTGCACCTGGAGCACAGTGATGTATACTGTATGTAGCTGAGGCTGCATACAGTACATACAGAGTGCCCAAATTTTAATGTAGCAGATAGAGATGGGGCTATGAACATTACCAAAGCATTTATAAAGTGTTAGCTGGGCGCCAGGGAGAGGCAGTAGAGGTTCCTGTATCCCAGAATGCACCGGGAAATTAAAGAGAACTAGGACAGAGCATCTTCAGCCATTTCCTCCTTGTACAGAACAGCCATGTGGTAACACTATTTGCTTCTGTGTGCAGGCAGAACCATTAAGCCAGCCAGCAATACTGACAGTGCCAGGAAGGGCTGGAGGCACTAAGCATTATTGCCAGTGGCAAAGCTTTTTGTATCAAGCAAGAGACCTCGCCATCAAGTGTTGGTACATGGAAGAGATAGTGTTACTAAGTGTCATGAAGGCTGATATAAATGTATCTGTGCTCATAGAAGAGGTGAAACAGCACCCAGATTTATACAACCTATCCTGAGCTATTGTGATGCAAACAAAAAGAAAAAAACATGCCTCAAAGCAGATCATTTCCTTTACATCCCTTCCTCCTCCCAAAACAACACTTTCATGGGCATTTAACATGCATTTTTGATTATCAACGCTTCAAAAACACAACAAAAAAAGTAAAAAAAACCCTAGACTTAGAGAGAATGGCATGACACCCCTAGTAATGCGTGGCATGGCTCCCCATCTCCATGCTGCACCGGAAGTGATGTCACATGAAACCTGAAGTTTGTGTTAGCGGCTGCTGTGAAGGCGGCATCACCTGCCTAACAAAGGGGTCCTGCGTAGCTCCGAAACTATGCTCTACACTGTTTGTGATGTGATCTCTCTTTGAATAAAAAAACCTTTTGGATGAAACCAAGGATCCTCGGTGTGCTGGCGAATATCTACATGCTGGGAAGGTGGGGAAGGTCGGAAGGAGATATGGTCTCCAATATCCAGACTCAGGCTTTATTCCATGCAGGGATGAGAATTTTTATGCTTTGGAATGACAAGTGCAGAGTTAATTTAAATTCATATTATTGGTTAATCATTAACAGCTGATCGTTGTTTCCCTATAAAAGATGCAGGTAAGCCTTGGTGACCATGTATATTTTTATACAAAGAAGTTGTAAAGGCAGAAGGTTTTTTTTTTTTTTTTATCTTAATGCATTCTATGCATTAAAGCATAATTCCACTTTTGTTGAGGAAAAAAACATTCCCCCCTGGGTAATTTATGTACATTGCAAGGATTATAACAGCCTTTGTTGCAGATTTATACATTTTGTTATTCTGAAGAAATCCCTGTTTCTCTGTGCCTCTGTGCTGAGTAGATCTAATGGGAGTGGTTTCATAATTATCAACCAGCTGTGCAGCTGCAGAGCACTAATGAGCAGTAACTCTTTTGGCTCCTCCCTGGCGGTATGATTATTTCAGATTTTTGGTGCTG
>BLSH010262897.1:118080-128215 GCA_018402905.1 Glandirana rugosa
AGCACTGAGGTACGCTGAACTGGTTCGTCCTCTCAGCGTACTCAGGAGTATATAAACACCTAGCGAATTTGGGGGATCCAGGGGATCCCGAATGGGAATACTAGTCCACAAACTTGTCCGCCACAAGTTCCTTACCGATGCCGGCGTTTTAAGGAAACGAAATGGATTTTCGAAACGACAAGCGATGGGGAAACTCCTATCGAAATGATTCTCTACCCACTGGGGTCGCCACCTGGGAGGTCACCGGGCAGACTTATTCCAGAACAGTGCCTTAGACACTGCCTCCGCTTCCCTAAAAGATGGAGACCCCTCCAAGGGAATGGTCGTTGCCTTATTCAGACGGGCCACTGGAGGGTCCACCGCTGGGGTCACCCATCTCTTAGTAAAGCTATCCTCAAAGGGGTAGCGAACAGCAAAGCTTTTAGGTAAAGCAAAGGAATTTTGCGGCCGTAGCCATTCCTTGAACACCGCCTGTTCAAACACCTGATCATAAGGGTAAGCCCTAGGGGACCTAGGGGGTTTAAGCGATCCACAAATATATGAGGACTCATGCGACTCTCCTGCTTGGTCAAGTCGCATGGAGTCACGAATATCAGTGATCAGAGCGGCCACTATCACTTTGTCGCGTGAAAATTGAGCCTCCTGATCACCTTCGCCGTCTGAGGGCAGTTCACCCTCTTATAGGTCCACGGGTGTGACCACTGAGGCGCTCTCTGGATCCGAATCCTCCCCTGAGGAATGGGGGGGGGGGTTTTGGGCCCCCCCCCGGAATCGAGACCCCCGCCCGGGGAAAGAACTCCCCAAACACCGCCCTCAGCTGTTCCAAGGACACCAGGGTTCCCGGGGTGGATTGTTGATCCGCAGGTACCCCTGCCATAACATTGCCGGCCTCTAACATCCCAGCCTTCCGGCACCCCCACTGTGTGACCATTACCTCTACCCCACCAAGGGAGATAATCCTCAAAGGGGTACCACCCAGTGTGTCCCCACTAATGGACCCCCACTGGCCGGCTACCACAGAAGCTGCCCAGGTGCCCACTCTCCGCGCCCCTAGGATGGAAGAGGGGTCCACTCACCAATCCGACGGGCGCAGTGGGTAGCCCCCCGGAGCAGACTTGCCTCCCCATAGAGAGGCATGCTGCTGGCCAGGCCCCTGGACAGGAACAAAACCAGTCACTGGGCTCTAGTGGGTTTTAGCCACTGGCCGCCCGCACGGAAGGGGCGCTATGCGGCGGGCCCCTGCTAAGGATAGCTCGCATAGTGCCGGCCGGACTGGGGAAAGTTTTTGGATTCTAGATATCCTCTATACTACCAGCTGGCTTCTTGATAGCAGTCTTCATCAGAAAAAATTTCCAGGAGTCCGCAGATCCCACAGGGAACCAGGTCTACTCCTTGCACTAGGCAATTTAAAACTGATGTGCTATGCAGAGCAGGGGGATTATATGCTAAGGTGAGGACGGCCCCCTGGGAGGGGCCAACCTATGCTTTTGTTTTATTTTTGACTAGTTTACTCCTAGTAATATGAGCATAACCCCACGTGTCATAAGAAGGCTGCGTCTGTCAGTGAACGGAAGAGTAAAACTGCTGACCAGGTGTCTCTAATAACAAGGGAGGCTGTGATAGGGATGACTCCTTCAAAATAAGGACTTACTGTGAAGGCTCCACATTAACATTAACCCTATTACACTACTTCAAAGAGTTTCAACACATTTTAGAAAAAAAAATTAGGATCAATTATTTCCTTTGCATGGGAAACAGAAATGTATCTATTTAACTGTCTGGAGACATGCTTGGACAGTCCAACACCTTTACCCTCAGCTTCTTTAGCAAGGCAGTGGTCATCTTGGAGGTGTGTTTGGGGTTGTTATGTTGGAATGCTGCCCTTCAGCCCAGTCTCTGAAGGGAGTGGATCATGCTCTGCTTCAGTATGTCACAGTAGTACATGTTAGCATTCATGGTTCCCTCAATGAACTATAGCTCCGCAATGCCGGCAGCACTCATGCAGCCCCAGACCATGACACTCCCACCACCATGCTTGACTGTAGGCAAGACACACTTGTCTTTGTACTCCTCACCTGGTTGCCCCCACACACGCTTGACACTATCTGAACCAAATAAGTTTATCTTGGTCTTATCAGACCACAGGACACGGTTCCGGTAATGCATGTCCTTAATCTGCTTGTCTTCTGCAAACTGTTTGCAGGCTTTCTTGTGAATCATCTTTAGATTGTTCCCTTCTGAGACGACAGCCATGAAGACCAATTTGATGCAGTGTGCGGCGTATGGTCTGAGCAGTGACAGGCTGACCCCCAACCCCTTCAACCTCTGCAGCAATGCTGGCAGCACTCATACATCTATTTCCCAAAGACAACCTTTGGATATGATGCTGAGCACGTGCACTCAACTTCTTTGGCCAACCATGACGAAGCCTGTTCTGTGTGGAAATTTAAAATTGTGTACGCCCATGGAACGGCACCAAACTACCTAAAAAGGACCATAGGCCAGGGCTTGACAAACTTATTTTGAATCTAGGAGCCAGCTAAAAAAGTTGGGAGCCAGGAGCTGGAACTGCATGTCCGGGGGGGCGGGCAATATGAATTTGATAGCAAAATTGACAGCCCCATATATTCAGCAAAGAGACATTCCAGTATAGTAAAGGGACAGCCCAATCCAGCAGAGACATCCCCATATATTCAGCAAAGAGACAACCCAATCAAGCAGAGACATCCCCATATATTCAGCAAAGAGATTGAAGTCTTTTGATTGAAGTACATTACTTTGTTTAATGTTTACCACTTAATATTTGTTATCAGCATACTCAACACATTTTGAATTACCAATCCACAGGTGGGCTGGTTGAATTAAATAAATGTAAACAAAAAACACATATAGATATACAAAGTAATGATCCGAAACCAAAATGGTTAATATGCATTGAAGAAACAAGCAGACACATTATACATTACATTCACCTGTACTTACTTATTTACTTCTTCCCTTTGTATCATTTTCAGTCATATACCACTCTGCATTTTTTGATTCCTCTGTGGCTCACTCTGGCACCCTGTTTGATGCTTGAACGTTGCCTCTGAATGTAAGCAAATATGTAGGCTCGGAAGGCCACCATGTGGATGTAAAATATTTACATACATCCCTAAATATGATACACATTTTTTTCTAACTTCCCCCAGAAAATCGAATTGGTTTTCAAAGGGATTAATCCTGTATATTTTTTCTTAATTCAGCTGGACTGTGAATGTCCCCTGTGGACTCACGGTGCCCCTCCCCTTGTTGTGACATGTGCGGGCTCATGGGACCCTAGTGGGCTTTGGGGTGAGCAGATGAAATGTGAGTCGGACAATGTGAACAATATTGGTTTGTCTAATGAAACTGTCTAGTATATTTGATATGCCCATACACAAATATTTATATGAAATCTTTTCTAAAGATCAGTTTGAATTTATTTATGGTGGTCTACAGATTCCCTGAGGAAGCCTTTACAGGCCAAACATGTAGGAAACAGATGAAACTACTGTATGACTCACAACCACCGTGTACATGTAATGAAGGCAACAACAAATATATGCATTTTTTTTTGGTTTTAATCTTGTGTATTACTTCTTAATCATGTATTAATAAAATTTGTTATGTTTTATTTTCAAACCATGTTTTCTTTGGCACCATTATAATCCCATACATTTCCCCTTCAAAACCTTACTATAACAATGGGGATGAGGTGCCGGATAATTTAGTGCCACCAGACCAATACACCCACCAATCAAAAAGTAACGTGTATGTGAACCCTTACAATGTCTATGACGCTTCTCATTTATCCAGTTCATGGTATAGCTAGTAGTAGTAGCATTCAACTAGACTTGTTCTGTAATGTTGAAGACATTTTATAGTTTCTCCAAGCCACTTCTTCAGTTATGAGGGTCAGAAAGATATCCCAATTCACAGAGATAGCAAAGACACCTTAATGCAGTAACCATGGAACGGGTAGATGTTGATTTTCCAAGAACAGGATGGGAGGTGTAATAATTGCTGAAACACCATGTTTTAATTACATAATCCCACCCCTTGGTGCCATGAAATCAGAATAGGTGTTATTTCCTCAAGTAACATGGCTGTGTGAATTGTCAGGTTGTCAAAGTAAAGATTCCACATATAATGCCATTTTGGAATACAGATGGTGTAGAAGCAGACCCATCTTCACGTGTTCAGCAATTTTCCAGTTTGATGCAGGTGGACTCTTTCACACCAGTTGATGCCGCTGTCCAAAATGTGCACCTTACTGTCATGTTTCATTTAAATGTAGAAAGAGTGCAGAGTCTTGACCTGTAGAATGTTCCCTCCTATGCAAGGCTATTTGTTAGGAAGTTGTATCACCCCAATGTACTGTACATGTCTTTGCATTAATCACTACGCTGCATATACCGAGTTACTTTGCTTATACTTTACGATGTACAAGCTTATATCTCACTGTATGGCTTGGCTTGAAGGCCTTAGTGATACTTACTTTTCTGGCACTCCAGCTGTATACAGGATAACTGCATTACTCTGTGTGTTCTGCTTCACCTCACTGTTGTTGCTTAAACTTGTGGATGTTTCAACGAAAGCCCAGACTCCTGATACATCTGTGTTTTTTGTCTTATAACTCTGCTTGTTGTTACCATCTCAGTCTGATGTTTTATATTTTAGGGTAGGAAGACTCAGCAGGAATGTCCCTTAAGTAAAAGGGACATTTTTTCAAAGACAGTGAGATACACATTTTGGAGAGAGAAGACAACTGGTTCACAGAGGCAAGAAAGAGAGCAACTATGTCAAACTGGAACAACCATTGCTGAAGAGGGATGGGGACCTTCAACACCATCTGTCTTCACCATATAATGCAGTATGAACATCTGCAACCTGGCAATTTGACAACAATTCAAACCATTAGAGCTCATTCACGTGGGCCTCTAAAACGCTATATGCGCGTACAGCGGATGGTTTTGTATGCATCAACACACAGCACCATATGAATCAATCAGACCATATACACAGCTGTGTCTGCAATTTTCATGTGCGCTGTTTAGTTGCATACAAAAAAAAAAGTAGAATACAGCTGCATTAGGGATTGTTTATATCTGCAGAGTTTACACATGCCAATGTGTAAATGCATATAAACGCATATACACATACAAGCATGAAGTCATTAGAGGAGGTGTACACTTCTAAACATACCTAAATGCTAGTACTTTAGGCGCTTATTTTATGCAGAATCTTCTGCTAAGTCTGCCAGCAAGGACCTGCATTCCGTGCATAAAATACACATATGCCCAGCTGAATGAGCCCTTAACCATGGTGAAGATTTAACACTAAGGCTGGGTTCACACTATCCGACACAAAAACGGTCAGACTTTTGATCCTGCTTTGCCCTGCAACATCGGTCCTACTTCAGTCCTAGTTTGGTCCTACTTCCATCCGACTTGAATGAACAAGATAAGATTTTCCTCCGACTTTGAGATAGTGACTTGTCCTTTGACCAATCAAAACAATCCCAGTGTGAAATAAATTCCTTTTACAAGCACAAGTCGCATTACGTCACCAAATCCATGTTTCCCTATGAGAGCCATCTTAACTGGTCCGACACAAGTAGGTCCGACTTTAAAAAAGGTTCCTGTACTACTTTGGTCCGACTTTGGTCCTACTTCAGCCCATTGAATATCATTGAAGTAGGATCAAAGTAGGATCAAAGTCGGATCCTTGTTCTAACCATCCGACTTGTGACATCCTACTTTCAGTGATTTCAGCAGCAGTAAAAGGAATTTATCTCATACTGGGATTGTTTTGATTGGTCAAAGGACAAGTCACTATCTCAAAGTCGGAGCAAAATCGTATCTTGTTCATACAAGTTGGATGGAAGTAGGACCAAAGTAGGACAGAAGTAGGACCGATGTTGCAGGGCAAAGTAGGATCAAAAGTCTGACGTTTTTGTGTTGGATAGTGTGAACCCAGCCTTATTCAAACTTCCTGACACTAAAAATGGGATTATGTAATTAGAACAGGATGATTCCATAACGTTCATATGTCTCATTCTGGTCTTGGGCAATCAACAACTACACATTCCATGATAAATTGAATAAGGTGTCAGTGCTACCTGTGTGGATATAAAATGCTGAAGTATGTTCCATTATTCATTAGAACTGAAGAAGTGGCTTGAATAAGTTACAAACTTCTTCAAAATTACAGAGCAAGTCCAGTTGAATGTGACTAACTATAATAAAATGGGGGTGACTACACAAATAATAAAAAGGACATTAAAAAATATCATTATTATTAATCCACTCCCATTTCTCACCGTTCTTTTAGGGGTAGGTCAGCATTGAAACACACAACACAAACTGCAGGGGAAAAGATTACATTGTACCAAAAATTAAACATGAACAACTTAGCTACTGATAAGGAATTATTACATACAACAATAATCTAGAGCAGGGGTGCCCAACCAGTGGCCCAAGGGCCACATGTGGCCCGCGGAGCCCTCTAATGTGGTCCACGACCTTCTGCTTGGGGGTGGTGGGTTGGCAAGCCCAGATCGTAGGTTGCCGACCCGCCATCCCAGAGCATCAGTGTTGTGAATGAAGCCGGCGGTAAAAGAAGCAAGAGGCTGCAGAACTGAGCCCCATAAGCCATTGCTTTCTGTATAGAGCCGGCTCCTGTCACAGGCGGCGTGATATCAAATGCACTCTGCCTGGGACAGCAACAGCTGGCGATACCTGAATGGAAGATTGTTATTAAAGGTAAGTTTATTAATAAAATAACAGTGTATATATGGGCATATCTGTTCTGCAGTGGTTACTGGGCTGCTTTAAAACTGATCTGCAGGTGCAGTGCAGTGCACCTGCAGGTTACCTGCACTGAGCCATAGACTTCTGTTATTACCTACGGGATTGGTGCGCTTTCAGAAAGTGCACCACACCTGCAGGATATATTACAAGTCTATGCCAAAGGGCAGCTACCCCGCAGGAAAGCCACAGATGCACTGTGCTGCACCCACGGTGTGGGTAAAACGCAGTGCATCATTGTGAAAGAAGCCTTAGGCTGCTTTCACACGATCTTCAACCCAATTGGACCCTCCATTCATCTCTATGGAGCAGCAGATGTAAACGGACTTAGGTCCGTTTACACCTGCCTACCTTCAATGAGATCTGCTAAGAAAAACCACAAGGGGATCTGTCCCCTTCCATCCAGGCAGTTCAGATCGGAGAGCCCATAGAGTAGATAGAGCTGCTCTGCATATGCAAAATAGACATGGGCATGTCATCGGCCCGTTTCGCTCATTGTGGCCCGCGACCGGTTACCAAGTCGCTTAAGTGGCCCTCGCTCTCCAAAACGTTGGGCACCCCTGACCTAGAGTGCACAAGGTGCTGCAACCAAAGGCAAAGAGAGCCAAGAGAACTGGGAACTAGCATTAAAAGCTGAGAAAGCCAGGTAGCTCGGACTTTTCGGTTATCTGTTTTCGTTGGAAAAGCACTTCTGTGTTGGCAACTGAGTCTGTGAACTTTTCTTTCTGTTTTAAAAAATCATGATGTAAAGGTGAAGGCGCCAATTCTGCAGAAATACCACTAAATCTCCATTACAAATGCATAATAAAGGATAAAGTGCATATAAATTGTTAAAATTATAAAGTGTCCAGTGCATAAAATCATCTGTAAACAATCATATAATGTGCATGAATAAACCACATTAAAAGCCAGCAATTTGAAAAAAGTCCAGTGTGACTATTCCCAATTCCAACATGCCAAAAATGAAAATCATGCTCCAGCATCTAGTATTCAAGTTCCCATATTCCTGATGACTGTTTGGGGGAAACTTTATAAAGACCAGAACAGCCCTTCCTGGTTTGCTGGGGTGGAAACTTGAATACTAGACGACTGGCGGGCAGAGGCTTTGCACCTCCTACACTTATAGAATCCCTGTTCCCTGGATAAAAGCCAACCTGAAATGGCATGTCATCACTTCCTGAAGACACCAATTACGGCGAAACGGACGTTGAAGCGGTGACCCGTCACTTCTGGGTCCAATGTGACAAGAATCCTCTATCCAACAACCAAATCGAGGAGTGGGGAGCACGCCAGCACTACTCCATTTGCAGTTATCGCGTACGCTTAAGATCCCTCAGTGCCAGGCGGGGGCACAGACCTTTGTGAGTGCAATATTTTTATGTATTTTTAACATCAGTTTTATTAAACAATACTACACTATAAGTTCTTATTTTGTGTCCCGGTGGAGTTACTATCTTTTAGTACCATCGCAGAGATCACTGGAGCATTATTGGTGGATGTATGCTTGGCTTTGTGGATTGAACAAAGTGCTTTCTGACCCCCCGTAACAAGGGGTCAGCGTCTTCTGGTGAGTGGCAACCCCTTCTAGAGCACTTCCAGGATACTGGAGCATGGTTTTAATTTTTGGCACGTTGGAATTGGGAATAGTCACACTGGACTTTTTTTTTTAATTATTGGCTATATATGTGGTTTATTCATGCACATTATATGATTGTTTACAGATGATTTTATGCACTGGACACTTTATAATTTTATCAATTTATATGCACTTTATCCTTTATTATGCATTTGTAATGGAGATTAATGGTATTTCTGAACAATTAGAGCCATCAACTTTACATTATGATGTTTTTTAGCACATTTGAGGTGTATCTACACCTTTTAAAGGAGCAGCTTTATACAAAAAAAAAATCATATTTTTATATATTAATACTCACAGGAGGGCGCCATAACTCCCTTTGTTATCATTTTCTTTTTGTTTGTTTAAATACAAACCCAATTCCAAAAAATGTAGGACGCTGTGTAAAATCTGCTTTAAAACAGAATGCAAATCATTTCCAAGTCTCATAAACCCTAATTATATTTACAATAGAAAAAAAAAACATCAAATGTTTAAATGGAGAAAATGAACCATTTTAAGAAGAAAATATGGTAGTTTTGAAATTGATGGCAGCAACACATCTCAAAAAAGTTAGGACAGGGCCATTTTTACCATGGTGTAGCATCCCCTTTTCTTTTAACAACTCTCTGTAAATGTCTGGGAACTGAAAATACTAATTGCTGGAGTTTTGGGAGTGTTGTCCCATTCCTGACTGGTATAGGATTCTAAGGCCTCATAAACACGGGAGTTTTTACAGTTACATTTTTGAGCTTTTTTTACAGCTTAAAAACTCCTCTCTATGTTATTCAATGGTCTCATACACACACACACACACAGACATTTTTGAGCCGAAAGAGGCATAGGCATTTTTAAGCTCCAAAAAAAGCCCAGGACCAGCACGCTCTGAGGCTCCAGCCCTAGAGCTGTAAAAACGCAGACGTCAGTAGAAGCTCGAAAATGCGGCTTAATGTTGTATGCACAGCATTAAGCCTCGTCAGGTGTTTCTCTGTCTCTATTCATAAGCAATATAGTGTGTGGTGGTGTTGTGCTGTGATCTGAGATGGTATACAGGTGTGGTAATACAAGTGCTAAACACTAAGTAAATGGCAAAAATTATAATACAGTGTCCACACACAGTCACAGAGTGCTAATAAGAAAAGGTCCAGTGGACTGTAACAAAAATAAAGCCTCACATCAGTGAGCGTGCATAAATAGATAAACTGTGTGCTTAATTAATAAAACTCCACTTGAGAAACTGGTGCAGTCCCAGCATAAACAACATAAGAAAAAAAAATTCTTCTTATGTTAGTTCGTGTGGGTAAACAGACTATGTGCTTAATTAATAGAACTCCATTTTGAGAAACTCTAGTGCAGTCTCAACATAAACAACACAAGAAAATGAGAAAGAATCTTCTTATACTATTCCATATGGGTAAAAACAACAGAGGTGTCACTTCTTCCACAGTGCAAACACCTATGTGCAGGGTAGTGGGGTAACAGCATGTGTTGGTACACAGAACCGCAAGCAACTTCTCCTGGTCACTCCTAGCTGTTCCTCCCAGTCTCCAGCAATGTCTAGTGGTGAATGGTGGTCATCTGGATATCAATCTCTGATGGAAGATGGCTGTATCCTACATATGCCTCAAATAACGCTCCAATGGAGGGTAAAAGGGGAAGGAAGGGAATGCCCAAAATAGTGTGATAT
>BLSH010262897.1:218162-234485 GCA_018402905.1 Glandirana rugosa
GCGGGAACGTGATGTATTAACTTCCATTTAGATTTCTTTTAACATATTACATACCGATATTGTATCATGCTGTGACGACTTAGAAGAGGTTACTCCTTCGACCACCGTGTCCTTAAACGTTATCACTTATCGACTCAATGGTTGGTCCCACAGGACAAATAACAAAATACATAATGTCCATGTATATAGTCAAATACGAATATAACATGTAGGTGTAGTCAGGGACGGGAGTTCTTCGACTGTTAGATTTCGGGGATTGAGTGTAAGTATGGACGTGTGATCCCTGTTAAATCTGTCCTCGGTCAATTGGATGGTCACCAAATACACACTGGTAGGTTAACTGGCTCCTGTCTAAATTGTCCCTAGTGTGCAGGTATGAATGTGAGTTAGGGGCTTTAGATTGTCAGCTTCTTGAGGGCAGGGACTGATGTGGATGTACAATATAAGCATAAACTGATATATGTACCTGTAATACATAAAACAATAAACAGGACACCCTGGTTGGTAACTCAGCTATTCACTATTGCAAATTCCTGTGCCACCAGCTTCCTCATTGGAGAAGATTCAGCAGTGTCGTACTATGTTATAGCCATACATTATACAATTTTCTTTAGATTTACCTTCAATTATGTAGTGCAAGGGCGTGCCTGATTGCTTACAAACTGAAAGGGTTTGGGTTTGTCCTCATATTATATGTTTTTGGTAAATCTAAAGAACAATTTTACAAGGGAATTGTATAATGTATGGACAACTTATAGGGTTGATTTACTAAAACTGGAGAGTGCAAAATCTGGTGCAACTGTGCACAGAAATTAATCAGCTTCCAGGTTTTAGCCCGGGTTCACATTGGTATGACATGACAGTCGTACGACTGTGGATCCAACTTTGCCCTGCGATTTGAAGTCCGTCATCCATCCGACTTCAATGAACGGGGATCAAACTTTGATCCCGACAATACCAGGCACTTTGTGTCTTAGGGAAAACTCCACACCAATTAAAAAAAAAAAAAACGGCATGGGGTTCCCCCTCCAAGATCATACCAGACCCTTGTCCGCGCACGCAGCCCGGCAAGTCAGGAAGGGGGGGGGGACGGACGAGCGAGCCCCCTCCCCCGAACCATACCAGACCACATGCCCTTATGGGGGGTGGGTGCTTTGGGGGAGCACCTTGTTCACATGTTGACGGGGACAACGACCTCTTCCTGACAACCCTGGCCGGTGATTGTCGGGGTCTGCGGGTGGGGGCTTATCAGACTCTGGAAGCCCCCTTTAACATGGGGACCCCCAGATCCCAGCCCCCCACCCTATGTGAATGAGTATGGGGTACATTGTACCCCTACCCATTCACCTAAAAAAGTTCCGATAAGCCCCCCCACCTGCAAGGGTTGTTGGGAAGAGGCCCTTGTCCTCATCAACAAGGGGACAAGGTGCTTTTGGGGTGGGGGGCGCAGGGCCCCCCCTGCCCCAAAGCTTCTACCCCCCCATGTTGAGGGCATGTGGCCTGGTATGGTTCGGGGGGGGTGCTCGCTCGTCCCCACCCCCTTTCCTGACCTGCCAGGTTGCATGTTCGGATAAGGATCTGATATGCATTTTTTTGACATGGGGGTTCCCCTTAAAATCCATACCAGACCGAAGGGCCTGATATGTTCTTGGAGGGGGAACCCCATGCAACTTTTTAAAAAAATTTGGTGTGGGGTTCCCCTTCAAGATCCTCAGAGCACAAGTCGCATGCCAAAGTCAGATCAGTTGAGACAATGATCCGACTTTAATGATATTCATTGGGCTGAAAGTAGGATCCAAGTTGGACCAAAGTAGTGCAGGAACCTATTTCAAAGTTGGACCGACTTGTGTCGGACCAGTCAAGACAGCTCTCATAGGGAAACATTGATCTTTCACGTCATGCGACATGTGCTTCCAACGTCGGAGCGTTTGTAGTACAAGTGTGAACCCGGCCTTAGCCCTCGTTCACACTGAGCACGGCTTTGAAATTGTGCAAGTTCATCTGAACTCGCACGATTTCAAAGTCTCATTTCAGTCCAACCTGGGGGCGACATTGATCAGTGCATTTTTATAATATTTATATTTATTTATAATTTTTTATAATATTTATAATGTCACTGGTCCCCAAAAAGTGTAATTTGGGGTCAGACTTGTCCGCCGTCGCAGTCCTGTTAAAAATCGCAGATCGCCGCCATTACTAGTAAAAACAATTTAAAAAAGTCCCTAAATCTATCCCATAGTTTGTAGACGTGATAACTTTTGCGCAAATCAATCAATATACGCCCATTGTAATTTTTTTTTTTTACCAGAAACACGTAGAATAATATATATCGGCCTAAACTGATGAAGAAATTTGTTTTTTTTTATTTTTATTTTTTTGAATATGTATCGTAGCAGAAAATTGTTTGTCTTTTTTTGTTTATAACGCAAAAAATAAAAACTAAAAACTGCAGAGGTGATCAAATAGTACCAAAAGAAAGCTCTATTTGTGGGAAAATGGACGTCAATTTTGTTTGGGTACAGGGTCGCACAACCACACAATTGTCAGTTAAAGCGACACAGTGCCCAGTGCCATATCGCCAAAAATGGCCTGGTCAGGAAGTGGGTAAACCCTTCCGGGGCTGAAGTGGTTAACAACTTTAATACAAATTACTTAGCACCACAAAATAATACTTGTATTCTCTAAGGCCCCATTCACACTTTGTGTAGTAAGTAGTTCTCACTTGCGATTTAGCGTGGGCGGTTTTCATGTGATTCCACGTGTCACGCATAGGGCAGCCCATTCACTTCAAAGGGCTGCCCTATGCGCATTTGCCCCCCAAAAGGAGCTCCTAACTCCCTTTTTGGTGACAAGCTTTACATGATTTTTAAAGGCGCATTTTGCTGTGATTTTATCTATGAAGTGTTTGGATGTCAGAATGAATGCCACCCAAAACGTACGTTGCGCATTTTGCAATTGCCAAGTGATTTGGAATTGCGGGCATAATCGCGGCTATTCCACCCGTTATTCCAAATCGTCAAGTGTGAATGGGGACTAAAAGTGGCGGTACTGGGAGGTGGGTAGGGGATGGAATCAAGGGGCAGTGCTCAGAGGTGGGTAGGGGATGGAATCAAAGGGCAGTGCTCAGAGGTGGGTAGGGGGCAGAGGCAAGGGGTGACTTGTAAGGTGTACCTACTGTATACCTATTCTCTGAGAAAAAAAACCCTAGTTATAGGCAAGACAGTCTGTACCAGATATTTCTGTCAGATAATTTCAGGCCTACTAGACCTACTTTACTAAAATCAGGCGCAGTAAACAACCTTGGTCTTGAAAAAGCAATATTTTAAAAGCAATTTTGTTTTTGTCCATGGCAGCCAATCCAATCCACTATTATGTCAGCAATTCAGAGTTGCAATATGGCAACTCTGAATAAAGACCCATTTACTTTCCTGTGGTGTGTTTAACCAGAGTGGCAGCGTTCCGCAAATCGCCGTATATAAGCGGTGGCTCGCGCATGTGCAGCTAGCGGGCGGGAGCGTGCCAGCAGCGGCGTGCTCTCGTGCCCGCCACACTCTGCAGGAATGTGCCCTCGGCTCGGGCAGACCCAATATCCGCCGGTGAGCTGCAATGACCTGCTAGAGAGAAAGAACGGGGAATCGCCGATGTAAACACGGCAGTTCCCTGCTCTGTCAGTGGGCATATAAAAGATCTACTGAGCCCTGTCACTGGGATCAGTTAGATCTCTTATGCCCATGGTAGCCCAGCCCCCTCACAGTTAGAACACGCCTAGGAAACACAGTTAACCCCTAGATCTCCCCCTGCAGGTTAACCCCTTCATTGCCAATGACATTTATACAGTAATCAGTGGATATTTAAATTTCTGATCGCTGTATAAATGTCATTGGTCAAAATTGTCAAAAATGTCCGACATGTACGCCGCAATATCAAAGTTCGGATAAAAATCGCAGATCGCCGCCATTACCAGTGAAAAAAATGCCAGAAATGAATTCTCATGGTGTGTAAACACGGCAACTTTTGCGCAAACCAATCAATAAACGCGATTGCGATTTTTTTTTTTTAATCAAAAATATGAGGAAGAATATAAAATCGGCCAAAACCAATGAATACATTTGTTTTTTTTATCATTTTTTTTTGGATTTGTATTTTAGCAAAAAAAGGGATTTTATTAAAACTTACCGTAAAATCCTTTTCTCTGGAGTTCACTGACAGACGCAGCCCTTCATTGACATGCGGGTTATATGCACATCCTACTAGGAGTTAACTATGCAAATAGAAAGAAAGCAAGCTGGCCCCTCCCAGGTGCTGCGTCTGTCAGTGAACTCAGAGAAAAGGATTTTACGGTAAGTTTTAATAAAATCCCTTTTTCTCTTACGTTCACTGACAGACACAGCCCTTCATTGACATGTGGGGATGTCCCAAAGCTGTGTCAGTAAAGAGGGGTGGGTAAATGACAACAACTGTACCCAACAGAATCCTCTCAGGAGGCGCCAGTCGCGCCTACACTGCCGCCTGTAAAATTTTACAGCCAAAAACAGCATCCGTAGATGCGGACACATCAACTTTATAAAACTTAGTAAACGTGTGCACCGAGGCCCTAGTGGCCACCTTGCACACCTGTGACATCGAAACCTGGTGTCTGAAAGCCCAGGAAGTGCTAACTGCCCTGGTAGAATGAGCCGTGACTGGAAAAGGAGGGACTTTGCCCCGAACAGTTTACACATGAGTCACGGTCTGCCTGATCCAATGGGAAACAGTAGCCGACGAGGCCGCCAACCCTTTGCGCGGGCCTTCTGTCAGCACAAAACGCATCAGACTTCCGAAAAGAAGCTGTAGCCGCCAAATACACCCGCAAAGCCCTCACGACATCCAATGAATGCAACTCAAATTCCTTAGGATGTGATGGGTGCGGGCATAATGAAGGAAGAACAATAACTTCATTAAAGCGGAGTTCCACCCAAAAATGGAACTTCCGCTTTAAGCACTCCTCACCCCCTTACATGCCACATTTGGCATGTAATTTTTTTTGGGGGGGAGTGTGTCCCCAGGTTTCAGAGGGACTTCCTGTCCCTCTTCCACCTTCCGCCTCTGGGCCGCCTAGGCGACTCCTCCTCTCCTCCTAGGCGGCCCCTCCCTCCTGGCAATCTTCTGGGACACGTCACAGGTCCCAGAAGATTGCCTGGCCACTAAGAATGTGCAGCGCGACTCGCGCATGCGCAGTGGGTGCCTGGCCGTGAAGCCGGGCCGGGTGCCCACACTTGGAATGGCGCGGCCGTCGGGAGGAGGGGGGAGACGAGCGAGGCTTCGGGCGCAGCCATCGCTGGACCGGGAGACAGGTAAGTTACTGTTTATTAAAAGTCAGCAGCTACACTTTTCGTAGCTGCTGACTTTTAATAAACAAAAAAACGAGTGGAACTCCGCTTTAATGTGAAAAGAAGAAACCACCTTCGGTAGAAACAAAGGAGAAGGGCGCAAGACCGCCTTGTCCTTGTGAAGGACCAAGTAAGGAGACTTGCAGGATAACGCTGCCAGCTCAGATACCCGCCTAGTGGATGTAATGGCCACCAAGAAGGCCACCTTCTGCGACAGCAATTGCAAAGGAATATCCCTGATTTTCTCATATGGCGGTCTCTGCAGTACAAAAAGTACCAAATTCAAATCCCACGGTGCCATAGGCGACGTACCTGAGGAGCCACATGGCGTACACCCTGTACAAATGTACGAATCAACGAATGTGATGCCAAAGGCCACTGAAAGAGAATCGCAAGAGCCGAAATCTGACCCTTGAGAGTACTCAATGCCAACCTTTTATCCAGGCCCTGCTGCAAAAAAGCCAGCACCCGGGACACAACATAAGAGCGGGGGTCCCAACCCCCTTGCCTCGCACTAAGCAATATAGGCCTTCCAGGTGCGATGATAAATCTTGCACGAAGTACACTTGCGCGCTTTAAGCATGGTAGGGATCACAGAGTCAGAGACACCCCTATCCCTCAACACCTGGGACTCAATAGCCAAGCCGTCAAAGCCAGCGAGGATAAAGCAGGGTGCAAGATGGGTCCCTGAGACAACAGATCTTCGCGCAGCGGAAGGCGCCAGGAAACATCTGCCACCATTCGCACCATGTCGGCGTACCAAGGACACCGAGGCCAATCCGGAGCTACCAGGATTGTCGGAATCCCCTCCGCTTCCACCCTGCGCAGAAGCTTGATGGGAGGAAATGCGTACAGAAGTCGATACCGACACCAAGGCGCTACCAGCACGTCCGTGGCGGCCGCCAGCGGGTCTCTCGTCCTGCACACAAAAGTCTTTACCTTGTGATTGAACCGGGACGCCATATGGTCCACATCTGGCGTGCCCCACTTGAGGCAAATCTGGCGGAACACTTCTGGATGTAGGGACCATTCCCCCTGATCCAGCGTCTGGCGACTGAGAAAGTCCGCCTGCCAATTCTCTACACCCGGAATGTAAATGGCGGAAATCGCCGGCACATGAAATTCTGCCCATCGCAGAATGAGAGCCGCTTCCGCAGCTGCTGCCGAGCTCCTCGTTCCGCCCTGATGGTTCACATACGCCACTACCGTGGCGTTGTCCGACTGAACCCGAACCGGGAGGACACGCAACCTCACCGTCCAGTGGGAGAGACAGAGCCTGATCGCCCTCAGCTCCAGCACATTCATCGGAAGGCGAGATTTCTGCGCCGACCAACGGCCCTGAGCAGACAGCTGCCCCAGGACCCAACCCCAGCCCGATAGACTGGCGTCCGTCGTGACTTGGGGAAGAAACGACTTCCCCAACGTTAGAGCCGGGGCCCGAAGCCACCAGGTCAACGACCCTCTGGTCTGAGGATCCAGTCTGATCAGCTGGTCTAAGGACAGTGGAGACTTGTCCCACCGAGACAGAATCGCTAGTTGAAGGAGCCGAGTGTGACTCTGGGCGTAGGGTACTGCCTCGAAGGCTGAAACCATGAGCCCCAATACCTGCATACAGAACCTTAAGGAGGACCACCGGCGTGAGAGCAGGGTTCACACCGCTGCTTGCAGTGTCAGTAACTTGGCCGGAGGTAAGAACACCTTCGCCTGCTCCATGTCCAGATTTCTGCAGATTGATCAACCAGCCGAAGTCCTTTAACGAGGTCATGGGGATAGCCACATTCTCCTCCTGAGCCGAAGCAGACTCCGCTCTCAGGGGCAGGTCGTCTAAGTATGCTACCACCGCAATGCCTCTCTGCCTCAGTAACGCCAGCACCGGGGCCACCAGCTTGGTGAACACCCGAGGAGCCGAGGCCAGACCGAAGGGAAGTGCCACGAATTGGTAATGGAGATCTCCCACCGCAAAGCACAGGAAGCGCTTGTGCCGGAGACAAATGGGAACATGGAGGTATGCTCCATCCGGAATTTTCGCGCTTTCACAAAGTGGTTTAGCGCCTTTAGGTCCAGAACTGGCCTGACCCCCCCCCCTTTTTTGGGGACCACGAATAGGTTGGAGTAAAAACCGTGAAACCTTTCCAACTGAGATACTGGCACAATCACCCCCTGGTCGGAGAGTGCCTGAACAGCCCTTAGTCTCAAGTTCGATGGGAAGAACCTGTCTGAGGGTAGAACGCTGAACTCTATTCTGTACCCGGAGGACACCACTTCCTGCACCCACTGGTCGGAAATGCGGGCAGTCCACCTGTCTGCGAACCCCAGAAGACGTCCCCCCACCCGAAGTTCGGGTGGGGGAAACCCATCATGCAGATGAGGGCTTGTCCTCTGTCTTTTCGTTCTTGCATTGCCAGGGACGTTTACCGGCCCCTGTGGCAGGCCTCGACCCCTTGCCCGCTGCGCCAGGGGCACAAAAAACCTCTTCTGACCCGAAGAGGCAGGACCCTGCTTGCGGCAGAACTCCTGCCGCCTGGGCTCCGGAAGAAAAGTACTCTTTCCTCCAGTGAAATCCTTGATGATTTCATACAACTGAGGCCCAAAGAGACGAACACCCTGAAAGGGAAGATCCGCAAGACCGTTCTTAGGCGCGTGGTCACCCGACCACGAACATAACCAGAGAACTCGTCTGATAATGACTGCAAACACAGACATTTTTGACAATATGGGAAGCAGGTCCAGAGCTGCGTCACACAGGTACCGAATACCCTGAAACAAATGGTCTGCTTTCTGCAACAAAGCCTCAAGCGTCCTGCCACAGTCCAAATCAGTCTGCAGCTCCACCATGCAGTCAGACAGATATTGTGCTGCCATGGCCAACGCCAGGGCAGGCCTCATGGCTGATCCTGCCAACAGGAAAAGTGCCTTTGACACTGCCTCCGTCCGCTGGGTCCTTAAACGAGGGAGACCCTTCCAAAGGGATGGTCATTGCCTTGTTCAGGCGAGCCACCGGAGGGTCCACTGCGGGGGATGCCCACTTCTTCACAAAACTATACTCAAAGGGATAGCGTATAGCGAAGCATTTAGGTAGGGCGAAGGAATTTTTGCGGACGCTGCCATTCCTGATGAGCCTTAGGCGACCTAGGTGGCCTAGCAGACCTGCAAACATATGCGGACATTTGGGACTCCCCTGCTTGGTCCAGTCGCAAGGACGCACGGATAAAAGTGCGGCCACCAGCGCTTTTTCGCGCGCAACCGAGGCCCCCTGGTCCTCTTCGCCGTCCGAGGGGACTAATTCACCCTCTAAGAGTTCCATGGGAGTCCCCGTGACCCCCAAAGTCATTTCCGGTTCGGACTCTTCCCCTGAGGAACAAGGTGGAGGCGGACACTTTTTAGGGGCCCCCAGAGCACTGCTCGGCCCCACCCGGGGAAGAAATTCGCCAAACACTGCTCTCAGGCTGGTCCAAGGACACCAGAGTCCCCAGCGCAGGTTGCGCTGCCGCTGACTCCTCCTTAGAAGGACCTGCATGGTCATCTGCCATCGTACCACCGGAACTGACAGTCAAAAATAGAAAATGACCTGACACCCCCACAATGCAGCCCCACCGCCACCCCACAGAACGCCAGGGAGACCCCAGGAGGACTGCACCCACCGCTACCAGCACCCCAGGGAGAGCCCAGCTATACTTGCTGTTTTGCCCACAAGCGCTGCTCCTAGCAGGAATGCTTAAGGACCGCCAGTAAGAAGCCTGTGCCGTCTGTAGTCAGTCACGCTGTCCCAAAAGAAAGAGCAAGTAAAACGGGAGCAGCACTTTTTTTACTTCTCCAGGGACTTCCAATATGGCCGCAGAAAATGTCCACAAGAGGTCAAAGCCTGTGTGCAGGCCGCAACTACGGCAAAATGGCCGCCACTGGCACTAGAGGGAAACCCTCAGCAAAATGGCCGTGGCTGCGGCAAAATGGTGGCGGATCACCGCAAAATGGCGGCGGATCGCCGCATGGTGGTACGAACGCACGAGGTGCGGTACGAACGAACGGGGTGCGGTGCGAGGATGGGGGGGAGGGGGGTGTAGGAGGGGGGCGAGGACACCCAGGGGGCACTAGCCCAGCGAACACCCTCCACCGGTTGGCCAAAAACGCTACAATACGTCCAGCACCCCCCCTCCGCGCCCCTAGGGGGGGAAGAGAGGGGGTCACTCACCAGTCCGACGGCGTAGCAGGTAGCCACCCGGTCACAGACCTTCCCCCCATGCCGGAGAGGGATGCTGCAGGCCATAGGCCCCTGGACAGGAACCAAGTCCGTTCACCGGGCGCAAGTGTGGGACACCCACTGGCCACCCGCACGGAACGGGCATGATGCGGCGGGCCCCGCCAAAGCTTAGGACTAGCTTGCATTGGTCGGCCGTGCTGGAGAGAGTGCAGGATTCTAGCTATCCTCTATGCCCCAGCCGGCTTCTTGATAGTAGTCTTCATCAGATAGCTTGAAAAAATAAAAAAATGCGGTAGCAAAAAAGATGAACCGCAGGTCCCATAAGGGAGCCAGGTCTAACTCCTTGCACTAGGCATAATAAAACTGATATGCTAAGCAGAGCAGGGGGGTTATATGGGAGAGAGAGGACTGCCCCCTGGGAGGGGCCAGCTTGCTTTCTATTTGCCTAGTTAACTCCTAGTAGGATGTGCATATAACCCACATGTCAATGAAAGGCTGCATCTGTCAGTTAGCGAAAGAGAAGGTAAGAAATATTGTTTTATTTTGCAAAATTGTCACTGTTTTGCTTATAGCGGTAATCAGAAATGTCACAGAGGTGATCAAATACCCCCAAAAGAAAGCTCTATTTGTGGGGGAAAAAGGACGCAAATTTAGTTTGGGTATAACGTTGCACGGCCACGCAATTGTCAGTTAAAGCGACGCAGTGCCGAATCACAAAAAGTGCTCTGGTCCTAACATGGGAAATCCTTCCGGGGGTGAAGTGGTTAACATATGTGTGTTATGTCGAATGTTAACCACTTACCAACCGGAAGATTTTCCAGCTTTATACTCTTTATTTGTGATATAAAAAAAAAAAAAATCACAATTGGCGTTTATTGATTGGTTTGCGCAAAAGTGGCCGCGTTTACGGATGATGAGAATTAATTTCTGAGGTTTTTAGTTTTTTTTTATTTTATACTAGTAATGGCGGCGATCTGCGATTTTTAGCGGTACTGCGATAGTGCAGCGGACATGTCGGACATTTTTGACACTTTTTTGGGACCAATGACATTTATTCAGCGATCAGATATGTAAATTCCACTGATTACTGTATATATGTAATTGGCAGTGAAGGGGTTAACTTGGGGGTGGAGAGCTGTGTTCCCTGAGTGTGTTCTTACTGTGGGGGGGGGGGTGGGCTACCATGGGCATGAGAGATCTAACTGATCCCAGTGACAGGGATCAGTAGATCTCCCATGCCTGCACTGTCAGGATGGGGAACCGCCGTGTTTACATCAGCGGTTCCCCGTTCTTTGCCTGTGGCCGCTCATCGGGTCCGCCCGAGCCGCGGGCACACTCCTCAGGAGTGCGGCGGGCGCACGCCCCCTAGCGCCCGTTTGCAGATCGCTGTCTTTTTACAGCGATTCGTGTACAAACACGGCAGGCGGTCGGGAAGTGGTTAATGTGCATTGCCTCAGCCCATACAAAATGCACCTGAACATACTTAAAAAAAGCATGTTTCTTTTTAACACCACAGTAACAGCCAGACTGCTAGCATAGTCAAAAGGGGGGTCAGTAATGACGCCCACCACATTTTTGCTGAAAATTCCTCTCTAAAATCCAAAAAATAGTAAACCTTCTTAAAAAATGAATAATTTCCTGAGCATCAGCCTGTCACAATGTTTAATATGATGGCAAATTAAGTATACATGATCCGAAAATCGGACGACAGATCGTCCTTTTTTTTTCGCATGCTAATCTCAGATCGAATCAGAAGAGTTTACTAATGTCACGAAAATTCTCGTACGACAGAATAAAAAATCTGAAGTGATGTCATGTGTTGTAGTGTATTTCTATTGTATTTTCGGACGACAGCTGTTCTGATTAAACGAAAAACGTACGATCCGGCACCATGCGAGAAATTTTTTTTGTGTTTGTCCGATCTAATAATAATCGGAGGAACTGTCATGATCAGCTCTCGAAAGCTCTGTACTAACGATCCAATTACCGTGCGATCGCTTTGAAAGCAGGATTCTGTCTGATTTTCGGATCGTGTGTACGGGCCAATAAATGTGGATTGGATGGCTGCTCACAAATAGTAGGAAATTTTCAATAAGACAAGTTTGTAATTCAGAAAAATTGTTGTTTTCATGCTTTTCCCGTGTCATATTTACCATATTCATTTTTACACATTCAGCCTGCCTACAAGGCCTCATGCACACTGGCTGTTTGCCCAGCTCTTCTGAATGCTTTTCTCGTGGCAGGAGAAAATCAGTGTTAAAAACAAGCCTAAAGTCGCATTTTACAAGCACGTTTAGTTGCTTTTTGACGTGTGCAGGCGTGTCAAGCATTTGGGAGCTCATTAACTTCATTGGCCAGAATATTAATTTATTCTAGCTATTGAAAAAAAAGCTAAATCGCTAAACGGGCCTAGCTTTTAGACTCATTTGCATTCAGTTTGGCATGTTGGGCATTTTTTCTGCCCAAACTAAATGTGATTTTGGAGTGTTCAATTTTCTGCCCTTAAACGCTCCTGCCTCTTAACCACTTGATGTCTGCACTATATAGCCGAAAGATGGCTACAGCGTCAACCTCAAATGCCAAGAGGGCACCCATGTATGTCCTCCTATACGCACAGCGTGTTCTGTGATCACCGACTTGGCTGATCACAGAGCAGGGTAAGGGTCCAATCACAGAGGGCCCTTTACTACGTAAACAGCTGCCAGCCAATGACAGATGATCACGGAAGTAAACAGAAGCCGGTTACCAGCTTTTTTTTTTTTTCACCCTGTCAGCATGAAGAAAAGAATAAAGCCGGTAACTGGCTTCTGTTAGAGGGACATTGGTCCACCAAATGCAATCCAGTGCTGCTAATCAGTGCCCACCAGTGCCATCTATCAGTGCCCATCGGTACTGCTAATCAGTACCCACAAGTATCACCTAATAGTGTACATCAGTGCCTCCTGATCAGTGCCCACTGGTGCCATCTCTCCATGCCACCTATCAGTGCCACACATCAGTGCAGCCTCATTAGTGCCTCCTGATCAGTGCCCACCAGTGCCGCCTCATCAGTGCCATCCATCAGTGCCGCGTATAAGTGCGCATCAGTGTAGGAGAAAAATTACCTGTTTGCTAAATTTTATAACAAAATATGAAAAAACATTTTTTTTTTAATTTTCTGTATTTTTTTGTTTGTTTAGCAAAAAATAAAAACCATAGTGATGAATACCAACAAAAGAAAGCTCTATTTGTGTGAAAAACAATGATAAAAATGTAATTTGGGTACAGTGTTGCATGACTTCGCAATTGTCATTCAAAGTGTGAGAGAGCTGAAAGCTGGAAATTGGCCTCGGCAGAAAGGGGGTAAGTGCCCAGTAAGCAAGTGGTCAATGCCCGTAAACGCCTATGGGTGCATGGACACATAGGCTAACAGAGGGGCATTTAGAGGCAGAAAAAACTGTAAAGCAGGTTTTTTAGCTGCAGTGTACATGAGGTTTAAATGATGGTTCAATGCTACTGTCTTCTCTTGTTTGCTATGTTTTCACTGCCAATTTCACACAATAAATTAGATGAACCAGTGAACTGCTAATTCTATCCAGAAAATACCACATCTCTGCTAAAGGCAGCAAACTTACTTGCATCCAAATACAGTGTCATCTTTCCTAAGCATTGGTTTTGCTGCACACCTCCATAACATGCATCACTATTTCTGTGTATGAAAAAATGAAACAGATTTTGAGTTAGCGCCCTTGTATCGCAGACTGTGAGCTGTTATTGGAAATTTGGCTGCGATGGCGATGTGCCCATATTTTGCTGTGTCTAATCTGCTCAGATGGCTCCGTCCCACAGTATACACATGGTAGTTGCAGCAAATTTCCCCCTAATTACTGTACATGTTTATCCTCAGGAGGGAAATATTGATACTACACCGGGCTCATAACCAATATGGTCGCAAGATTTAAAGGCCACCGAAACATAGCAGTTTCTTAGTATTGTCTGCTTGCAATTTTCTCAGCTTTCAGTGAAATACAGCTGGGGCTAAACTTAATGGTTGGCCTGCATGCAATGCTTTTTTTCCCCCTGTGGCCGCTGTGTGCTACACTACTGACCAAAGTATACTATTGCAATTATATTATTATTCTCTGCTAGAGCCCATTTGCTATAAGTAATTTTTCGTGCCTACTTCATGCGGTAAAACACATGCATTTTACTCCATTAATGCATTTAAAATAGAAATTATTTTCCTTCTTTTGTGGCTTTTCTTTTGTTTACATATATGTGATGCAATTTAGTGTGTTTAAAAAAAAAAAACTTTAATAGGGCCTACTAACACCTATGCGTGTGTGTATGCTGCATCAAGCCCATGAGCACCCTAACATATTTGCCAAGTTGAGTGAAGAGGTGGGGGTGGCAAACTCAGAGGTGGTAGTCCTAAATGTCACTGCTCCCCCTAACAGCTGGGAGAGCAGCCCATCTAGTAGGGGTAGTGCAAGTAGACCTAGACAGTTGGTGGTAATTGGGGATTCTATAATTAGAAGGACTGATAGAAAAATATGTCGCCAGGATCGCCTCAACCGAATGCTTTGCTGTCTCCCTGGTACCAGGGTTCAGCATGTGGTGGACCGGGTTGATAAATTACTGGGATGGGCTGGCATGACCCAGCTGTGTTGGTCCACATTGGAACCAATGACAGAATATATGGAAGGTGGAGGCTCCTTAAAGCGGAGTTCCACCCAGAATTTTTTTTTTTTTTTTTTTGGCATTCACTCTAAAGTATATTAGTTGTAACCTTTTGTTTCCTTACTTTCAAATGCCTAGTAATTACATGCATTTTTTACTCACAATTTTGTTTCTCTCACTGCTGGACTTTTCCATTTTAGGTGAGGGCATCTGAAGCCCATCCGTAGTCTCCTGGCATCTCTTCCTGAAAGAAGTGCATGGTGGGTAACCATCATGCACTCCTCGATCTTGGTCCGCCTTAAATCGCGTAATTTCCTGTCTGGAAATAACACGATTTTACAGTACAGGGAAGCCCACTGACTCCTGGGAAATGATAAGTCACATCTCCCAGGAGGCCAGACGAAGCAGGAAGTGAGGAGAAGGACCTAAAAGGGGCAGGTTGAGTATAAACATTTTTTTTCCTTCAAAGGTAAGTCTATATAGGCAAAGGACTTGAATGATGTAAAAAAAAAAAATTCTGGGTGGAACTCCATTTTAAGAACCAATTTAAAGAATTAGGTTGCAATTTGAAGGGAGGGACCTCCAAGGCAATATACTCTGAAATATTACCTGTGCCATGTGCAACACAGGAATGGCAGGGGGAGATTAGAGCCCTGAATGCATGGCTAAAGACCTGGTGTAAGGAGGATGGCTTTGGGGTTTTAGAGAACTGGGCTGACTTTTCATTGGGGTACAACCTATATGCTAAAGATGGTTTGCATCTAAATGGAAGGGAGTCTGTTGTGCTGGGGGAGAGGTTTATGGGAAGGCTGGGGGAGTATTTAAACTAGGATTGAGGGGGGTGGGTGCATTAGATTATAATGAGGTAGACAGGTCAGACAGGGGTCAGCCCCTATTGGTGGGTAAAATGGGGAAAGATGGGGAGAGGGCTATGGAAGATGATATGAAGGTTCCCATGTTACAATCAACCATTGGAAATGATACTGTTTGTACTAAAATAAAAAATATGCAACATACATGTGCAAAATGTGACAGTGAATTAAAGTGTTTGTTCACTAATGTCAGAAGTCTGCCAAGCAAAATAGGTGAGTTAGAAGCTCTGGCGCATGAGGAGAACTATGATTTAATTGGTATCGCTGAATCTTGACTTCATTGTTCACATGACTGGGCTATTAATATTCCTGGCTATGCTCTCTTTCGGAAAGACAGAGTAAAACGTAAGGGTGGTGCTGTCTGTCTATGTGAGAAGTGATCTCAAAGCGAGTGTGATGACCTAGTTGATGGAGAGTGTGATGAGTCTATTAATAGTAAAAAGGTCAGGTCTGAGCATGTAGGCCCTTTATAAATACAATCCAGAGTTTGTGATTGGGGACAAAGAGAAGGCAAACTTATTAAATACCTTCTTCAGCTCTGTGTATACAAAGGAGCATGGGGGAGCTCATGTCCATAATGGGGGTGGTAGTGACACAGCAAAAAATTATCCACAATGGCTCAAAAGTGAAATGGTCGAGAAGTATTTAGACGGAATAAAGGTAGATAAAGCACCTGGACCAGATGGCACCCACCCACGGATCCTAAAGGAATTGAGCTCTGTCATTTCAAAGCCATTGTATCTAATTTTAAGGGACTCCTTAACCACTTCAATACCAAGCCTGTTTCTTGAGTTCGGTGCTTACTAGAGTTGAGCGAACCCGGACTGTAAAGTTCGGGTCCGTACCGAACTTTGGGGTGTCCGGGACCCGGACCCGGACTTTTCAAAAAAAGTCCGGGTTCGGGTCCGGGGTTCTGGTAATTTTAATGAAAAATTTGAAAAATGCTGTAAAAAAGCCCAGGAAGGTCCTAGAGGTCTGCAAAAAGAAGGAAAATGTGGGTAAGGGTGGGACAAGTGCCCTACAAAGAAATGGGGACAGTGAAATAACTTTAAATATTTTTAAAAAAATAAAAACATAAAAATGCAAAAATGGAGATCATCTTCAAAATGGGTCTGAAAAGTATTAATTAACATTAGAGGCCATAGAACTGTTCTAAAATCATCTTCAAACTGTGTCAAAAAAGTATAAATAAGCCGGAAGTACCCATATCACTGTTCTGCAAAAT
>BLSH010262897.1:278272-288312 GCA_018402905.1 Glandirana rugosa
TAGTAGTAGCGGGATGGTTTATATAACGGTATAGGATGATAATTACAGGAGGTCCTTTTCTTTCCTGCCTTTATTTGGCCCATTTTACTGACTAAAAAAAATGTGTTGGGCCGTTTTAGGGTTACAGCCTGTTGAGTTTGTTGTTAGGGTTCTGGGTCGTCTTTTTGTTTCCATCGTTAGAATGTTGTTTGGTGTTCAGAAACCCATGTGTGGTTGGTGGTGTGTTGTTTCCCGTTGTTGAGTTAAGGGGAAGAAGGTCGGGACGCTTTAGTTTCGTTTTTTACTACCTGAGGGAGAAGCTAAGTGGGAGGTGTTCGCTTAAATTAAGTAGGGATCTGCTGTGGTGGTGTCGTCTAGGGATGAATTAAATTCGCTTGTGGAGGGTGAATCGAAGAGGGAGTCCATCATTTTTTGCTTTGATTTCGCAGGGCTGGAAGAAGGGGAATTGAGTTGTTGCCCTTTGTTGTGTGGTGGTTGGTGTGTACCCAAAGACTTGTGGTTTGTTGTAAGATTGCTACCTTTGTTTTTCTGCTGGGTCTTGGGATTGTTGTTTGAGTTGTCCGACATTGGGATTTTGCCGGGTTGTGTAAAAAAAATCAGTCATTTTACCCGGTTTATTTCCGTCCTTTCTTTTCCTGGAGGACATTAATAGTAGGATATGGCAATATATTTGGTAGGGCGATGATGATATTTTAGCTTCTAGTTGCTTATGATGGTCCTGGCAACCCTTGTGGAGAAAGCTGATGCTTTACATTTTATTCATATTCATGAGCCGCTGTTTATCTAATTGTTAGGCTGAAGGTTTTGTTTTTTTATTTTTTTATTTTAAGGAATGCAGATGTGTAATAGTAAAGCTATTAAATGACAATAGCTATCCGGGATTGTGGGTAAGAGAAGAAAATATAGGCCCGGCTGTTTTGAGGATGATGCAGATTATATTTGGGGTGCTTTCAGGTGTTTAATAGATGTTCCACTTTATGTGTTTAGGGGATGTTTGTATTGCACAGGGTTAGAGATCCCGTACTGAGTACACCTCTGGAGTCCAGGTTCTAAGGCCTCGCTGTTGGGTGGAGCAAGATGGCTGCTATTAGGGCGGCAGATTGCACAGGCTGGGGAATTGAATCAAGGTCCTATTATGTTCTGCTATACACTGCCTGTAGTGTAGGAGGCAGATGTGCTCGGAATGAGGAGATTTTCAGGTAGATGCGGCTGGGGAAAGTGTTTTTTCGTTTGCCGGGTGTACCAAGATGGCCGCCGCGATCTATAGGCCGAAGCCGCGGACTTTCCTGAGTACTCGCGGCCGGCTCTCCACGTCACAACGCGTTGTTTGCCGATCGGGGGCACACAGGGCAGGTTTATTGTGATCCGGGACTAGGGGATGATCCGGTATTTTGTCCTGAAAGACCGGATGAGGACCAAGCTGTGACGGCCGGGCAGGGAAGCACAGGCCCGATCCGGCAGTGTGACAGTCCCGGATCCGTGGCCAGATGACGGGGATATATAGCCCAGGGTCTGGAGGGAGGGTGGAGGAGTCTATAAGGGTGCAGAAAGTGTCTCACCGAGGCTCTGGAAGCGGAGATGGTGCTGGATTACCTCAAAGGTACCGGGAGCTCCTTTCAGGCACGTCTATCTCCTTGCAGGTCCGGACACGCCCCCCGGAGCGCTGGCACTTTTAACCCCTTGTGGGGGGTTAAGAGCGGCGCTGCAGTGCCGGTAAAACTGGTAAAACTGGACAGATTCTCCCACCTGAGCTGTGGATCTCTGCAGCTCCTCCAGTTAGGCTCTTTTCACACCAAGGCGTTTGAAAAAATCTAGTAAAATCCTGTAAAACGCCATGATATTAGCGTGCGTTTTTGCCGCGCAATTGAAGAATTTTTAAAGCGATTTTCACGCCTTTGCGTTTCTATCATGTGACCTTTCCCACAGCACATTTCATGTGCTTTTCAAGCATTTTTCAAGCGCTTAACCATTATTTTCAATGGACATGGGCGTTTTTGAGGCGTTATTTTGAGCACACAAATCAAGCTGAAAAGATGCTGCATGCAGGACTTTTAGCAACGCCTAGCAAGCGCGATGCCTCGGTGTGAAAGCATCCATTGAGATGCATGGGGAGTGTTTTTGATGCACTTTTTATGAGCTAATTTTAAACGCCTGACATACGCCTTGGTGTGAAAGGGGTTTTACCATGAGCCTCTTGGCTGCTTCTCTGATTAATGTTCTCCTTGCCCGGCCTGTCAGTTTAGGTGGACGGCCATGTCTTGATAGGTTTGCAGTTGTGCCATACTCTTTCCATTTTTGGATGATGAATTGAACAGTGCTCTGTGAGACGTTTAAAGCTTGGGATATTTTTTCATAACCTAACCCTGCTTGAAACTTCTCCACAGCTTTATCCCTGACCTGTCTGGTGTGTTCCTTCATGATGCTGTTTGCTCATTAACCCCCTTAGAGGTATTCCCGAGCGTGACTCGGGTGGTTTTTTCATGCTAGTATCACCTTAGTATCCGACACAGTGCCCTTTCAGTGCCCCTTGCCATTGTCATTTGTGACAAATAAAACCCTTTGAAAATGGCATCAAAATAGTGCTGTCCTACAAATGCACTTTTGGATCAGCTGAGCGACTGCGACAGCGACACGGAGGTGCTCGCAGAACAGAGCGACAGTGAGTCGTGGGGAGATTTGTCATCTGACTCTGACACTGATCCAGAAAGTGACAACGCCGATGATCCCGCACCTGACCTAAGCGATGTATGCACTTGGTGCCCTATAGAGAGCGATGCGGACCAGGCAGCGCCCCCGAGATTCAGATTCACTGGATCTCCTGGGATGAAGGTTGATGTGGAGAGTGACAACCCTCTGGCGTACCTAAAATTATTTCTTACTGAGAAGGTAATTTTAAAAATCGTCACAGGAACCAACCGCTTCCATGAGCAGCAATCTGCTACGCTGTGTGCCAGATTTTCCAGATCCAGAAAATGGGAACCTGTCACTAAAGAGGACATCTGGCAGTTTCTGGGACTCATCATCCTTCAAGGGGTGGTGGGGAAACCGCTCCAGAAATGGTATTGGACCACCAATAAGATACTGGCCACTCCATTTTTTGGCACTGTGATGTCTGAATACCGTTTTTCACTCATCATGAAGAATTTACACTTCGCCAACAACGAAGAGTTTGATGAGGCCACGCATCCTGCGGCCAAACTAAAAAAAATCTGGGAGGTGTGCCAAATGATTGTCACTAACTTCCAGCGGACCTACGTGCCAGAAAGGGATATCAGTGTGGACGAAAGTCTGATGGTCTACAAGGGACGCCTGAGCTGGATACAGTTTATTGCATCCAAAAGAGCGCGGTTTGGCATCAAATTTTATATGCTCTGTGAATCATCCACCGGATATTTCTGGAATGCGGTCATTTACACCGGTAAAGGTACCAAGTTCAATCCCAGGTACAGCCGCTATGGGATGGCCACATCATCTGTCCTTTCACTGCTGGACCCATTGCTGAACCAGGGATATTGCGTGACAACGGACAATTTTTACACATCTCCGGAACTTTATGAGGTTTTGCTCCTAAAAACAAAAC
The DNA here is from genome assembly GCA_018402905.1 of Glandirana rugosa. Taxonomy (NCBI): domain Eukaryota; kingdom Metazoa; phylum Chordata; class Amphibia; order Anura; family Ranidae; genus Glandirana; species Glandirana rugosa. The sequence continues at coordinate 281,853 of BLSH010262897.1, forward strand.
TGATGGGTATGGTACCGTTAGGCCAAACCGGCGTGACATGCCATCAATGTTTGGCAAGAAAAAAAACGAAAAAAAAAAAAAAAAAAGGAGAGATGGGGGCGTGGCCTGGCCGTCATGGAGTGAGGACGCACTAACGACGAGCTCCGACAGCCACGGGCCAGCAAACACTGGCATATCACACCAGCCAACTCACAGCCACCTCTAGATGCCCACCAGACGCCGCACATCATCCCAACCCCCGAGCGGAGGCCGCGCTGTGTCCGGAGGGCTCCACTCCTTCTTTTGCCCTCGGACCCCCGCCACGCGGTCCACATCTAAGATGGCGGCGGACCAGGCCGCAACCACACAGCCGGCTCGGCGGTCTCGGCCCTCGGGTGGCGAATCCCCCAGCCTCTCCGCAACCCCGCAGGTGAGGGGCACCAGCCCATCCTCGTCCCCCCGCTCCTCAGGGCAGGCCTCACACCAGTCGGAGGTAGACGGCCTTGAGGGAGACTGGGACCTCCGGGCTCACATTAAGGCCCTCCCGACTAAAGACGACATACAGAGGCTGATAACGGCGGTCCAGCTCTCCTGCAAGAAAGCAGTAGACGAGCTGAGAGAGGAGACAGTAGCCATTGGACACCGTGTGGAGGCTGTTGAAAGTGGCCAAGAGGACATCATGCAGACCCTATCATCTCTCAAAGACACTGCCCAGCACCATAGCTCAGCTATCAACAGTCTCCTTGACCAGCTGGACGACCAGGAGAACAGGAGCAGACGCCAGAATATCCGCATTCGCGGACTCCCTGAAGCCACCCGTTCTGCAGATCTGCTCCCCTCAGTCACTGGTCTCTTTCGCCAGGTCCTAGCGGCTGGAGCTCCTGTGGACATAGAGATAGAGAGGGTTCATCGCGCCCTCATGCCTCCTCCTCAAGACATGGACAACCCGCGGGATGTCATCTGCAAGTTGCTCAGATACCCGCTGAAGGAGGCCATTATGAGGGCTGCCCAGAACTCCCCCTCTATTGACTTTGATGGAGCACAGATCTCCTTGTTTCCTGATCTACCCAGGCGCACCTTGATGCAACGCAGGGCCGTGAGACCGCTGCTGGAGGCCCTGCGAGCAGTGGGGGCAACATATCGCTGGGGATTTCCATTCCGGCTTACAGCAACGAAAGATGGGAAATCTGCGTCCTTATATAACAAAGATGATTTGCAACACTTCCTGGAGTCTCTGGATCTCCCACCTGTGGACTTCCCAGACTGGAGGCTTCATAATACTATTCCTCTACCCCAACGCCAGGATAGGTGGTCTTCGGTCCAGGCATCCTCCCACCGGAGGAAAAGACAGAGGAGGCGTAATCAAAGTGAGACTGTGGCCTAATTCTACTGAGGACTGAGGCTCTTGGTCGGTTTCTGTCAGACTATGTTATTCCTTGGGACCCCTGATTCTTCACCCTTTGGAGACTGGGCCTGGCCCCCATGAACTGCTCCTTGTCCACTGCGGTCGGTCCCGAAGTGACGGCCCGAGATTTGACTCCCTGTTTAGACTTAACAGTCCCGCTGCTCTGAGAGGCTCGTCACCGGGACCGTGAAGTTGACTTGGGGTGATCTCCCTTTATCAGACTAACAGGCCTCCATTTGGTCCCATTTGGAAAGTTTAATAATCCTTTCTTTTTTTTCCAGGCCGTGTTGTCAGTTTGTTTATATTTTCTGTGGTTACCATCTTTTTTGTTTCATTGCCCAAGTGGCCCCCGTCGGTCGCTCCCGGGCGGTCAGTCACTAAACCCCCCAGTAGGTACTCCCACCCTGTGGGGAATGTGTAACCGTGTTTTCGTGGTTCGCTGGGGGATTGCTCGGGGGTTGGGTCTTTCTCCCTCCTTCGAGCAATCTCCTGGTGACTAGAATTACTCGAACTAGTTTGGGGAACAGTGGTTTGCAAGTTTTCCTGTTGTTATTTTTGCCTTTTTCTATATCCTCTTGTGAACCGCACAGCTTTCCTTATGTTATTTTATTTTTATTTCTCCATTTTCCTAGGCACCCTATTCTCTACAAAGGGGTTGAGGACGTTTACGGAGGAGGAGACAACTATTGGGGGAGAGGGTCTCCCGGCAGGTACAATTTCGTGTGGGTCGGGGTCACACTTGGGGGTTCAGGTTCTGCTTGCTCAGATATGAATGACCTTGCTCAATTGCCACCATGCCTGGGTCTTTGATTCTTATGTCCTATAATGTCAGGGGCCTCTGCAGCCCGGCTAAGAGAGGTAGGCTATGGCAAGAACTACGTCATAAGACACCGGATATCCTCTTTTTACAAGAGACTCATTTTACCACTAAGTCTATCCCACGTATGCCCCTAACTATGTTCAACCAATGGTACCACAGCCCCTCCCCTATTCCTAAGGCTAGAGGGGTTTCCATAGCGATCAAGAAATCATGCCCATTCTCTCTAGTAACCTGCCTCTCAGACCCAGAGGGTCGTTATTTAGTAGTCAAAGGTAATATTGAAGGTCAGACATACACGTTTTTCAATGTGTATGCTCTGAATCTGCGAACCACTCGGTTCATCTCCTTCATCTTCAGTAAGGTGGAGGAGGTGAGGGAGGGTTTGCTATTGGTGGGTGGGGATTTCAATCTTCCCCTGAACCCTGACCTCGATACCTCCTCAGGGAGGTCGGTGTTCTCCTTCAAAGCTCTTCGTTATATTAAGCGTTCCCTACGCTCCCTCAACCTGGTCGACTCTTGGCGCGTTCGGCACCCGACAGCCCGAGATTACAGCTATTACTCTAAGACACACGACGTATATTCTCGGTTAGATCTGTTTTTAGTGGACCAATACCATCTTAGTGCAGTATCGGATGCCTCCATAGGTAGTATTACCATCTCGGACCACGCTCCAGTTTATATACAATTGAGTGGACCTTTTGCCCACCAGAGAGCTCGCTCTTGGAGATTGAACGAGGCTCTGTTGGATGACTCCGGGGTCAGGGAGGCAGTTGAAAGGTCCCTGAATAATTACTTTGAACTTAACCAGCCGGGGGAGGTGTCGCATTGTGCAGTTTGGGAGGGCCACAAGGCAGTGATCCGTGGAGAGTTGATCTCCCAAGGATCCCGCCTTAAAATAGACAAGCAGGGGGAATTGACGAGGCTTCTCGACCGCATTCATGACCTTGAGACCAACCACAAGGCGACTTGCTCTCCTGGAGTTGCAGATCAACTGTCACGTCTGCGGTCAGAACTCGCTCTATGCTTGGACCGAAGGGCAAGAGATAAAAGCGATGTGCATAGAATCGCATTTTACGAGCAGGGCAATAAATGTGGGAGATTGTTGGCGAGGCAGCTGAAGCGTCAGCAGGCTCTGAGACATGTCCATACCTTATCTGCCAGAGGTGTGTCCTTGGTACATTCCAGAGACATCGCATCCGAATTTAGGCGCTACTACGAATCTTTATACAACCTTCCCCATCCACGGCCATCTGACCCGCAGGAAGAGTCTCTAACCTTGCAGTCCTATGTAAAGAGATTGGGATTTTCTTCTCTTGCTCCCGAGGTGCTCGAGGAGTTGGAGGCTCCATTTACGGTGGAGGAGCTAAGGGCAGCAGTGGCTGCTCTCCCGGCTGGGAAGAGTCTGGGCCCTGATGGCTTCTCTAACACTTATTACAAAGCGTTTCTCCCGTTGCTTGAGACCCAACTATGCGACTACTTTAACTCCCTTGGCCCTTCCTCACCTCTACCCCCGGAAGCCTTAATGGCGCACATCGTGGTCCTGCCCAAGCCCGGTAGAGACCCCCAGCTGTGCTCCAACTACTGCCCCATCTCACTGTTGAATGCGGACACTAAACTCTTGGCCAAACTTCTAGCCCTTCGCCTGCAGACTAATGTGAAGGACCTGGTACACCCGGACCAAACCGGCTTTATGTTGGGCCGGGAGGCCAGGGACAATACTATCAGGGCCCTCCATATCCTGCATTGGGCGAAATATGGTCCTTCTCGAAGTCCCTGCGTGGTCATCTCGATGGATGCCGAGAAGGCCTTTGATAGGGTCTCTTGGCCCTATTTGTTGTCCGTGCTTCAGGAGATGGGGCTGGGGGAGCGCATGCTGGGTTGGGTCAGCTCGTTATACTCAGATAATTTGGCTAGGGTGCGGGTGAACGGGGTGTTGTCAGACCCTCTGCCCGTCCGTAACGGGACTAGGCAGGGGTGCCCCCTTTCCCCGTTGCTCTTTGCCCTAGTGCTGGAGCCCTTTTTATGTCGTGTGAGGACTAACCCAGACATCAAGGGGATGGTGATAGGCTCCAGGGAACACAAGGTGTCCGCTTACGCGGACAATTTGCTATTTTATCTCTCCAATCCCTCGGTTACGCTGCCGATAGTGATGGGCGAGGTGAAGGAGTTCGGACTAATGTCGAATTACAAGATTCATTTTGACAAGTCCGAACTACTGCCGATCAATGTTCCTACATCCCTGATGGACTCCCTGGGTCATGCCTTCCCGTTTAAGTGGTGTGGGGGTTCCCTCCCTTATTTGGGTACGCATATCTCCCCTGACCAGACCTTGCTATATGATCTTAACTTTTATAATTTATTGACTATTATAGAGAACGACCTTAGATCATGGAAGGACATCCCTCTTACCTGGTTTGGACGCATCAGCGTCCTAAAGATGACCATTCTACTCCGTATAATTTACCTCCTTCATACTGTCCCTATAGCCCTCCCCAGGGTCTTCTTTCGGAGATTGTGCAGATGCTTCCAACTTTTTGTCTGGGAGGGCAAGCACCCCGTCTGGCTTACGATCTCCTGAGAAGGACCAAGCGATGCGGTGGTCTTGGCCTCCCTGATATAGCCATTTACTACAAGGCCATGGCGTTGGTTCGGATTTTAAACTGGAACCACGACGGTAAGACCAGACTGTGGGTCAACCTGGAGAGGACCATGGCGGGCAGGGACCTGGCTGGTGCCCCTTGGGTTCCTCGCCCGTCTAGGGGCCTTTCGGACTGGACTTCCCCCTTGACAGTGGCTGCCCTATCCTCCTGGGATAACCTGAACGCGAATGGTAGATTTGCTCCCCCTACCTCCCCCTTGGCACCACTGGTTGGCTACCCGTGGTTTGCCCCGGATGAGGAGAGGGGTTCCTTAGGCTCCTGGGCAGAGGGGAATTATTGCCATTGCCATCTCTGAGGGCACAAATGGGGACTATACCCTTTGCAGCATGGAGGCATAGACAATTGGATAGTTTCCTTCGATAGCTTGGACCCGGGACTTAGACCGTGTGGTTCTCTTACGGAATTTGAATCCCTGTGTGTAGAGCTGCCAGAGCCTAGGCATCTGCTGTCTCAGATGTATGGACTCATTCTGGGATCTTTGGGCACCGGTACCCCTTATTACATTAGAGAGTGGGAGAGGGAGCTGGGGTTACAACTTACACCTCCTCAGGTGCAGCGGTTGATTGGTTTCACCCACTCATCCTCTCTGTCCTCCCGGATCCAGAAATCCTCGTTTAAATTCCTGGCCAGGTGGTATAGAGCCCCGTCCAGACAGGCTGACAATCGATGCTGGAGGGGTTGCGGCCAACAAGGCACGTTCCTTCATATATGGTGGACTTGCCCCATGATTCAGGAATTTTGGGAGGCCATTACCCCCTGGATTCGTAAGCTGACCCTGCGGAATATCACTTGTGCTCCACTCCACTTCCTATTCCACGGTATGCCTGCCTCTTCCAAATTATATAAACGCAGTGTGATTCCCCATCTGCTAAATGCAGCCAGGGCACTCATACCGAGGTTTTGGAAGCAATCTAGATGTCCGACTCTCCAGGATTGGAAGAGGGAGGTTGATTCTATTATGGAAGCTGAAGAGTGGGTGGCAAGGGCTAAGGACAAATATGATAGATTTAAGGATACCTGGGCTGGTTGGCAATACTACTCGCATGACATTGTAGCGAGTAGTCAAAGAGCGTTGTCTGGCCTATGAGCTCCCCTGAGTGTGACCCTCACTGATCCGTGCGACCTTGGTCGGGTGGGCCTCCCCCCAGTCCCCCTTTCATTTTCTTCCTTTTTTTACTTTTCCCTAATGAGATGGGGTCCCCATTGATGTTTTCCCGATGCTTAATGCTCGGATTGGTTCCCTCCTCCATCCCCCTACCCTCCCCCGTCCCTCCATCTCCTAACTCACAATAACTAGTAAATAGCCCGGGGCGTGGACCACCTCTGGTGTGGGATTGGCTTGTTTTTCCCCTTGCTCAGGTGCGGCCTTGGACCCTAGGTGGGCTGCACCCCCCCCGGCTGTGCTTGCTTGGGCCGGCCCTCTCCCCCTTTTTTGTGACACCCAACTTGCTGATGGCGTGGTGGGGAGGGGGGCCCGGCCGGTGTGGGGGCCGGCAGTTCCGGGCTCCGGGGCTACTCCGCATTGGCTTTCTCCTGTATTTTTATTGCATTGTATTTTGACCTCCACACGCCCTACATTCCACTAAGAGCTTGTGT
>BLSH010262897.1:310484-324666 GCA_018402905.1 Glandirana rugosa
TTTTATTGGGATGTGATATCGCCATACTCAGGAGGAGCAGAAGAATTTGTTTTGGGGTGTAATTTGGGGTATGCATATGCTGTGTGTGAGAAATAACCTGTTACAATGACCCTTTTGTGAAAAAAAGAAAAAAAAATCTTCATTTTGCAAAGAATTGTGGGAAAAAATTACAGCTTCAAAAAATTCACCATGCCTCTTACTAAATACCTTGGAATGTCTACTTTCCAAAAAGGGGTCATTTGGGGGGTAATTTTACTTTCCTGGCTTGTTAGGGTCTCAAGAAATGAGATAGGCTGTCAGTATATCAGGTGTGATCAGATCTGATCAATTTTCAATGATTGGCACCATAGCTTGTAGACTCTATAACTTTCACAAGGACCAAATAATATACACTTATTTGGGTTATTTTTACCAAAGATAGGTAGCAGTATAAATTTTGGCCAAAATTTACAAAGAAAAATTACTAATTTGCAAAATTTTATGGCCGAAACAAAGAAAAAGGCATTTTTTCAAAAAAAGTCAATTTTTTTTATTTATAGCACAAAAAATAAACCCCCTCCTAGTGATTAAATACCACCAAAAGAAAGCTCTATTTGTGTGAAAAAAAGGACGCAAATTTCATACGGGTACCATGTTGCATGACTGAGTAATTGTCATTCAAAGTGTGATAGCGCTGAAAGCTGAAAAATGGCCTGGACAGGAAGGGGGTTTTCGTGCCAGGTACTGTTGTGGTTAAAAACAGCAAAACAAAACCAAACAAAATAAATCCTAGGCCACTGACTGCACAATAGGTTTCCCTGTCTGCCAGCTGGGTACAGCCTACCGCTGTACATAGCTCCTACCTCTCACTGCAGGACACTCAGCCACACAGGCCTTACCGTGTACAGGATGTGTGTTACGCTCCCCAGTCTATGGTCACAGATACTGGTTCCAAGATGGAGCATCCACCTATGCCTGCTGGGAGTTCTTGTAGAGGCCTTAATGAGCCAGCTCCACTCAGCTGGGCTCATTATCTCTACTCCTGCAAGACTCCCAGCACTCCCCCTAGTGGTATAAGTCTGTATACACTTTAAATCTTGGGCAGATGTACTTGTCATCCTGCACGCAACCAGGAGTCTTTACTTGCCTGCTGCCAATATATATATGTATATATACACACACACACACACACACACGTGTGTTTGAGCTTGGGGGTGTACACCCTAATGCAACAGGCTGCATACACCTATGATTCTAAGTATAGTTCAGGTTAGTCTTGTTAGTTTGTGGGCCCAAAGAAAGCGATTCAAAGTGGCATTGACCGCTCTGAAGAACGAAGAAGGCAAGGCTTTGAAGAAGATAAAGTATATGTGGTAACATATTCATTTCCACAATATTGCACCTGCCGAATCACCAAAAAAAAAAAAAATCACCAGTAAGCCAGTTGGTTAGGTCTTGTTTAATACAGGTGTATAGGGGGAGGGAGTTGACTGCAAAGGATTGTGCTAGATCCTTAGGTTTGTATGTGACTAGGTATTTAATAGTTGTATTTGACCATTTAAAGAGGTAATTGTCTTTTAAGAGGGACATGGTTGTGGCAGGCAAAAAAACATTTAGGGCCTCTGATTCTTGATAAATTATTTGAAAGCTGGAGAGAGAGATTCATAAAGTGAAAATTCTGCCTGGAGATTAGGGAGGGAAATTGTGGGGTTAGTGATATAGAACAGCAAGTCATCAGCATAAACTGACTTTCTGAGAGGAAAGGCGCAGGGATTAAAAACTTGTATCACTTTATTTGTAAAGAATAATATCACTTATAAGGAGGTAGACTGTTAGGGCCGGTTCACACCTGAAGCGACCCGACTTGCAAGGCGACTTGAGTTGCCCGCTCGAGGCAACTTCAGCGCGGCTTGCAAGAGACTTCTATTAGAACAGTTCCACTGTACTGTGTTGCCTGACAAGTCGCCTAGGTGTGAACGGGCCCTTAGGGCTCATGCACACTGCAGCTCAAAAAATGTTGCATTTAGGCTTCATGTAGACGGGACGCTTTTTCAACCGCGCCTGAACAATTTTTTTTGACAGCTAGAAACCAACGCTTAAACCGTTTAGCCGCATTTTACATGCCACGTTTAGAAGCGTTTTTTTTGTTTTGTTTTAAATGACAAAACGCCTCTAAACGAAACACTGCTAAACATAAGTTAGGCGTTTAGGCGTGTTTACAAGCTGTTTTGCTTTCCAAAAAAAGCCTCAACTCAACTGCCTAGAAATGACCTTAAATGACCCTGTGTACATGTACTGATAATATAACATTAGATGAGTTCAGGGGCAGCTGAAAAAACGCCCAAATGCCTCTAAACGTCCATTCAGAGGCAGCAGTCTGCATGAGGCCTTAGGCTGGATGTTTTTACAGCTGCTGTTTTGGGCTTCAGGCTTTTTTCTGCAACCAGTAAACTCCCCAGCATGTTATACTATGTGTCCATGCACACACAGGCTATTATCAGCATTTTTTGGCAGGGGCATTTTCTGTCTGGAAAAAAAACCCAGAAGAAGTTAGTGGGTTTTCAAAAGAGTTTTTCAGCTGTTAAAAAGCTCTGTGATAAAAGCTTAAAAACGCTAAAAACCGTGGCTATTTGGCGTTTTTGAGCCATAAGCTTTTAAAGGAAAATAGTTTTGCTTAAAAAAAGCTAAAAACAACTTAAGAACGCTGAAAACCGATAGTGCAAAAACGCTGAAAAACTCCTTCTACAGCTAAACGCTACTGCTGTTTTTATAACATTCAGTGTACATGAATCTAATTTGAGCTTTTATTTCAGCTTGAAGAAGCTTATACTTTTTGGGCTCATTTGCATGTTTTTATTGAGCTTGTTTGAGCATGTGTTTTTTTTTTACACAAACCCTCCCCTCAGCTCCATATTTTTGTGCATTTACAAGCTTCTTTGAGCTTTTTCATGCTCTTTCACGCGCTTTAGGGCTCTTAGGCATATTTTCTCCTCTCAAAAACGCAAGTTTGGTGAGGTTTTTTTCTGCCCGTAAGAGCATATGCCCGTAAACTCCTGAAAAAGCCATGGTGTGCATGAAAACATTGGCTAACATGGAGGGGGGTTTCCAGGCAGAAAAAAATAAGAGTTCAAAAAAAGATCAAAAGCCCGTAAGAGCAGCTTCTTTGAGCTGCAGTGTGCATGAGCCCTTAGTTCACCTTGCAGAGAGATGATGGAACTGTCTACCTCCCTGGAAGTGATACTATTGTTTACTGATAAATTGTTCCAAGTTTTGAATCCCTAAGCCTTGCCACTTTGTTTCCTTTGCATGTTACTGGCTAGATCACCCACTGATCCGTTGAAGGAGCTTCCGAATTGTTTTTTTTACTCAAGTTTCATTCCCTTGCTGACTCATAGATGTATCATGAACTAAAGTGAAGTGAATTGTTGTACTGATACCATCTTTTATTTTATGTGTTGGAGAGGAAACAGTTCCAGTTGTTAGACCTATTATATCAGGGTTTGCTCTTATCTTGCAAAGAAAGTATTCCAGGGTAATTATGAATATCAGAGGAGATAAAGGACACCCCTGCATGGTACTGTTAGTACTGTTAGTAATGTCAAAGGGTTGTGACAATGTGCGGTTAACCTTCACCTGTGTGGATGATACACAATCGATCAGCCCTTACTGGGGTGTTACGGCACCCTTGGGTGCTGCCTGAGGTTGTCAGGAGTGCCGCAGCATCTTGGTTGAGAAAAACATTCCGATCAGACTGAGCTCCTGTTCCTCCGCTGAACTGCACACAGGAACAGAGGAAGGGGGAGGCTTCTTCCCAAGTGCTGAGCTCTCTGACTCCCCCTAAACGGCAGTACCAGGTAGTGTGAGTGCAGGTACAGCTGCAGTTTTAAAAAAGGCTATCAATGCGTGTGTATGTGTCTTAATATATGTATATGTGTGTGTGTGTCTATGTAAGTACGTATGTACTGCAGGTATTTGAGTGTGTACATTACATTTAATCCTGACCCTTAATTCTGTATGACCAGAACTGCTTGTTTAGGACTCAGAGGACTGCTGCTCCTCTGAAAAGTGATCCATGCATAAATTACTTTTCAGAGGCATTAGACGGGTAGTGAATGGGTGATGTGTCACCTCCTCATTGCCTTTTTTAACCCCATAACTGCACCCCCTAACTGCATTGTCACCATGCCAGAACCGTGTGCATTCCATGTTGTAGTGCAGCCCCATTCACCTGGCAGTATACCTCCAGCCATGGCCACAGCATGTGTATGACCGTGGCTTCTGCCTCTGCAGCTAAAGGTTGTAAAAACACTGCTCAACTGTACGGTCAAGGCTGGATTTTCCAATAGGCACTGTAGGCATGAGCCTACAGGTGCCCTTCCTAGAGGGGTACCAGTCTGAGTTGAAAGGTTGCTCCTCTCTTTCCTGGAGCGCAGCTGATGGGGCTGAGTGACTATTGGGAAATCCGACCCGGGTGACAACTCCCTCAACAAAAACACAAAGGGTTGACTTACTAAAGGCAAATTGACTGTGCACTTTGTAAAGTTGCAGTTTCTCCAGAGCTTAAATGAGCAGAAGCTCTGCTGACTTCCATCATCCAATCATGTGCAAGCAAAAATGCTGGTTTTATTTTTGTTTGTTTTTTTCTTTACATGTGATTGGGTATTCTTTGCAAAATTAAGCTTTACGCCATTTACTAAGCTCTGGAGCAACTGTCTAGTTGTCTTTAGTAAATCAACCCCAAAGAGAGAGCGGGCAGGAACAGGCTCTGGAACAGTAACCTTTAATAATTAGATTAAAAACAATTACAATTTGTCACTCTGTGCCTGAGAATGTTCTTCCGGTTGACATGCAATTATTGTGGATATATAGCCCGTAACCTCATGTTACAAAGATGGATTTCACTTTTGACATATAGTCAGTGGCAAAACATACTTAATTTTTCTGTACAAAGACAAGAGTTAATGTATAAACACAAAGGCTGCCCTAAGAAATTTACAAAAACCTAGTCGCTGTGGCTAGAATCTAGTGAATCAACACATTCCTCTATACCTCAGGGGCTGAATGTCGAGAAAAAGAAGCTTACCTGCCTTCTTGCTAAGGGTGATACCATGAAACAGTAATGGTAATCTATGTGGAACTTTTCCCTCATGTTGATGTACATTGTAAGAGAGCTATTGTTGGAATTTGATGATCTATGTCTGTGTTTGCACCAGTGGCAGCTGATGAATTTTTACATTTTTAGGATTGAAGGGGCAGGCCCGCCCTTCCTTTTTGACCCCTCCTACTTCGCATAATCACCACCCCTTATAGAATTCACCCACTCCATCCCCTGTATTCCACATATTGTGTCAGGAGTATACAGATCAGTATCACAGGACACAGCTTAGCATCACAGGTGGGGTAAATTGCAGCCAGTAACACAGTATGCAGCCATTACACAGGTATTGTAGCCAGTACACAGGGAGCCAGTACACAGGTATTGCAGTCAGTACACAGGGAGCCAGTACACAGATATTATAGGTGTTACACAGGGAGCCAGTACACAGGTATTGCAGTCAGCACACATGGAGCCAGTCAGTACACAGGTATTGTACTCAGTACACAGGTATTGCAGTCAGTACACATGGAGCCAGTACACAGGTATTGCAGTCAGTACACAAGGAGCCAGCCAGTACACAGGTATTGTAGTCAGTACACAGGGAGCCAGTACACAGGTATTGCAGTCAGTACACAGGGAGCCAGCCAGTACACAGGCAGCAAAAAAGGAGCCAGTACACAGGTGTTGTAGGTAGTACACAGGGAGCCAGTACACAGGTATTGTAAGCAGTACACAGGGAGCCAGTACGCAGGTATTGTGCGCAGTACACAGGGAGCCAGTACACAGGTATTGTAAGCAGTACACAGAGAGCCAGTACACAGGTATTGTAGGCAGTACACAGGGAGCCAGTACACAGTAGAGCTGCGTGTTTAATCGTAATAAAAATGTTGGAGTTGGAGCGACTTGAGTCTCTCCCATCTGGGCAGACTGCCAAGTCTGAGATCATTGCTGATAAAAGAAGCTAGAAGAGATACAATGTAACTACTTCAAAGGAATTAACTCCACAGTGTATAGAAGAGTTTAGTTTAGCCATTTAAAGACTGAATCGTTTCTGATATTTGTTGCTTACAAGTAAAAATCCAGTATTTTCTGCTAGAAAATTACTTAGAACCCCCAAACATCATATATATATATATATTTTTTTAGCAGGGACCCTAGAGAATAAAATGGCGGTTGTTGCAATATTTTATGTCACACAGTGTTTGCACAGTGGTCTTTCAAACGCAATTTTTGGGGCAAAATTACACTTTCAAAAAAAAAAAACTAAACAGTGCTGTTAGCCAAATTTTTTAAGATGTTACACCGCGAGAATCATGATCTTTATTCTAAGCAAAAAAATTGTGATTCTCATTTTCGCCAAAATCGTGCAGCTCTAGTACACAGGTATTGTAATCAGTACACAGGGAGCCAGTACACAGGAATCCAGTACACAGGGAGCGAATACAGGTATTGTAAGCAGTACACATGGAGCCAATACACAGGTATTGTAGGCAGTACATAGGGAGCCAGTACACAGGTATTGTAGGCAGTACATATAGAGCCAATACACAGGTATTGTAAGTAGTACACAGGGAGCCAGTACACAGGTATTGTAAGCAGTACACAGGGAGCCAGGTTCCTCGTCCTCAAGTCTGCCGCTCTCGACCCGCCCCCACCCACCGCACCGTGACATAGCCAAACACTGGCAGTCACTGGCTCAGGGCAGCCAATTAGTGTATGTATGTGCGCTTCTTTAGCGCACATACATACACTTTTAGGACTGACCAATAGGCTCACTACTTGCTGTCAACAAACAGCAAGGAGCCGGAAGAAAAAAAAAATCAATATACCGGCTCCACCTTTAGGGGGTCGGACGGACTTTTTTCTTTATTTCTCTTTCCCAGCGGGGAGCATCCCGCATCCCTTATTGACCAGCTGCGGCTGGTTTGCACGTTCGGAGAGATTTATATTTTCCCGTAATGGGTGAATTTTTCTTTTACTGTTTTATTTCAATTTGGGCATTTTTTTGTCATAAATGAGAAACTTGGATGTAATAATGGATGTTTTCCTGCCTTTTTGTTTTTACTGTTGTTGAAAAAATGTTCAATAAAAATTGCACTCTCACCGATGCTTGACGGTGAGGAGTGCAGGACATGGATACTAACACGGCCGGCAGGGCGCAGTGCAGGCCCTCCATACATCTCCATCTGAACAGTATGAAGAAGCTCTCCACTATTGTTTTGGGTGTATAAGAGATCAGCAGCAAGCTTTTGGCATTCTTGACAGGTGGAACCTTTCCATTTAACTCTGGGTGGGGTGATTTCCATACCATGTCTGAAAGTGGGGGATATTGTTGAGGCGATTCCTCATAACTTCATGATTGACTCAATACACACCAGTATATGAGTCCACACCTTCGGGTAAACATGCTAATCTTACTATATGGCGGACCACACAAGGAGGGAAACGTTTAAACTATATTGCGTCCTTTCACGGGTGACCTTTCTTTAACTTATGGGACTCATTGCCAATGGTTGACTATTATATACCGAATGCTCAATTATTCATGAACTTTGAGAGATGTAATTTTAAGCACACATTTTTCCTGCATTATATCTTATCTGTATTCATTTTTGTTTTTGATATTGTTTTATAGATTCAAAATTTTGATCATTGCATGATCCGTTTGGATCCTTTGCCACCTTGGGTGGTCACAATATTTGGTGGACCTAGGTCCTATATTTTCATTTTCACACATATTTATTTGAGTGCTGCACTAATATTTATATGTAATTTGTTTGTACTATATGTCTAGTGAAGTGTCAGCCGCCACATGTAGTCTCTGAGTGCAGGTTTTATATTTAGGCATGTCATCCACAAGAGTCTCTGTGAAATCACTGAGCGATGAGATCCCTCCAACTGTCACAAAGATGTAACATGAGCCGATCGTGTATGAGCTCCCAAGAAGGAAGCAACACTTCAGGCACACTGACAGCTGCTCGGCTCCAGTGTCTGCAGCATGATGGAGCAGAGGAGCTCACTCAGCCGCCGGAAGAGCCAGCGTCAGTGTACTGCCCAAATGTTCAACTCTGCAGAATGAGCAACCCGCGTCACTAAGGCCCCTTTCACACTGGGGCGTTATTACAGCGGTAAAGCGCTAAAATTACCGCTGCAATAACGCTCTAAATATTATTTTCATGCATCTCTATGGATGCTTTCAGACTGAGGCGTTGCACTAGCGCAGCGCTGAAGAAAATCATGCAAGCATGATTTTTCAGGAATGTGGGGAGCGGTGTATTCACCGCTCCTCCACCGCTCCTGCCATTAAATTGAATGGGCAGCGCTCCCGTAGCGGCTGTACACCGCTCCGGGAGCGCCGGCACTTTTAACCCCTGTTTAACCCGTTGTGGGGGGGTTAAAAGTGCCGTGCTGCCGCCCGAATAGCGGCGCCATAGCGCTGCTATTACAGCGGTAGATTGCCGCTAAATTAGCGGCGGTTTACTTCTGAAGCTCGGGCGGTCCCAGTGGGAAAGGGGCCTTACAGAAACCATGATGACATACTAATTGTGACAAATTTAGGTTTGTACAAAACACCGGCAATGGACTAGAGTCCGTTACCGGGAGATATTGCTATTTTATGAACACGCATTGCTCGATTCTGCATCGATCACGTCATCACGGCTCCTCCCTTTTGTCACATTCATCTTAGCAGATATTTAAACCTGGCTACCTCTGTGTTGCCGCCTTCCACCAATCCTGTTCCCTCTCCCCTCACTGTCCCGCCCCCTCACCAGCCAATAGCAAGTAAATCCAGGGGTCATGGTGGTGGAATAAGGTGATGAGAAGCCACGCTGTGTGCACGTTGGCGGGGACATGGAGGACCGGAGCTGGGGGTGGCTCGGCCTGTTTGAGCTGTGCTGGCGCTGCTGCTGCTGAGAGTGACAGCGGCGGCACACGGAGCTTTTGGGAGGAGAGTGGAGCCATCAGTACTCTGGTCCCAGAAGGGTTGGGGCGGCCGCGGCATTCTCAGCCAGATGTGTGACAGTGGAGGATGACAAGTCTGAGCCGGAGGAAAGCCGGGAGAGCAGCAGAGCCAGGTGAGGGGGCCGCGGGGAGGATATTGAGGGGACTGGACATGGTAAGGGAGGTGCCAGGCTGTCCTGTTCAAGCCGACCATTACCCCCCCAACCACCAACCTGTCACCATATCACACTGTTCCAGATGCCACCCCGCTTATTACCATACCGCTCACCTGCCAATGTGTCATCACTGACTGCTTTCCATCCTTCTCGATCAGCATCCACACAGTGCACTGTTCCCCTCCTCCGCTCTGCTCCCCCCCACTGCACCTCTACACAGAGATATGATGCAGATATGACAACAAAACAAAAAAAATGGTGCGCAGCGCATTGTGGTGATAAATGTACAAAGAGTCTTATTAAGTAGCAAACAAATATAGTCCTGAAATACCTGTGATATGATTGAAAGAAATATTCTGTATATTCACAGTAGTTCCAGTGCTGAGCGTGCTGTGTTCAATCATTTCTGATTTCTGGTAAATGGTTTGAACATAGCACACTCAGCACTGGAATTACTGAGAATATACAGAATATTTCTTTCAATCATATCACAGATATTTCAGGACTATATTTGTTCGCTACTTAATAAGGCTCTTTGTACATTTATCACCACAAAGCGCTGCGCACCATTTTTTGGTTTTATTGTCTAGTAATCCAACCCACACCCCATGCAACTTTGAACAATCTGAGGTCCCACCCATTCTCCTCCCTGGAGCCCTCCATCCTTCAGTTCCTAACAACACCCCCCACAGACTCCTCCATCAAATAATATTCCTGGTCTCTTCAAGCCTTCCATTCCTATCCTATGATTCTTCCATTCTTTCATTCTTATTCATGGATTCCTCTTTACCTATCCCCGGACTTCTCAATCCTTCCTTTCCTATTCATGGATTCCTCCTTCCCTATCCACAAACTCCTCCATCCTTCCTTTGATTCTTCCATCCTTCAGTTCTTCTGGCTGCTTGAATTTGTTGATGTAAACCATCGGCAGTAATCGTGATGCATTGCGGAATCAAATCGAATCGAATTGCTGACATGATAATCGTAATCGAATCAAATCGTGAGACCACTGAAGATGCGCACCCCTACTGCTAATGGGGACAAACTTGTCGCCGCCTCGGAGGTGGCCATTTTCTTGGTTAGAATCTGAGCGGAGTATAAACGCTCATATCTGTTTTCCCATTCTCAAACTATTGAGAGTCATTTCATTGATGTCCAGTCCACCCTCTTTAAATGCCTTTTTCTGCATCAGTAAATAACAAAAGTAGTGGGATGTTCTTTTGTTTTTTTTAATTATTATTACAGTACAGATACAAGAATACGAACAGGCACATAAGCGCTCACTCACGCGCAAAGAAAAGCAGATCATTACGATAAAAAAAGCCCAGCAAACATTATATGGGCATTGAGGTACAAATAACCTCCAATCCAAGGCCAAGGCCAGTCCAATCAATGGCCATGCTGACTGGGAGAGCAATTTTTTTTTTTAAGACATACTTAAAGGGGTTGTAAAGCCAGAAGGTTTTTTACCTTAATGCATTCTATGCATTAAGATAAAAAGCCTTCTGTGTGCCGCAGGCCCCCTCAGCCCCCTAATACTTACCTGAGACCATCTAGATCCAGCGATGTTGCACAAAATACTCGGCTGCCTGGGACTCCCCTCCTCATTAGCTGAGACAGCAGCGCAGAGCCATTGGCTCCCACTGCTGTCAATCAAAGTCAGTCAGCTAATCAGGAGAGAAAGGGGACGGGGCCAGGGCTCCTTATCTGAATGGACACAGGGAGCTGTGGCTCGGGTGCCCCCATAGCAAGCCGCTTGCTGTGGGGGCACTAAGCAGGAAGGAGGGGCCAGGAGCACAAAAGAGGCATCCAAGAAGAGGAGGATCCAGGCTGCTCTGTGCAAAATCACTGCGCAGAGCAGGTAAGTATAACATGTTTGTTATTTTTTACTAAAATAAAAAATTGAGACTTTACAATCAATTTAAAGTTCTAGAACGAGAAAAAAAAGAAAGGCTGGATACTAATAGGCATCAACTAACAACAATAACAAGATGGTATTGTTAGGGGTATGAAATAGTGTCATAATAGATTGGGGTTTGAAACTCGAACCAACAGGCCCATATCTTCTTAGAGTGTTTGTCAACAGAGCCCCTAGCAATGTGTGAGAGTTCTTCCATAAGGCCCCTTTCACACTTGTACAACCCGATTTTACCGCGATTTGGGATCAGTAAGACTTTGGTCTGACTTTGTTGTAACTTTGGCTTAATGAAAACATATTACATTATATAAAGTCGTACAGAAATTGCATCTATATTATTCAGGTGCGATTTGCATGAGACTTTGAGGGTTTAACATTGAAGTCTATGGACCTCAAGTTGCATCAAAGTTGGACCAAAGTAATGCAGGGACTACTTTGAAGTCGGCATGACTTGAAAGTCATACAGATATGAATGGTACTCATTGGAAATAATGGGGAAGGACTTGTCATGGGACTTTGCAGTCCCAAATCGCAGGACAACTTGCACAACTGTGAAAGGGGTCTTAAGACACAGATAATCAACTTTGCAGAGAAACTGAATTAAGGTCGGTAGAGACCATTGCCCCAAAACACAGGGATGGTCTGTAGCTAACACACTTTAGGAGGTCTTTTCCTTCTTTCAGAATAAGATTAACCACTTGCTGACCGCCAACCACAGTTTGATGGTGGCAAGATGGCTCGTTATCGCAAACCGCCATCATAGGGATATCGCGCACTGTGAGCGAGCGCGCGCCACCGGAGGCACGCTTGCGCACTCACTGTGTTCCGGGGGAGACAGGGAGTGGGTAGAGTGGACTCGATCTCCGCCGGCTACCTGCGATGGCTCCCCCACAGTGAAAGAACGGAGGTCCGTGTATGTAAACACAGATCTCCGTTCTCATAGAGGGGGAAGGGCTGTGATCACAGGCTTCCTGTATATGGAAGCCGTGATCACTCCCCTCCCCCTGCCAGCCCAGCCCACATATAGTTAGAACACGCCTAAGGAACACAGTTAACCCTTAGAGCGACCACTCCAGGTTAACCCCTTCACTGCCAATGGCATTTACACAGTAATCAGTGCATTTTTATAGCACTGATCGCTGCATAAATGCCAATGGTCCCAAAAAAGTGTCAAAATGGTCCGACATGTCCCCCACAATATTGCAGTACCGATAAAAATCGCAGATCGCCGCCATTACTAGTAAAAAATTTAAAAAAATAAAAACCCCAGAAATTAATTCTCATCATCCGTAAACGCTGCAACTTTAGCGCAAACCAATCAAACGCCGATTGCGATTTTTTTTTTTTACCAAAAATATGAGGAAGAATATAAATTGGCTGAAACCGATGAAAAATAATGTTTTTATATTTTTTTTATTTGTATTTTAGCAAAAAGTAAGAAAAACTGGGCTTTTTTTCAAAATTTACGCTCTTTTTTTTATTTATAGCGGCGATCATAAATGAGACAGAGGGGATCAAATACCACCAAATGAAAGCTCTATTTGTGGGGAAAAAAAGGACGTAAATTTCATTTGGGTACAACGTCGCACGTCCGCACAATTGTCAGTTAAAGCGAAGCAGTGCTAAATCGCAAAAAGAGCTCTGGTCCTAAAGTATGAAATCCTTCCGGGGCTGAAGTGATTAAAGCGAGTCTCGTAGGAACATAGCTTCCTTCCTCACTCTGTTTATATGCTCAAATACACTAAGAGGCATGATGAGGTGTTATTGTTTTGTAGTAGGAAAGCGTAAATCTGTCTGGATCTGGTGCTTTACCTGTCTGCAACTGGGATAATGCTAGTGTGAAGTCATCTGACATAATGGGGGCTTAAAAATTTGCCAATGCCTCCACTGGAAGATTGGTCATTTTTGCTTCCAACAAATATTTGTGAATCTTTTGCCTTAAAGCGTAACTCCACTTTTGTTGAAAAAAAAAAACAAACATTCTTTGTTGCAGATTTCTACCTTTTGTTATTCTGAAGAAATCCCTGTTTGGAGGTCTAATGGGGGTGGTTTCATAATTATCTATCAGGTGTGCAGCTGCAGAGCACTAATGAGGAAATCGGCTGGGCCTGCATCCCTTTTAGATGTGTTCCTATTGGCAGTATCTCACCAAAATGACATTTTTGTTGCAGGGGATACCTGAAATCTGACTTGTATCTTAGGCAGACTTCTGGGAAAATTGGTAAGTCAATCCCACAAGTAGGAAATGAGGTTTCTGGGAGTGGTCAGTACACATTATGTGTACAGAACACCTCCAGCTAGCCATATTGCACCACATTTATAGAAAGTTACAGCAGCTGCAGACTGAAAAGGAAAGGTCATTTTTAATAACATTCAATTACAATATTATTTGTAGCGCACTTATACACGCTATATTATTTTTTTCTTTATTTGCCATTTTTTTCCCCTACGAAAGTGGAGTTACCTTTTAAGATCAGTTGCTGTGTAGTTAAGGCATGAAGGCATAGTGAGCCATAATGATCTTTAAACAAAGTCGATGTCTTTTTACCATGGTAGGTCTTTATTTTGTGAATAAAAGATTGTGCTCGTTGAATTCTGAGAGCCCATGCTAGTATCTTGCCACACTTATCTCCATACATGTAAAATGAGTGTTTACATTTCGAGATCATTGCCTTCACCTTGTAAAGGCAGAGTGCCTTGAGCTAGCCATTCCCTATGGGAAATAAACTCAGCTAACGCGAAACATAATATTTTTTAATGGTAATCTATGGGAAATATTGACATTTTGCTGAAAGCCATCTTGTCCATCTAAGGAAGAGATCAGTTTCTTTTCTTTGACCAATCCACAATGGGCAATTCCACTGTAACTGATAGTTCTGATCATTTTACCATTAGTACCGAATAACTGTAGGCTGCTGTAGATAAGTCATAACTACTTCTACAAAATGTGTTGCCTAAAAGATATATTCACACCAAATTTATGTATTTTAGCCACTATCTACAGCACAATAAAGGGCACTTTTCCCCCTTCCTGCCCAGGACAATTTTCAGCTTTCAGCGCTGAAACAC
>BLSH010262897.1:335497-352925 GCA_018402905.1 Glandirana rugosa
TGAATGAACGTTCGTTTTTTTGCTTATTACTATTATATAATAATGTTTTATATATACCTATATGTCAAATTTTTGGAAAACACTAGAGGAGAGGGGGAGTTTCAGCCAGGTGGAGGGGAGGAAGCAGCCAGGTGCAGAGGAGAGGGAGAGTTGCTGCCAGGTGGAGGGGAGGAAGAAGCCAGGTGCACAGGGGACAGGGGGGGTTGCAGCCAGGTGGAGGGGAGAACAGCTCCCGGGTTCAGGCTGCTAATGGGTGCAAGGAGAATGACAGCACTTTCGGGACTAGGTACCCTGAGTTACAAAGATTTGGGTTGTGTTGGAATAAAAAAAAAAAAATTCTCACAAAAGGTTTTTAAACTGTATATCCATATATATTTTGTAATAATATATTATCATTATTCGTTTTTTTGCTTGCAAGTAAGTTTGCACACATATTTTTTTTTCATTAATCTGTGTGCTTCCTGCTGCCTGTTCTCCTCTGATAAACTCAAACTGTCAGAGGAAAAGCCGAAGGGACAAGCCTGCATATACACAGAGCTGTGGACAGGCATAGGTGGGACATAGGCGGGGCTTCACAGACAGATCGTAAGGGGTGGGCAGAGCCTCGTCTGGACATCTGTGAAGGTTGAAATGCCAGAGCTTTTCATAGACTGGGCAAACACCTCCTCCACTGATGCCAGAACGGCACGCTGTAGTCTCTCTTCAGAGAGGCAGCACCCAAAAGGGGACAACGGCATTTAGAAACACAGGAAGCAACGTTGTCTCCTCTTCAAAGGAAGTGAACATGGGAGCTTTCAGCTGCAGGAGACAAGGTAGATATCTCAGTATCCTTACTGTTACCCTAGCAAAACAACTAGGGAGATGTTTAAAGGAAAAGTATGGCCTGGGCTCGTTTGGCCATACTTCTTCTATGGATCACAGGAGTGCAATTCGGTTTGCACTCCTGTGACCCGTTTTTAGCAGAGAGTGGATTCTGGATTCTAAGTCATGGGCAAAGCAAAAGATTTGTCAAAGGATCTGCGGGAAAAAGGTAGTTGAACTGTATAAAACAGGAAAGGGATATAAAAAGATATACAAGGAATTGAGAACGCCAATCAGCAGTGTTCAAACTCTAAGAAAATTTGGGGTTCTGTTGAAACCAAGCCATGGTCAGGTAGACCAACTAATATTTCAGCCACAACTGCCAGGAAAATAGTTTGGGACACAAAGAAAAAGCCACAAATAAGTTCAGGTGAAATACAGGACTCTCTAAAAACATGTGGTGTGGCTGTTTCAAGATGCACTATAAAGAGGCACTTGAAGAAAGATGGGCTGCATGGTCGAGTCGCCAGAAGAAAGCCATTACTATGCGAATGCCACAAAGTATCCCATTTACAATACGCCAAACAGCACAGAGACAAGCCTCAAACCTTCTGGCACAAAGTCATTTGGAGTCATGAGACCAAACTTTAGCTTTTTGGCAACAACCATAAACGCTACATTTGGAGAGTCAACAAGGCCTATAATGAAAGGTACACCATTCCTACTGTGAAACACAGAGGTAGATCGCTGATGTTTCGGGGATGTGCAAGCTCAAAGGTACAGGAAATTTGGTCAAAATTGATGGCAAGATGAATGCAGTATGTTATCAAAAAATACTGGAGGAACATTTGCATTCAGCCAGGGAGCTGCGCATGGGACGTACGTGGACATTCCAACATAACAATGATCCAAAACACAAGGCCAAGTCGACCTGTCATTGGCTACAGCAGAATAAAGTGAAGGTTCTAGAGTGGCCAGCTCAGTCTCCTGACCTCAATATCATTGAGCGGCTCTGGTGAGATCTCAAACGTGCAGTTCATGCAAGATAGCCCAAGAATTTCCAGGAACTGGAGGCTTTTTGCCAAGGAGGAATGGACAGCTTTACCATCTGAGAAGATAAAGAGCCCCATCCACAAATACCACAAAATACTTCAAGCTGCCATTGATGTTAAAGGGGCAATACATGGTATTAAGAACTGGGGTATGTAAACTTTTGATCAGGGTCATTTGGGTAGTTTCTATTGTCATTATGATTGAAAAAGAGTACCAAATTTACCAACCAAAGTTGGTATGCGCCTCTTACCACCTGCGGATGATGTGGAGGCGTATCACCACTTTCGAGAGAGTCGCTGTGCAGGAAGGATGGCAAAAAGGATAATGGTTGGGGCTGCTAGCACCTTTTCTGACAGGTGAGCCCTAAAAGGTCTATTTTGATTTGGAACCCGATAAGGCCCAGGACTATGACTCTCTAAAACGGAGATACTCGCACACCTGGATGTCACCATGGCAGTCCGGGCTCAACAGTGCATCAGTGGACCTACCTTATGGACCAGCCACCCTGCTCCCAAATATTTGACTTGATCCATCTCACAAGGAAGTGGTTACAGCCAAAGACTTTGCCAGGCCCTCAGATCGTGGAGCATGTGGTCATGGACCAGTATCTTCGCGTGCACCCTGCTACTTTGAGGAAGTGGGTCAGCCATGGGAACCCCAATACGGCAAACCAACTGGTGGACCTCGTGGAGTTATACAGTGCTGCTGAGGACTTGTTGCACCCGTCTGCACCCCACTCCAATGTATCTACGGATGAAAGATTGCCCAGTGGACCCGGTAAGACTGTTCCAGGGTTTAAGGGCTATGGCTAAAGAGACTATGGGATATAGATCTGGAGACTGGCCAAAGAAGCCAGGAAAGTCTTGGGGACCCTTGAGAGGACTGGGTATAGAGCACATACAGTGCTACCAATGTCATGCATTCGGACATATTGCTGCCAACTGTCTCCTAAATAATCGCATGTACTGCAACACATCAGGGTCACGTGGAAAAGCAAATGTGTGTGATTTCTGTTGATGGGAAGCCAGTCACTGCACTGCTTGATTTGGGTAGTGTTGTGACTTTAGTGAACAGCAAGGGTGTAAATCCTGCAAAATTACACTCTAGTACAATCAGGTCATTTGTGTCCATGGGGACATTCGGACTACCAGACTGCGGTGGTTGAGATTGACACCCCTTGGGGCAGTGTGAAACATTCAGTGGGGGTGGTACCTTCCCTGCTTCATGAGGTCCTGGTGGGGAGGGATTTTCCCCATTTTTGGAGGTTATGGGAAGGCACAGAGGGTCTGGAGGATAGAGCTCCCCCTGCTGGGAAGCACAGGAACCCCTACCAGACCCTTTTTGCCAAATGGAAGAGGAGACGGTTGAGAGGACCGAGGAAGGAGGAGACCCTCTTCCTTTTCCTGTAATGGCTGGGGAGCCAGAGGAGCTGGAAGACAGCTCTCAGCTTGAGGTTAATGAACCAGAGAACATCTTTGACTCTAATACTGAGAGTGGGCAGAGTGGGCAGAATGTGACCCCTGAATTAGAGGTCAGGAGGGAGGAATTTTGTACAGAGCAATTACAAGATGTCACCCTCAGAGAGAGAGAACGTTAAGATGATGGATGGGGAACTGTGCAAGTTGTACAAAATCTCCCATCTCTGTACCTCTGTCTACCACCCCCAAATGGATGGACTTGAGGAGAGATTTAATACAACCCTCAAAAGTATGTTGAAAAAGATGGTCGACAAAGATGGGAGAAATTGGATTTTTTTGGCACCATATCTCATGCTTGCCATACGAGAGGTTCCGCAGGCATCTATGGTTATTCCTTGTTTGAACTCTGGTATAGTAGACATCCCAGGGGGCTGCTAGATCTCACAAAAGAAATGTGGGAAGGAGAGGCCAGCCCGTATAGAAGCGTCATTGAGTATATCTCCTTGATGCAGGATCGAATCGCAGCTGTCCTGCCACTTATACGGGAACATATGGAGCAAGCCCAGGAAGCCCAGAAGAGGGTTTTAATCGGGGGGCCAAGAATCGAACTTTCAACCCTGGAGATAGAGTGCTAGTACTTGTCCCCACTGCTGAAAGTAAATTCCTGGCCAAGTGGCAGGGTCCCTTTGAGGTTAGGGAAAGAGTAGGGGAGGTAAACTACAAAGTTTACCAGCCAGGGCAGAGAAAACTGGAGCAAATTTACCATGTTAATCTCTTAAAACCACGGAAGGACAGAGAGTTTACTGACTGTCTCCCCTTCTCAAAAGGACAGGGTACCAATGATCCTGGACATCCCCATAACCGAGTCATTGTCCATAATGCAACAAAATGACGTTAAAGAATTTGTGAGTAAAAATAGAGACTTTTTCTCCCCTTTACCCGGACTGACCTCAGTGATCAAACATGACAATCACAGAACCAGGTGTTCGCATAAATGTAAATATAGAATCCCTGATGTTAGGCGAGAAGCAGTGGCAAAAGAAATCAAAACCATGTTAGAATTGGACGTGATAGAGTCCCACAGTGACTGGTCGAGCCCCATAATGCTGGTCCCGAAGCCGATGGCACTATCAGGTTTTGTAATGACTTTAGAAAGCTAAATAGCGTGTCCACGTTTGATACATACCCGATGCCTCAGGTTGACAAACGTATAGATACGTACAGATACCCCTAACAGAGACAGCAAAGGAGAAGACTGCCTTTTCTACCCCTGAAGGGTCATTTAAATACAAGCGGATGCCATTTGGGTTACATGGTGCCCCTGCCTCATTAATAATGGATAAAACCTTAAGACCGCACCAATCCCACGCAGCCACCTACTTGGATGATGTGGTCATCCACAGCCCAGATTGGGAATCGCATTTGCCCTGAGTGCAAGCAGTGATAGATTCCCATAGGAAAGCGTGTCTCACAGCCAACTCCAAAAAATGTGCCATCGGTCTAGAGGAGGCCAAATACCTTGGCCACATTATCGGTCGGGGACTCGTTAAGCCACAAACCAACAAACTAGAGGCAATCCAAAAATGGCCCCAACCTCTAACTAAAAAGCAGGTGCATGCATTCCTGGGGATCACGGGGTACTTTAGGCGCTTCATACCTGACTTTGCCACCATTGCTGTCCCTGACGGACCTGACAAGGGGTAGAGGGTCAGTCATGGTGAAGTGGAACCCTGAAGCTGAGAAGGCATTTCAGAAGTTAAAACAAGCCCAGGATGTGACGTCATGAAAGTGGGGCTCATGATGACGTCATAGTGTGGCCCCGCCCCATGCCAATATAAGGCAACCGCGCAGCACGGAACTGGCAATCGAGTGGAAGAGAGCGAAGAGTCAACATCTCCAGAAGAGAAGAAGGAGAAGAAGCGGGAGAAGCTAGCCGAGGAGACAGAGCAAAAGAGCAGAAGACTGAAGACCCCGCAGAAGACCCGACAGAAGACCCCGCAAAAGAGCCGAAGAAAGAAGACGAGGGAGAAGAGAGGGGAGAAGACACCGAGCTGATCTAATAAAATAATTTAGAAAGCTGTGAAGTGTGTTTTTTTGTACACTTTTTTCCCAGGTAAATGGGTAGGGGTACGGTGTACCCCATACTCATTTACATAGGGTGGGAGGCCGGCATCTGGGGGTCCCCTTATTAAAGGGGGCTTCCAGATCCCGATAAGCCCCCCCCCGACAACCAATGGCAACCAACGGCCATGGTTGTCGGGAAGAAGCTCTTGCCCTCATCAACATGGGGACAAGGTGCTTTGGGATGGGGGGGCGCAGAGCCCCCCTTGCCCCAAAGCACCCATACTCTTCATGTTGAGGGCATGCGGCCTGGTATGGTCCAGGAGGGGGGGCGCTCGCTCGTCCCCACCCCCTTTTCTGGCCTGCCAGGCTGCGTGCTCAGATAAGGGTCTGGTATGGATTTTGAGGGGGACCCTGCGCCGTTTTATGCGGCGTGGGGGTTCCTCTTAAAATCCATGCCAGATCGAAGAGCCTGGTATGCTCTTGGGGGGAACCCCACGCAATTTTTTTGCGGGGGTCCCCTTTAAGACCTCTAGCACACAAGTCGCGCCGCAAGTCGGATCATTGTGATCCGACTTCTGGTGCGGCTTCTATTCAAATCAATGGGCTCCCATAGGGAACCATTGATTTTGAATAGAGGCAGAAAACGCCGCTGAAAGCTAGCGTGAAAAAACGTGCATTGACCATTTGTTCCCTGACGTCAGGCCCGGCGTTTTGCTTATTTTTTTGCAAACGCCCGTGTGTATGAGCCCTTAAAGGTCCAACCTGTAATAATGGACAAACGTCAAAAAAACTTGACCACATGGCTGCCTTGCAGATCTGTTTTGGGGTGGCACCAGCTTTTTCTGCCCATGTGGTTGCGAGAGCTCTAGTAGCGTGTGGTCTGATCCCCGTCGGGGGAGACAAATACATAGCAAAGCATATGCTTCCAAAATTGTCAACTTGAGCCATCTGGCTAAAGATCCCTTAGACGCTTGACGCCCTTTTCTATTACCAGCGAAAAGAATAAAAAGGGAATCTGAAGATCGGAAACTTCTTGTCACCTCTAGGTTACACAAAAGAGTCCTCCTTACATCTAGATTATGAAAAACCCTCTCCTTCTCTCCTGAGGGATTAGAACAGAAAGTATTTCTAATCTATGCTACTTTCAGCAAAAACTTAGGGTCGTTCTCATAACAGACCCGATCTTCAAAAATGGACAGAAAAGGTTCT
Organism: Glandirana rugosa; assembly: GCA_018402905.1. NCBI lineage: Eukaryota > Metazoa > Chordata > Amphibia > Anura > Ranidae > Glandirana > Glandirana rugosa. The sequence goes on from BLSH010262897.1 coordinate 342,043, forward strand.
CTTATTGAGAGGGCATGAAGCTCACTCACTCTTCTTGCGGATGTTATGGTCACTATGAATACTACCTTGAGTGTCAAATTCCTTTGGGAAATAGATTCCAGGGGCTTGAATGGTTCCTTTGTCAAAGCCTGAAGCACCACTGAGAGATCCCATTTCGGAAAATTCTTTATTTTTAATCGGCCTGGCCCTGGCCAAAGCTTTAAAAAATCTTATAACCAATGGCTCCGAGGCAATAGATCTTTCCAGAAAGACGCCTAAAGTCACCACTTGTACTTTGAGTGTACTAATTGCCAAACCCTTGTCACCCTTGCAAAAACTCTAAAATGGATGTTAAAGCGGAGTTCCACCCAGAATTTTTTTTTTTTGGCATCCACTCTTTTAATACTAAATAGATGTAACCTTTTGTTTCCTTACTTTCAAACCGCCTAGTAAAATGACATGTATTTTTTACTCACAATTTCATTTCTCTCACTGCTGGACTTTTCCATTTTAGGTGAGGGCATCTGAAGCCCATCCATAGTCTCCTGGCATCTCTTCCTGAAAGAAGTGCATGATGGGTAACCTTAAACTGCGTCATTTCTTGTCTGGAAATAACACGATTTTACAGTACAGGGAAGCCCACTGACTCCTGGGAAATGATGAGTCACATCTCCCAGGAGGCCAGGCAAAGCAGGAAGTGAGGAGAAGAGCCTAGGACCTAAAAGGGGCAGATTACAGAGACCACCTAGCAACAAGCGACTTAGGGTGAGTATAATTTTTTTTTCCTTCAAAGGTAAGTCTATATAGGCAAAGGACTTGAATGATGTAAAAAAAAATTTTGGGGTGGAACTCCGCTTTAAGTCTTTTGCCTGCCTACCCTCCGAGTTGCACCAAGAGAGAAAAACTTTCCAGGCTTTAGCATAAATAGCCCTAATAACTTTTTTCCTACTGGAAAGTAAGGTGGTTATTAGTGGTTCTGAAAAACCTTTACCTCAACAACTGTTCCTCAGATACCAGGTGGTCAGGGTTAGTCTGGCTACGTCTGGGAAGTTCACTGGACCTTGAGACAAAAGATCCTTTCTGAGAGGGAGATGCCAGTACTGTTTTTCTGAAAGGTGTAGAATTGTAGAGAACCAGACCCTTTTTAGCCAGAAAGGGGTGGTAAGTATCACAGACACTTTTTCTTCTTGAATCTTTTTCAAAAAACTCTCGGAATCACTTGAAATGGGGGGAAGGCGCACCCTAATTGAAAGCTCCATGGGTGTGCAAGAGCATCTATCCCTAGGGATCCATTGTGTCAGTGAAGAGTAAAGTATCAAGGGAGTTTTGCATTTTCCCTGGAAGCAAACAGATCTACCTGGGGCTTCCCCCACCTTTCCGCAATTAGCACAAACACCTCAGGATTCAGGGCCCACTTTGCTTCCTGTATTGTGTGTCTGGACAGAAAATCTGCAATCCCATTCAACATGCCCTTGAGGTGGACTGCAGATAAGGATAGTAAATGGCTCTCTGCCCACTGCAATATCTCTGTGGCTACTAATTGCAAGGCTTTGCTTCTGGTCCCCCTTGTCTGCCGACAAAATCTGAACATGGAAACCCTGGACATCTTGAGAGAAGGAACTCAGAGTCATAGCAATCGCTCTCAGTTCCCTCCAATTTGAGGACCTTGCAGCCTCCCTCTGGGACCACTGTCCCTGTGCAAAATTATTTTTCCAACGTGCACCCTAGCCGCTGGCATCTGTTGTAATAATCCTTCCGACCTGGGATAACTATAGATGACCCCTGGAAAGAACAGTTTGTCTTTTCCACCACCATAGAGTTCTCTTCACTCTGGTTGGGATCTTCAATTTCTTCTCTAAGGATTCTGGTCTGTGATCCAACATCTGCAAGGGAAAAGATTCAAGAGGCCTGAAGTGGAGCCTTGCCGACTGAATGGCTGGCATGGTTGAAGTAAGAGTGCCCAGAGCTTACAATGTTTCTGATTGACACCATCTGATTGGACTGTAGTATAGTCACTACTGCTTTGATCTTGTCCTTGTCCTCCGGCAAAAATATCCTCTGCCACACTTAAATTTGGAAACCTAGAAATTTCACCTCCTGCACTGGGGCTCCAAGTTTGACTTTTGGGAGGTTCAAAATCCAGCCCAGAGACTCCAGGTGAATTTGCGCCTCGATCAGATCTTTCAGCAGCTTCTCTTTCGAGGCTGCAAAAAAGAGAAGGTCATCTAAATAGGGGATCACTGCAATCCCCTGCAGACGCAGTGGTGCCAACACCTCCGCCATCACCTTTGTGAATATGCGAGGGGCTGAAGATAGGCCGAACGGAAGTGCTTGAAACTGTAAATGTAGAATGTGACTCCCCGTATGCACTGCCAGCCTGAGGAACTTTTAAAACTGCGTGTAGATGGGTATGTGAAGGTATGCGTCTCTGAAGTCTAATGATGCCATGAAGCATCCTTGTGTCAATAGGGTCCTGACTGTAAAAATCAAGTCCATACGAAACTTCCTGTACAGTACTGATCTGTTCAATAGTTTCAGATTGAGAATTAGACAAAAACTTCCTGAAGGTTTCTATACCAGAAAGACATGTGAGTAAAACACCCGTTAAAAATCTTCTGGTGCTACTTGAACTACCACCCTCTGTTGCATCAGATCCTTTAGGAGGGTCTTTATTGCCAGAGCTGGTAGTATCCTTTGGGAGATTTGTATCAGGAACCTTTCCGGGGGGAAATCTGAGAATTCTATCTTGTACCCTTGAGACAGTAGGGTTAAGATATATTAACTTGATGTTATTCTTTCCCACTGGAGGAAGAAAACCCTGAAGTCTTCTTTTTGTGGACCCCGATTTCTTTTCTTCGCTTGTGGTCTGGCGTCTTGTTCCTGAGACCTTTGAGGTCGAAAAAAAAAACGCTTTAGGCGGCTGTTTCTTCTTGACTGGGAAAGATTTTTTTTTGTCGGCCGTTCTATCCAGAATGGAGTCTAAGTCTGGCCCAAATAATAGATCTCCTGTAAAAGGGATCCCACACAGTTTACTTTTTGATGCAGAGTCTCCAGGCCAAGTTTTTAACCAAAGGGCTCTCCTAGCCGAATTAGAGAGAGACGCTGATCTTGCTGTCAACCTGACCGTCTGCCAAGGTGTCTGCAATATAGGCTATAGCGGATGAAAGCGTGCCAAATGAATCCAAAATCTCTTTCTTGGACGAATCTGTGACAATATGTGCTTTCAGTTGGTTGACCCAGTATTCTGGGTTCTTAGCAACACAGGGAGTTGCCATTGCTGGCTTAAGATTGCCCATTATGGCCTGCCAAGCTTTTTTAAGCAGGAGATCCATCCTCTTGTCTATGGGGTTTGTAGCTAGGTTCGTAGATATGATACCAGTTTGGGTACCTTATTCCAGACTGCCGCCAGATCTTCCTCAAACGGGAACCGCCTTTTGTGTGCTTTAGGGAAGAACGTTTTTTTCTCTAGATCTGGCCATTCTTTTTTGATAGATTCAGAGATTACCGGGTGCACTGTGAAGTTGCACCCCTTGGGCTCACTGAGACACGCATACATGCGGTCATGCAGGGTCAGCTCCTTCTTTTCTTCCCCTAAATGAAGAGTAGCATAAATTGTTTTTATAAACCCGTCCACCTGATCCAGACAATTTATACTTGGAGGGCACCTCCTCCGTACTGGTCAGGGGAGTGTGTCTCCTGAGCAGTGGTAACCGACTCCAAAACCACCCCGGAGGCTGAGGGTTGACCTTGCAAGGACTCTGAGGTAGATGTTTGACCCGACTGGGGGTTCGCTAATGACGAGCGAAAAGATTGGATTGTGGCTTCCAATTAACTGAAGCAATAAGATCACTGCACACTGATGTCGCTTCTTCTTTAAGAAGCGAGTCTATGCATTCCTGGCATGGTGCCTTTTTCCACCTATCAGACAATTTTGCTCTGCACGAAGAGCATATCTCTACAAACATACGCAAACAAAGGCAAGGTTTCCCACAGGTGCACATGGAACCCAACAAAACACAGGACTCCCAGTGCACCGACAGGCCCCAGTCGGGGGGGTAAATGGAGAGATAACAGATACCCATACAGATCCCTCCAGATCTCTTACCTAGGCTTTGCTGACGTCTGTGCATGTCCCCGTTGTAGCGGTGCCTGCTTCCATCTCTGGCTGCTACAAACACTTGTAGCTTGCAAAACGCCAGTTCCGGACCGGATGATTAAATTGGCCTTGGAGACCCTAAAAGTATTATTTGTTGGGAAAGGCCGTTTAGACTGGTCACTGACCATGCCCCACTGAAATGGATGTGTGACAACAAGGGAACAGTCGGATGACAAGGTGGTTTCTGGCCCTACAGCCCTACAAGTTTACAGTGGAACAATGGTGCGGGAAAGCTGCAAAACAATGCAGATGCCCTTTCCTGGGTCCACTGTATGGGTGTGACAGTTGCTCAGCGGCAGGGGCTTGAGCAGAGGGGGAGGATATGTGACGTTATGCGAGGCAAGATAGTGGATGGGTGATATCTGTCGCCTCTCATGCGTTCACTTGGAGTGGACTAGAAAGAGTCCAGCCCGGGTTTTGCCAGCCACTGTGGCAGAGCTGATTCCGGCCCGGAGTTTCTGGTCCACCCAAATCCCCCTTCGGCTGCTTTAAATGATCAGGAGGAGAACTCAGTATCACTACACTGAGAGAGCTACACCTTGGGAATTGATTTCTCTAAGGACTCAAAAAGATAAGGTTTGAGTTTATTTTGTTTGAAGGTGTCTGGTACGAGCCCGACACCGTATAGAGAGGTATCCTGCTCTGTATAGTTTAGCGCTGGACGGCAAGTAGTTTTGCTATTTTGTTTTATGACTTATCAATAAAACTGGCAACCTGCCAGACTTTTAAGAAAGTTTGCCTTCAAGCTGCCTTTTTCCCAGGAAAGGTGATCCCCACTAGCTAATCTCCCACTATATATATATATATATATATATATATATATATATCGTGGGAGACTAGTTCTTAAAAACCTTGCTGTCTGGCACTAAACTAATAAAGAACAGGAGGCCTCTCTATACAATGTCCCTGACGCCTCTAAACAAAAAAATGCAAACCTTTCTTTTTTTTTTTTTTTGCAATCTTTTGAGCAACTAGTCCGGCTCATAGCTCCCTCAGTTTAGCACACTGAGACCCAGGGTGAGCTCCTGTGAGATCCAGCTGGAGAGGGGTTTGGGCAGACCAGAAACTCCAGGCCGGAACCGGCCCTGCCAAGGTGGCTGGCAACACCTGGACCGGATTCCATCTTAGTCCCTTCAAAATGAACGTATGTCGGCGACAAATAGTGCCCATCCACTACTGCGCCTCGCACGACGTCACTATATATATATATATATATATATATATATATATATATTAAAAAAAAACACACAGTATCTCACAAAAGTGAGTACACCCCTCCCATTTTTGTAAATATTTTATTATATCTTTTCATGTGACAACACTGAAGAAATGACACTTTGCTACAAATGTAAAGTAGTGAGTGTACAGCTTGTACAACAGTGTAAATTTACTGTCCCCCTCAAAATAACTCTACACACAGCCATTAATGTTTAAATCGCTGGCAAAAAATGTGAGTACACCCCTAAGTGGAAATATCCAATAGCCAATGCCCCAATTAGCCATTTTCCCTCCCCGGTGTTATGTGACTCGTTAGTGTTACAAGATCTCAGGTGTGAATGGGGTGCAGGTGTGTTAAATTTGGTGTTCTCACTCTCTCATACTGGTCACATGGCACCTCATGGCAAAGAACTCAATGAAAATCTGAAAAAAAGAATTGTTGCTTTGCATAAAGATGGCCTAGGCTAGAAACTGACCTGCAGCACAGTGGCCAAGACCATACAGCGGTTTAACAGGACAGGTTCCACTCAGAACAGGCCTCGCCATGGTCGACCAAAGGAGTTAAGTGCACGCACTCAGCGTCATATCCAGAGGTTGTCTTTGGGAAATAGATGTATGAGTGCTGCCAGCATTGCTGCAGAGGTTGAAGGGGTGGGGGGTCAGCCTGTCAGTGCTTAGACCATACGCCCCACACTGCATCAAAATGGTCTGCATGACTGTCGTCCTAGAATGAAGCCTCTTCTAAAGATGATGCACAATAAAGCCTGCAAACAGTTTGCTGAAGACAAGCAGACTAAGGACATGGATTACTGGAACCATGTTCCGTGGTCTGATGAGACCAAGATAAACTTATTTGGTTCAGATGGTGTCAAGCGTGTGTGGCGGCAACCAGGTGAGGAGTACAAAGACAAGTGTGTCTTGCCTACAGTCAAGCATGGTGGTGGGAGTATCATGGTCTGGGGCTGCAAGAGTGCTGCTGGCACTGGGGAGCTACAGTTCATTGGGGGAACCATGAATGCTAACATGTACTATGACATACTGTCACCCTTCAGAGACTGGGTGCAAGGCAGTATTCCAACATGATAACGACCCCAAACACACTTCCAAGATGACCACTGCCTTGCTAAAGAAGCTGAGGGTAAAGGTGATGACTGGCCAAGCATGTCTCCATACCTAGACCCTATTGAGCACCTGTGGGGCATCAAGCAGAAGGTGGAGGAGCGCAAGGTCTCTAACATCCACCAGCTCCGTGATGTCATCATGGAGGAGTGGAAGAGGACTCCAGTGGCAACCTATGAAGCTTTGGTGAACTCCATGCCCAAGAGCGTTAAGGTAGTGCTGGAAAATAATGGTGGTCACACAAAATATTGACACTTTGGGCCCAATTTAGACATTTTCACTAAGGCTCCATGCACACGGTACTCTTTTCAACCTCCCCTGAACATTTTATCTTGACAGTTACGAGCCAGCGTCTAAAACGTCCATTTTGCATGCTACGTTTAGCTGCGTTTTGCCGTGTTTGTGTCTAGGAGCTTTTTTTTAAAAAAAAAATATATATATAAATAATTTTTTGAATGGAAACGCCTGTAAACAAAACGTTCCTAGACGCGAGTTACCGCGTTTGGCGTCTGAAATGCCAGTAAACGCAGCTTCTGGGAGTTCAAAGAACAGCCTCTAAACGCAACTGCCTAAAAACGACTCTAAAAAAGTCTGAGTAAATGTACACAAGATAACATTAAATAAGTTCAGGGGCAGCTGGAAAAAAAGTCCAAGTGCCCCTGAACATCAGTTTATCAGCCTCAGTGTGCATGAGGTGTTAGGGGTGCACTAAAATACTAGTGATTTTTTTTTTTTTTTTTTTTTACAGAAAATATAGATTTGATTAAGTAGAGCAAAAACAACATTATTTTTTAAGTTGTTATAGGCAAACTTGAGCTTTAAGTGCAGTGTTGTCTGCTGAGAAGTCACAAGTAGTCCAAGTTATACTGTCCAGTAGGGGTGCCTGGATCATAGGGCTGGCAGAAATCAGGCAAACTTGTATGAAAATTACATCACACCATTGCAGTACAGTAATGAGCATTGTGTGTGTTGGTGCAATGTGAGCACACTCAGTCTGAACTGCACCCCTATGCATTATACCAATAAATATTTGTTGTAGCACACTACAATGCACAGTAATAAAGTACCACACAATGTAGAGCACCGCATTGCAAGAAGTAGTACACCTTATTTGAAACATTTTGGTGCTTTGAGTAGCCCATTAAATAATGCAGTGGAACAGTGTGGGGAAGTGAGCAGAAGATCTGTACATTGTGAAAAACAAACCCCTCTGCACCTAGGAGTGAAAGGTGTTGCATACAACTGCCTGTACAAATCAATGACAGGCTGTAGCTGTAAATAATCACACATCCAAGCATTTACTTGCATCCAGGGGCCACTCGGCTTCTACAGATTACTGTTTGTAACACCTTGAGACACTTGTTTTTGCTGGTGTAGGAGACTCTACCCCTGTGTAAATGAACTCAAGGCCTTATTAAGGATTGTTCACATATGTGGCAAGAAAGCAGTAAAAAAAAAAAAAAAATTAGGAAGTTGAGCCGCGGTTTTCTTGTCCCCCTTAACCTAAGATTGTGGCAGGAGGGAGTGGGGTTCTACATGTGCTCCACCCTTTTGCTTTGAGCCATGGCAAATATTTACCCAGTCCCCATCACAGGTGGGCAGAGTTAAAACATGCAGGGAGGAGGCGACATATTGCCTCCCAGCCGCCTACCTTCTGAAAAGCAATCTACCACTGATCCCTTTTTAGGAGGGATGGCAAGTGTAAAATAACCCTAATGCGTTTGAAAGAAAGCATGGTCAGGCAGCGATTTTGCTTTACAGTTTTTGGGGGATAAAAACCATACAAAAACACACACAGGATATGAATTAAAAACACACTAAACTGTATTGATTCCCTAGTCACAACACAAATGTGGAGGCAGCTCAGGAGCTAGGCCGGGTGTTCTGATTGGTCAGGGCTTGTTTACACCGCATTCCTCCCGCTCAGTGTATACTTCCACATGCATGCCTGTATATATGGCATTGTAGTGTGTTCTTGTTATGTTTTTTTTTTTTTTTATATGGATTTATATTTACATGTTTTTGCGATGTGTTTATGTGCATTAACAGGCGTTTACTGAAAGCCCTACAATGGTATTGACTAGGCGCATTGAAGTAAACCCATATTTATTAGCCGTTCGTTCTGCGCTCAAAACCGCCTTTGATTGCATCTACCGTAAACTGGACAAGAAGCTATATTCCTGCTTAGATAACGGAGGCTGTGTGATGCACTGAAAAATAGAAGAACAGAGTGGAGAGGCCAATTCTACACACATTTATTGCAGCTCACCTGCCAGCCTCCACCAGGGTCTAATCACTTCCTCGGTGTCACTGCGCCACCTGCTGGATGGAACAACGAACAACAACATTCGTGTCTCACAAAGTCACCCGGTAATTACTGGGAGAATTGTCAATACAACAGCGGAAGCTTTGTAGTTTTTTATCAGGCGGAAGAATAATGTGCGGTGTTATTGAGTGTGCTACACTTCTTCACTGTGTGTACTCAGTGCCCTAAATACATTGTAGCCAGACACGGAAATAAGAAGTGCGTGTGCACGGTGTTTTATATCACATAGTATGACACATATACACATTGCACAGCCACTACACATGATATACCTCAGTCAGTGTAAGGAGGGTGCAACGTTCTCTATAACCTCACCTCAGCCGGACACTTCCCGCCGCTCCTCCCGCTCACACTCAGCCCCGCCCCAACCGGCAACAACTCCAGCCTGTGCAGCCCCGCCCCAACCAGCAACAACTCCAGCCTGTGCAGCCCCGCCCCAAGCGGCAGCTGCTCCACCCTTTCCAACCCCGCCCACCTCTATTCAGGTGAGACTCCGCTCCGCTCTCAGGTACGTGCACCAGCCTGCTCTATGAATTATATTCTTCATATATCTCTGTGTATGAGCAATCTAATACACCTCTTCTTATCAGGGCCCTCTTTAATACTGATTGGACCCTGGGCAAACATTCTTGGGCCCCCCATTCAATTTCGCTCTCCATCTGCTCAGAGACATGCAATTAAAAATAACAGCTAGACTCAAAATTAGATTGGTTGCTAGAGGTTACGGCACATCATTACCACTCACTCATTGGTTGCTAGAGGTTACTGCCATTTCTTCTTGCTGATTGGTTGCTAAATGTTATTGCACGTCAATACCACTCGCCCATTGGTTGCTAGAGATAAGCATGGCAATCTCTCTATGGTGGGGCCCTGGAACTAAATGTGGCAGTCTCCCTATGAAGGGGCCCCACGACTGGAGGCAGCAATCTCCTTATGAAGGAGCCCCAGGACTGGAGGTAGCAGTCTCCCTATGATGGGGCCCCTGAACTGGAGGTACCACTCTCCCTATGGAGGCCCACCGAAGAGAGACTGCTGCTTCCAGTTCCGGAGCCCGTCCTTGGGAGAATGTTACTTCCAGTCCAGGGGCCCCTCTATAGAGGGACAGCTACTTCCAGTCTAGGGGCCCCTCCATAGAGTGCCTGCTACCTCCAGTCCAGGGACCTCTCCACAGAGGAACACTACTACCTCCAATCCAGGGGCCTCTCTATAGAGGGACACTACCAGGGCCTTCTTTAAGGCGGGGCAAAAGGGGAAGCTGCCCCAGGCCCAATCATTGTTGTGGGGCCCAAAGCGGCTGCCACTTGAGCCCACTGTCCAGGGTTGCCATTGCCAACAGTATATCTAGCTCTGGCAGGTAGGCACTTCCACCAAAAGATGCTGGCAGCACTGAGCAGGCACAGCGGAAAGAGCAGTGGGCCGCATTTGCTGATACTGCTCCTCTAGTCCTGGATGCAGCCCTGTCACGGCGGAGTGATCTGTCCTCTGCCTCTCTCCTTACAGCTCCACTTTCACTGAGTTGCACTGCCGCTGCTGGCCTGGTGCGTGCTGAGAGAATGGAACCGTCCACTTCCCCACTGTGACAGTTCCATTGCTTGCCCATGCTGCCCTGCACCCACGCTGACAGGCACCTAGCTGCTGTGAAGGAGGAGGAGGGGAGAGCCAAGCAGGCTCAACTTAGCTCAGGTGAGGCATATAGGGCACACACCGGGTGGCACCTAAACCTCCTAACCAATGCTGTAACTTGGCCTAGGCCAACAAGGCCCAGGCCTAGGGCGGCACTTTGCAGGGGGGGCAGCACAAAAAGAGTCCCCACCAGCTTGCACTACACTATTTTTTTTCGTAAGGCATTACAAGTTACATGGAATAAGTATACAGTCCATTAAAGAATGACAGGATGTACAATCTTCAAACCAGCAGAATCAAGTACCTAGACTACTTGCACTACACTTTTAGCGTAGCGCCAGTCTTATGAGGCGGACTGGGCTGGGAGACAAACCGGTCTGGCACCCCCATAAAGCGGCTGCACTTGCTGCCAGTATGATAATACTGGCAGGGCCATTATCGGGGGGGGGGGGGGGCAACCCA